>NW_004624750.1:23993452-24004211 GCF_000247695.1 Heterocephalus glaber | reverse complement strand
AACCACTGAGCTAAATCCCCGGCCCAATGTCTGATTTACTTTGATGAGAATTTTTCTAGTTCTTTCCATAACACATTTATGAATATGAACATATAGAAATGTATTTTATGTGAACTACTAAATATTTCTGAATAAAAAACAAATGAGAAAAAAATCCCTCTGGCTTTTGTTTTTAAGTACTCTTCCTGTCCCTGAGTTTTCTCCCACTTAAATGAGTTTTCCTAACTGGTGGCAATTCAGTTTATACATACTCTGAACTTCAACGTCTTAAAAGTCAATACAGTATTTTTACACATTCTTCTTTCAAACTAACATGATTTTAACTTTAAAATTTTTAAATAACATTTTTCTAATGCACTCTCAGCAGCTTCCTATACTTTCTGTGTTTAATCTTAGAAATAAGGAAATTTGCAAAAAAGTTGGGTCAATGCTTCATGAATTGCAGAATAAAATAAATAAGAGAAAAATGTAAAAAGTGTAGATGTTCATATGGTGGAAATTGAAGATTTGAGAAGTTAAACACATTCTTCACACTACTGGCAATGGATGGATTCAGGAATCAAACCCCATTTTTAAAAATTATTATTCTAAATTTTTTGTATTATTTTATTTTCACATGGTATATAGCACAGTTAAGAATAGAAATGACTGCTTTTCAAGAAAATATGCCAGTGATTTCCTTGGACTTATTGAGAATACTCCTAGGTACTGAATTTTTTTTTTCCTTTTCCATTAAAATTTTTTTTTTCATGATGCTGGGAACAGAACTCAGGACCTTGAACATGCTTGGCAAATGTTCTACCACTGAATTATACCTTAGCCCCAGGGAGTTCATTTTTAGGTTCAAAAATATGCTAGAATTTTCCAAGTAAGTGTTTCAATTACTTTTTCATTTTTCTTTTCTTTTATGCTTTGTTGATAATTTATAAATATAAAGTAAAGTTAATGCAGATTGTATATAATACTATAAAATCATATTGATATAATGAGGGAGATAAAAATAATCCAAGTATTTCTAAGCACCATGCAATATCTTAGTACTCATAAAATATTTCACAGATATTTGTCTTTTAAAAGATCCTTTCTGTATAAATATACTTTCATATGCTAATTATATTATTGATTATATTGATAGTACTTTTTTGTAAAATAAGCTCTTTTAGTGTATAATTAATCTTTCCCTGTATGATAGTGTCACTTGATTGCAGGTAACACCCCCCACTTCAGGTTTTACCCAACGGAGACTTTATTTGATTTTCTTTGCCACTGATGTATAGTCTTCAGTGTGACAAATATCATCCATATCTCATTACTCTTGAATCTCAAAACATGAATTTTCTTGAAAATTGTTGCAATGTGCAGTCTAGACTGTACGAATGTGTGGTTCACAGATTTGTGAACTTTCTATGCCAATCAGTGGCTGTTCACATTCCCTGTATTTTATTTTTAAGTGTGAGGAATGTGATTGTCTAACAAAGTTAACATGGGTTTTAAACCAGCATCTTCAGTTCCTACCAAAGCTGTAAGCTCAATGTGTACATCGCTTTCTTTTATACCAGAAGGAAACATAGATTGTTTGTTTTTCCTTTAGAGAAAAATACTTCAGCTATGGTAGCAGAGGTCAAGAGGAAGTTAAAAAAAATGGCTCCAAGACATTATCAGTTCAGTTGTGCTAATTATCATGAAAGAAAAATTATTTCTCTTACTAATAACTATGCTCTTGATGTTTTGTCTAAAACAAAGCAAATACACACAAAAATTATGAATTTTTTTAAATTAAAGAATTTTATAAAAGATTGAAGGGCAGTAAGAATAGACAATTTTTGGACAATCTTGAAATTTGACACTTTTTTATCTAATTGTGATTGATTGGAACTTTGAGGCAGAGATTCATCACTAAATTGCTTGGTTGGAAAAAAATACCTTTGACTTTTTTAGTGATCTCATTAGTTGTTCAATTTATTTCATAAATATAGCAAAAACACATACATAATAATTGTTTTACAGGATACATTGAATAGGTAACATATTAGAAGTGGACAGAGGCTTGGCTAAATTTTGAGATTCTAATAGGATTTGGAAAGAGCATCCCAGCACTGTGCCACTGAAGGGTGGAATTCACAGAGCTTGGGTAACAGCCTCACCTGGAAGTTGTGGGAAATGTTAATTCTCTAGTCTACCCAAGAGATACCAGATAGGAATTTCTGGGGTGGAGGGAGGAACCAGCGGTTTGAAAAGCCTTATAGCTGAATCATGCGCTTGTTAAATTTGAGAATTGACCTAAGAGTTAGATTTAAAAAATTGAAAAAAGATTTTGATTTTTACCTAGACAACTAGAATAACCCAGGAGCCATCTGATGACCAAGTTAGAGAGAAAAACAATGGCACTCAGATTGGAAGTGAATTACTTTGTGAAATGATAAACTAAATTAAAACCCAGACACATACAATATAGACCCCATGAGAAACAGTCTTTTCTTTGCTGAAATTTTAATTTATTAATATATCTCCTATGATATCTGTTATAAAGGTTAACTGCAGCTAACTAGTTGTCAGACTAGACAATGTACTCTAATAACACAAACTTTCCAAACCTCTCTAAAACATATTTTAATGAGGTATTTTTCTGTATAATACCATGCTTCCTATTAGTTTACAGGCGTGGCAACACCCATATATATTTATATTTATATGTTTCTAAAGTTTAGTGGGTAGTTTTTGGTCAACAATTGGAATATATTGTCATATGTGTTTCTTTTTCAATACATGGAAATAATAACAAAATAGTAGGCAATGAAAATGAAAAGATTCAAGTACAGACAATGAGGCATTTGTTGATAGACATGACCTGTTTAACATAACCGTACCCGAATATTGGATTAAGCTAGCTTATTAGATCAAAGTCTTTGTCATTTTTGCTCTATAGGTCTGTGATAACAAATAAAATATATACTGTAAGAATAAATCAATCCATTTAAGGAAAAGTAACTTTTAAAATGTCTTCACTGTTGCCTACTTTCAAGGAAACAAGTAGATTTTTAAAGTTGGAAATATACAAATTGATATCACTAGAGATCTGAATCTCAAATAGATCAAGTGTCTTCCATATGGCTATGTACAAATGAGTAGCAGAGCAAACTAATTTAAATCATCAGGGACCGGTGCTGTCATCATTTAACAAAGCTATTTTTCTTCTTTTTCTAATTACCTAGTATTTTGCCTGATCCTCTCAATTCCTAAATTTTGTACAGTTATAATTCTACTATTTCTTTTATGTGAATAGGAGCCCAGATAAGTGCAAGGAAAAAATGTAGATATTAACAGATCTATATGCTTTTGTTAAGATGGAGATTACATGCAAAATAAGAAAACCTCAGAAAAATCCTTAATTTGATTCTATACGTATTACTAGCAATTCACCAGTCCTGTTCCGAAGACTATTCTTTTGATCATTTCTCTCTTACTTCTTACTCCAGTAGCCTGGGAGGTTTGCTATGATATGAATGCTGCTATTAGAGTATTTTCAGGATTTATGGGTTGCTTTGTCATGCTGAATTTTCTAAATACATACCAAAGCATTTGTTTAAATTGTTACCACTTCTACAGTTATTTTATGCATTTTGAAACAAAAATCCATGTTTGTTAATACTCTTTCCCTAATGTTCTCTACTGAAAACATGGTGTGTGCCTTAAAGTTACTATATTCCCTTTGAAATTCTAATTTTAAAAAGTAGCTATAATCCTAATGATCGTTCTTTTCCAAGGAATATATTCTGAGCTACCTTTCTAACATTTTAGTGTCTTCAAGTCATAGATATTAATAGATTAGTTATAGGCAATAACACAATCATCCTACTTTAAAAAACATATGTATATATATTTCATCATATTGAAACAGGAATTAGGTTTCTATTTGGCAGTAAGAACAGTGGCTTCAAAGTGGAGTCTGCTGAGTCAGCACCCTCCAAAGAGCTTATGAGAATATCTGCCAGGTCTCTTACTGCTGTCAGGGACTTCCTCAGAGCATGACCTGAGCATGATCAGGCAGGACATTGATTCGAGGGTGCAGGGTCCCGCATGTGAACAACTGCACAGATTGGACCCTGAAAAGAACTCAGTCTCCTCTAGGATAGAGATCACATCACTTGCACAAGGACTTGAGCTCCTTTCTCACCCCATTAAAAACCCATAGACAAAGAGCCTTCATGGGTACCCTGCTCAGAAATCCCTTCTAGCCAGTGGGAGCTCCACTTCCTTTCCTTTATATCTTTTACATAACTTTACTTGCACTATGCCTGCTCCATCTGTGGTTTCATTCTTCATCACTGTGAGACACCACCCAATGTTCCAGGATTAATATAAATAGAATTTTACAGTCTTTTTATTAAAACAACCTTTTTAATTTCAGTATGGTTTTAGGAGTCTGTTGGGGTCCGTTGAAAAGTATACTTTTTTTAAAAGGATGTTTTAAACCTGATGCAATTTAGATATGAGGAAAAACAGTTATTCTGTTTTAAATATAAAAATAGGTTAGTGAAATATGAAGAACATAGGGGCATTATGACATGCTTGTAATTTGCTTCATTTATTTTGAAATTCTTTAAATTACATATAAATCTTCATTTGCATATATGTTATAAAAGATTTCATTTTTTTCCTTTTTTTTAAAAAAAACGTTGACCATCAATTGTAATTCTTGACCTTTCTTTTCTCGAGTAGGCATAAAATCAGTCATCAGTGTAAATATGTAAAATGAGGATAATGGAAAGAAAGTTTTGTTTTCTCCTGAATTTATCACCCATCTCAATAAATTACATCACATATGTTATGTTCCTAGGTAAGAAATCTGGAAATCTCTCTTAGATCTTGGTTTTCATCACCACAGCTACCAAGGTCCACTTCCAATAATTCAGACAGTCTTTTTTTTCTACCTCCAAGCTCTAATCTGCCCTTGTCCTCATTACTGATCTAAGGCAAGGTCATATCTTTTCAGAATTATTGTAGAATTTTCCCAATGATGTCTTTTAATTTCTCTTCTTACTGCATTTAATCTGCTGTCTACAAAATCATTTCCAGTAATTCTTGCCTAAAATCACTTAGTGATTTTCTTTGCAATCAAATTTCCACCCAAACTTCTAGTGATTTTCCAAGCCTGCATAAATTGCCACCCTCTTTCCCCAAATTCATTTAACATCATTCTATTGCTTATTCACTTTGTTAGTCACATGACTCTTCTTATCCCTGACCTGTCCAATTCTTCTACCTTAGTGTTTGCAGGTTTTCCTCCAATCTTTGTAAAGTTGTCTCTTGGAATACAGAGCTTGGCTGGTTAACCTCCTGAAAATATATTTTTTTTGTCTTGGATATCTTTATCAAAGCATAGAAATAAAGGAACCAATAAATTTAAATGGTATTTGAAAGGTGAGCAGAG
The DNA here is from genome assembly GCF_000247695.1 of Heterocephalus glaber. The sequence goes on along the minus strand of NW_004624750.1, from coordinate 23,998,780 downwards.
GTCAGCTTTGTGGTTGGGAGATCATTTTATGGGAAGTATGATTCCCTTTTTAGCACTTATACAAGTACATATCCTATAAGGAAAGGTTAGTTTGATGCCTAGTAAGAGGTAAGATTATCTTTTACATCAAATTGAGAACAGAAGAAGAACAGGAAAAGTAGTTATTCAGAAGACAGGGCTAGGACCAGCAAAGGGAGAATATTAACTGTATGGGGATCCCTTCCTTTGGTGTATGTGGAAGAATTGTTTCAGAAACCCCAAATAACAAAATCAACTGGTGATAAAGTTCCTTATATAAATTGGTATAGTATTAGCACATATTGTATCTGTTGTATGAGTACCCTGTTGTATACTTTGAATCATCTCTAGATTGCTTTTTCTACCTAATACAATGAAACTGTTATGCACATAGTGGTTATACTATATTTTTAATGAATAATGACCAGAAAAATACTTCTTCTGATTGAATGCAGAAGGTTTTTTTGCCTCTGAGCATTTTGAATCCATGATTGATTGCATCTGCATATGTGGGATCTACATATATAACTTAGACATCCAGAAGACCAAGACAGAGATGTTCCAAGTGGTTGCGGTTACATTTGAAAAGGTTAAGGTTGCCATGTGGAAGAGGATTAGAAACTATGATCAGGGACCTCTTATTAAGACAAATACCACCTAAGAAGTTTGGAGGTCTAAACAGTAAGGTTAAGTGCTAAATATCTTATCCAAAAAAATTATAAAAACATAAAATATTATTATAAATTATATATTACTAAGTTTTGAGTACTGAATTAATTCTAAGATATTTATATTGATTTCTGGAAGAATTTTGACAAAATAATATGACAATTTTATAGTTGAGGAAATTGAGCCTCAGTTCTTTTGAAACAGGTCCAAGATCACATAATTATAAAACTTTGAAATTTAGATTTTTTTTACTACAACTTTCATACTTGTCTAGTATTTTTCTTCCTGCTAAATTTACTAGAGTAAACAGTATTTGCTGTTTCTATATTTCAAAATTGGTTTCCACTGAGTCTTTTATTGAGTAAAAGTTAAGTCTATCCATTTTAATAATTTTACTGGAAAGCAGTAAATAGAACAATAAGATAGTCACTGTGTATCTGAGGTGTTATGTGGAGCACAGAAATAGATATATGTTCATTGACCCACTTGTGCTCTTCCTTTCTTGATTTTCTTATCTTCTCATGCTTTTATGCTAATCCTAAACTAGTCTAGAAATTCTATAACTCTGTTTCATGCACTATTAAGGGAATCATTTATTGATAGTTTGATGCTGAGCTTACATGATTTTATACATATGAATAGCTAGCTGCTTTTATCTGTTAATATTTGTTGACAACTTTCTCTCTATCTCTGTCTTTAAATCCCAGTAAATTCTTAATCACATATTCTTTCAGAATTGCATTGATATAGTTTCTGTAAAATAATCTTGGTACTCAAATGTAAAAGAGTGAAAACACAATTTTATGTCAGTTACAATTTCCCCTTTTGGGGGGATATATAATGAAAGTTGAATGGTAATATATTGCTGTATTTATATGCTTCTTACATACTATAAAGTGTGTATTCATTCCACCATTGATGAACAATTGGGTTCTTTCCTGGATGTTGATTCTGAAAAATACTGCTTTGAACAATCTTACAAAAATGTTTTATGTACACAGTTCTGTTGAAAATGAATACAGGAATGGAATTATTGAGACACATGTATGGATGAATGAATGAACAGTCCACTAACAATGTATGCTTTATCTCCTTTCTAACACTTGGTTTTATCCTTTTTTCTTCTTTTTAGGAATCTTGTAATATGAACTTATACTTCATTGTGATTTTAATTGATATTTTGTGATTGCAAATAAGTTTGAGGATCTTTCCTTATGTTTATGAGTCACTTGGATATTTTGTATTGTAAAATATCTATGTCTCTGGACATTTTTGGGGGGTTGTTCTTACTGATTTCAATTAGCTGTTTATAACTCATTTTTATGCTATGACTGTTGTACCTTTGTTGGTTATATGTATTGCAAGAGTCCTCTCATTATTGGGTTTGCTTTACCTCTAATGGTTTCCAGTTTTTATACCATAAAATTTACAAATATTTCCCTTGATAATTTTTGTTTTCCAGTTGGTTTTTATTTACCAAAAATCATGAACATATTTTTCTACAGTACATTCTAGAAATTTTTCATGGAAATAATTTACAGTACTTTAGCTTTTATCTAGATTGCACTTACTATTAAGTTTGTTCTAAAACTTTCTCTGCATATATTTAAAATTTGGCCTAAAATTTTCTCTGTACATAGTAAATTATAATTAAACTTGATGTTTAAATACAATGTTACCTACTCTTATAACAAGCAGCTAAGTTTCAGCCATTTACAAGCAGCCAAATCTTCAAACCATGTTCAAATGAGACAGAAGTAAGCTATTAGTATCTGCACTGTCTCTCTGTATTTCATTTTTGTTTTCTGTATGTCACTTCTTTTTTCCTAGGCTATAAATATAACCTGCCCATGTAGTTGAGTAGGGCATTCTGAATTATTGTTGATCCGGATTGTTGCCCAATTTTGATTAAAAAATAAAGCCAATTATGATCTGCAAAACTGAATTCCCTGTAATGTTTGTAAAGTATTTATATGAGGTGAATTGTATTCTATTGTATTCATATTTTCTATCTGGCAATTCTCTAAGAAACTTTTATTGAAATATTGTCCTTTTCTTCAGATTAGACATATTTATCATTTTGACAATGCCGTGTTAAGTCTGAAATTTTATATAAATTTGAGATTCAAAATTATAATTTAAATATATTTACACAATAAGAAACTTTTGGAATTTTATTGGAATTATCTTAAATATAAATAACAATATCAATAAAACTGATGTCTAAAATATCTTGAACATGGAAGTACCTTGATTTATTTATATTTTATTATATTTCTTCAGAGATATTACAAAATTTTCCTTAGAATTTTGATATTAGTCTTATTTCAATTATATGCGTGTGTTATAATGTCACTTAAAATTTATCTTTATGACTTTTGCATTTAGAAATGAAGTTAAATTTTGAATACTAATTTTTATCTAGAAGTGAAAAAAAATCTCAGGTAACCAGAAGCATAAACTGCCTTGCACATTCACCATCTAAAATCAACTAATAAATAATACTATAAGTAATCCAAAGCTCCATTGCCATATAAATGTATTTTTCATTATTATATACATTTATTTCTAATTATTTTTAGATTAATTTCACTACAGGGAACATATTCTTATCTCAGTTCTTTAAAATGTTTGATATGATTCAACAGTCAATTTTATAAACTAACTTTAAAAATATTAATTCTACTGTTAGCTGTAGCAGTCTATATGTGTTACAAGTAATTTCTTAATCATGTTTTAAAATTTCTGTCCTTACAGTGAAGCTTTGTTGGTTGTCAGGCCTCCATTACCACCATCATCTTCTGAGACTTCCTGGCTTGTAGAAGAGATATTGCAAGCTTTCCAGGATGCTCAATAAAAGTTATTTCAGTGAGTTGTGGTTCTTCATAGATTTCAATGCCATTGCCTTATCCAATCATTTACCCTGGCTATGTCCTGAGGAATATTAGGAATTTATGTGATATATTAAAAATATTATTTGAGGCCAGGATGATAGCTGTATTTACTAAGTATGACAGCTGGTCAAGAATTTTACAGTTCTAGATCACATCATTCAATAATGAACTGTAATATTTAATGATTAATCCTTGCAAAGGCTAGTATTTCCTTAAGTGAATCCTTAACCTTGCAAATTAGCTTCTCAAAGTACCCCCAATATTGTATGTGATATTCTGTAGGACTTCTCTTCTTACACAGACCCTGTACCCTAAAACTGATTTCCTTTATTCTTCAGAGATTTATGCAGTCTTTTCCAGAATTGTAATATACACTCATTACAAATGCAGCTGCAAATCTGTTTACTTTCCTAGGTTTCTTTTCATATCTTGATCCTGTACAATTTTAGGACCTTGTTAATTTTTTCATGGCAAGTTTGTTTTTATATTTTAACCACATTTCCTAGTTATTTATAGCGAGACCAAGTTTGTATTTATCTAATTTGCCATTGCTAGAATTGGAAGTCATCTACATTTTTTTTCAGGATACTTTTGAGTACATCAGTTAATTTCTTGTTGATCATTGTGAGCAAAGTGCATTTTATAAGGATACGCACTATATCATAATTAATTATAGCTTTAGACACAATGCCTAGCACAAAGTTTTTACTTAGTGAATATGTGTTAAAAGAATACTTCATTGCTTTGTTTAATTTACAATGCAATAATATGCACCTGAATTTTTAATCAACATCATTTACTGATTTTTCATTATTCCTGATAAACAGAGCATTATCATTATCTTCCTATCTTGTCTCAACGTTAAAATACTAATACTTGTTGAAAAGTTGGTCACACACATAAAGAAGCCCAACTAGCCTAGATTACATCCAAATATTATAAATTCTGCTAATGAGACTTCCCAGCCACGAGAATATGCCAACTTACCTCAATCTTATGGTTTCAAAATGAGACTAAATGATCCCTGTTCTAAATTTCTTGAGAGAATTGATTTCATTTCTCAAAAAAATAGTCTTTTTGCTGTACTCCCTATACCACTTTTGAGAAACTGAATATTTCTGATAAATTGAATCTCATAGTCAGGAGAAATGGAAACATTTTAACTGATTTTATAAGAGCAGATTTTATCATAACATTGTTACTGCATTGCAAAAATCTTGCTATATTTACCTAGAAAAAATTAAAAAGTCAAAGTAAATTTGCCAGGGGAAAAATGCTTTCAGTAAGGAACTTAAGAACCATTATTTTTCTGTATTCAGACAAACACTTGGGCTTTGTACTAGAAAAGAAACATAATTATAAATTTCTTCAAGAATTTTTTATAGCTGTCAGTGCAAAACTAAAGTGCTGACTAGTGCATGTATCCTTACATTTCACAAAATAGCAAAAAGTGTGAGCTAAATAGTTGTCATCACTGAAATTTTGACAGTGAGATGACTGCATTGAGATGTAAATAGATATAAAGTAACCATTTCTTGTTTAAATCATGATTAAACTTGCTTAAATTCTGCTACTTTCTCACTCCCTTAGAAGTACATTTTTATAAATGGATAGAACCCTATGATGGGTAGGATTAATGATCATTAAGAAACATTTTTAAAGCCTCCTATTCTCTCTCTCTCTCTCTCTCTCTCTCTCTCTCTCTCTCTCTCTCTCTCTCTCTCTCTCTTTTAAATCTGTTCCAATC
>NW_004624750.1:23917695-23980032 GCF_000247695.1 Heterocephalus glaber | reverse complement strand
AATGCTAGGGATGCAGAAACTACTGAAATATTATCTGTGAAATTTTAAAGTAAAATATACAGTGTTATATATCATTTGACATTAAGGAAGAGACCAGAATAAATGGCATCATAAACTAATGATTAAGTAATTGAATTTCAAAAAATGCCATGTAAAATTTATACCTCACCACAATACCTACAATATCTTACACTCCTAGACTTTTAAAGATAGATTTTTGATCACCACATTTCTGAAAGTGTTTGAAGCTTTTGCTATTGGTAGAATTAGGATAATTGAAGAGTTTGCTTTGAACAGAGGCTAGAGATTAAGGAACAGGAATTAGCAATTGCCAGTTCATTCATTTTTATCATGTCTAGAAAATTATGGATTTTTTAGTTATTTCACTGTACTTCCAATGATTGCCATTATGAGTTGTAACTGAGAAAAGTGACTTACCATATTTAAAGAGAAAATTCAGGAATGGCTTCAGTTTTACATTTTAACTTGGTTTTAACCTGATTCAGAATAACTTTCTCTTTGACTGCTAACTTTCAGAATTTCTTGTAACCCAATAATAATTTGATTTCCAAAAGATACAAATTGTGTTTAAGCATTTCCATTCTGTTATTTGAAATAAACATTTTTCTAGCTATAAAAGTTCTCAAAACTCATCATGCTCTCAATTGAATATGGTTCCGGTGTGTTCCCCCCCACATTGATGTTGAAAATTAAACTGTATTGTGAAGTATTAAGAGGTTGCTACTTTAATCTCACTGTGGTGTTTCATTGTTGGATTTTTGGAAGGTAATTAGCACTGCCCAGTTTGTCAGCGTGAAGCCCACAGGACTGCATACTGGTGACTGTAAGAAGAGGGAGGGAGAAACCAGAAGAGATACACAGAATTGTGCTCCACTTGTCTTGCCACATGATGTCTGTACCACCTCAGTTCTCTGCCAGTTAGAAGGCCATCGTCAAATGCAGGCATTTCACCTTGGACCTCCAGAATTACGAAGCAAAGTGAAATTTCTTTTCTTTTTATTTTCCTAGTCTTTGGTATTGTTATTAGGAACGGAAAATGGACCAATACACACTATTGTAGGATGCAATCAATAGCCAAGGTGCAGAGAAAACAAACTTCTCACAAGTATAGAGTTTATGACATTGGTCTCATTAGTATTTACCTGCCGCAAGCAAGTCACTGGGTCATTCAAGTTGGTACTGAGTAGGGTGAGATGATGGGTAAATTCAGAGATTAAAATACTATTTTTACTTAGTGGAAGTTTCAAATAATGCCTACATAACAAATCTTGGACGTTTTTCAAGTTGTATACATAATTACGAGGTAAAAGATTATTATGAAAATATGTATTCTTTGAAAATATTTTGAGGTTGAAATTGTAATAGTATTGTTATAATTGTATTTTAATGTTTTGAGTTATCTTTGTAATATAGTAGAAAAATATTATTAATCTATATTTAAAGATGAATAATTTATCTTTGATAAGGAACACAAATTTTAAAAAATTAGAGTAACTGTATATATTTGATTTTTACATGAAGAGTCAATACTTTTCACTAATTATTAAAATTCTAAAATGTTTCATACTTTCTATAATATTACAGAGACTAGTGTAATAAAATTCTTTATAATTATACACATTAGGAAAGAAACCAAAAATATCATTTCTTGGAAAACACAATTTTGGGAATTTATTTGAATAGATTGTTAATAGTCTCTTACTTTTTTTTGACCTCTACAAATTTTAAATTTTTAATAGTCCCAGATAATGTTGATAGATTTTTATTTACCAAGATGATATAAAACTAAATATCATTACCTGATCGTCTGAGAACTGTAAACATTGAATAAATACATTCACTTAATAGAAATAAATTTATATGTAGTAACAAAATTGTTTTCCTAGCACTTTCCTGTTATCTGAACCTCTAGCATGATATGTATTAATAGTAATATAAACAGTTTGGTATGTGTGTTATAAAATATCAAAGAGGAATAATGTAAAGGAGAGTGAGCATAAATAACGGGTAATGAAATAGATCAGTAAAAAAGAGAAACATTTAAACCTAAGTTACTGAGTCTGAGAGTTTATTTCCTTACATATTTTGGCACTGATCTTTTAAATTCTTGCACCAACAATTTTTACATTTAAAAAATCTATCAGATGACGAATGATTTTTTAATCTGTGTTATCATGTGTCATTATTATATTACTCAAGGGTCAGATTTTAAAGATATAAATGTAAAAAAGTTAGATAAGGAGTAGAAAATGTATTCTGAATCTATATATTTAATTATATGGAATTTATAGATATTGTCTATCATTTTATTTATTGGAATTGTTTGCTGGTAGGAAAACATTATTCTTTGCTCATTATTATCTGTAAAAAAAAGGTAGCATAAATGCAAAGTTTTGGAGAATATGCTGCTTATGTCTAAAACAAGTGTAAAAATTGGACAAAAGTTAAAGCATAATTGTGGAGGGCTTTGTTTGTAAATTGACCACAAACAAATAGCAGTATTTTCCAAGCGACATACTGTTTTGCCACTATTTTTTTAAAGTTAGAAAGAAAAATTATGTTCAATGACTAGTCCAAGATTACCACATATATATTTTAATGATATTGGTGAGAACATTAGTATTGGTAGTATTGATTTAAATTTGTAAGTTGTTTCTAAAATATAAACAAAATTATCTATTTCATGATGGATGTTGTTTTACTCTTATTTTAAATGAAAATCCTTAAAGTATTTGTTTTTAACAAATGATGCTGGAAATTGAGTATTCACATTATGATATTTGATGCTTTATTATGTCATTGTAACCACTGTTTTTGGTAAAAAATATTTCAAATTAACTACCATACATTTTTATCATCTCATTATTTGCTCTTTTATTGCTTTTTGCTTCATGTTCTATCTTTTATTAAAACATTGTTCCTTCTGCCTAAAAGACATACTTTAATATTGTTTACTATGTGCTTATTAATGACAAATTCTGACTTTTTATTTTTTAAAAATGACTTCATTTTTTTCTTAAATAATACTTTCATATTATAGATGAACAATTATTTTATTTTAACATTTAAATATGTAATTTCATTAAATATAATTGATTTAATGAAGATAATTTCTCTTTTAAATGAAATTAATCCTTAGTCTGCTACTCAGCTACTTCCTAGCTTTACAATCATAAAATGCCCTAGAGAGTAAAAGCTGCCCATTCTTGACTTTAGCTCTTCTCTATAAAAATCAGAGAAATTCTTCAGTTATTCTTGGAAGCCTAGTGCATTATATTTTCAGTATCTTTTGGTTTTTCTCAGTGGGAAAGCTGTTTGAATTACTTGATATTCTTTACCAGGAATGAAAGAGCAGAGTCAGTCTCTAAATATATATATATATATGTCCTCAGTTTCTTTTTTTACATCATAAGTTTTCTCACGCATTTTTAAATATAAAGCTGGATACATACATACTTGGATGAATGCTAATGAATATACAAATAGATACACTGCCAGTAAAGATTTGCCAATTTCCAAGTGAAAAGTAAGAGGAAATGTTCTGTTATTATTTGAGTCCAGATGTTCCTCCAAAGCCTCACATGGTTGAACGTGGCTAAATGCACAATGTGTGATGCTGAGATTAACGGTGTGTGATTACTTAACTAGTATACTAATTGGTTTGGCACCACCTTAATCCCAGTATTCTGGATAAAATAAAAGGGGCAGAAAGACACTGTTAAGATCCCCTTGTTGCTTTTGCTACCTTGTGGGCACTATGAACTGTTTCTCCTCACAGCACTCCTCTGCCGTATGCAACTCTTCCTTGGAGCCATTCAATTATGGACTGAAACCTCTACAAACTGTGAGCTAAATAAAGCATTCTCCTCTTAACTTTGAGTGTTGAGTATTTTGTCTCAGCAGTGAGAAAAAAGTAACACAGAATGTGGTACTGGAGAAATGGGGTCATTGGTGTGAATATATCTGACCATGTGTTTTTGGAACTTTGGGTATGGCTTGTGGAAAGAGTGTGGAAAGGTACAGAGATGCCAGCTGAAAAAGGAGAGCTGGAACACATTAGGACACTCTATGGGAGATTCCAGTCAGAGCTCACAAGACCAGAGAGCAAGTAAAGACTGGGCTCAGGAACTTTCTGCTGGGAAGAAGGACTGCATTGGCTCTTGGACCTCAGATGATGTGTGCTATGGTTTGGCAGAAAGTTTGTCAGTATTTTTCTCATGTGCAGAGACTTTGCCTGAGACTGAGATTGCAGGCAACAGACTAACTAATATGGCAGAAGAAATTTCAAGGCAGTCTAATGTAGAGGTGGTGGCATGACCACCGTTGGGGGCTTTCAGCCAGATCTATGTTGAGAATCAGAAGCAAAGAGCCCAGCACAATGATTTAAAATTCTGTGAGTTTGGCCAGAAAGGAAGCTCCAGTAAAGCTGTGGATTGCAAAGATAGAGCAGAGGAGATTTTGATTGCGCAGAAGGAACAGCACTATAGAAAAGATGGCCTGAGGACATCACATCCCCCTTTTGCAACCTAAAAATTGCAAAAGTGAAAGACTTTGCTTTGAGAAGAGAGCCCTAGAGGACCATGTTCCAGAATGTCGGCAGCCTAGGGAAGCTGTTTCTAGGGATTTGGTTGGTAGGCACTGGACCCCTACAGAGGAACCCCAAGAGATAAGGAAGCCTGACTACTGCATCAGCTGGCAGCAGACCTTGGAATCATCCACACGGTGTTGGTTTTAGGCACATGCAGAATGCAAGAGTCACAAGATCAGAAAAGTTTCCACTCAGGTTTTAGAGGAAGACCTGGAAGGCCAGGCACTGTGCTCCAGAGGGCAGTGTGTAAAGCTGTGAATGTGAAACAAAAGGTCCAGTGGAGACCATAGAAGTTTGAAGAAGCCAGGAACATGGATGGCCTTAGGAAAATTGCAAGAAGGGAGATGAGCCAGTCCAAGAGAGATGCCATGGGAGCTACAATTACTTGCAGTGCCATAGGGGCAGAGTCACCCAAACACTTTAGAATTCATATTTTGCCACAGATTGCCTCAGATGCTGGACATGGGAGTACAGGACTTAATGTTTTCCTTCTTGGGTTTTGGTCTCTCCTTGGTCCCATTTCTTTGTAATCCCCTATTTGTACCTTTTGGAATGGTAATATTTATCTTGTGCCATTGTTTGTTGGAAGTGTTTAACTTTCTTTTCATTTGTACAGGGGCTCACAGCTGTAAAAGACTGCCTTAAATCTCAGAGGAGACTTGGGACTTGGACTTTTCAGCAATGCTGAAACTCTTAGGACTCTGACAATTTTGGAGATGCACTGAATACTTTCTCCATAAAGGGATGTGTATGAGTCTTTGGGGAGCTGGGGTGGAATGTTATGGTTTGGGTCCAGATGTCCCCCCAAAGCCTCATGTGGTCCTAGGGAGTTGAATATACAGTGTGTGATGCTGAATTAAGGGCATGCAATTACTAAACTAGTATTGTGATTGGTTTGGCACTGTCTTAGTCCCTGTATTTTGGATAAAAGGAAAAGGGCAGAAAGACTGTTAAGGTTCCTATGCTGCTTTTGCTACCCTGCAGGTGCCATGAACTGTTTTTCCTTTGTGACACCCTCTGGCATGTGCCACTCTGACTTGGAGCCAGCCAATTATGGACTGAAACCTCTATAGACTGTGTGCTAAATAAACCATTTCCCCTTTAACATTGCATATCAGGTATTTTGTTTCAGCAAGGAGAGAATATTAGCTAACATATGCTCGTTTGGATAATATATACTGGTTATACCAGACTACCTATCAAGGTAATCAATATAACAGTATCAGTATAAAATAATTAGCAACTTTTCAAATACTATATATATTTTTTATATTTCTGCTTTATTCTTTTAAAATTTTGTACATGTTTGCATTACATAAGGAATACATTCATTGTGGGTTGTTGATGCATATACATAACACATCTTAATTCTTTAACATTCCCTTTCACTCCTCTAACCCCTCATCTTTCATCTCTTGGTTATCTTCCCATTTGCAAAGGACCTATCTTCTTATTTCCTATTATCTGTCTTTTATTTTGCTCTTTGATTTTATACTTTGAGTTTCTCATATGTTTTTTAAAAATAATTTCAGAATATTATTTATGAAATAGATGGTGTTATATTAACTTCTATAAAATATGTTTATTAGTCATAACATACTAAAATCCCAAAAGGAAAAATATATGTCAATAAATGACTTCATGGAGAAAGGTTTTTAAATGTGACTCTTTGAATTGCCAATGATAATGAATCATTTTATAAACTTAAGAGACATAATAGTCTTAAATATTTCACTCAGATTCAGAATTTATCAAGATCTCAAAATAGTGCTTGTTTATATATAATAAAAACTCCTCCTTACAAAATAGATATTTCAACCTACTATATACTCTGTCAATGATATAAATCTATTTTGGTGAATATTTGATTAAAAGACTAAATTAGCTTTACTAATAACCTCAGGTTATTTGATAATGATGTTTACGCTCCATGATAGTTATTCTATGGCTGATTCACCAGTCATAAATTATGTATAAAAGTTTTATAGACTTTTAGTTCCTCTTACTAAGATTATCTTCCCTGTGGTCTGCACATTAGTTTTGATGAGAAAACTTATAATTTAACATTCAGATTAGAGATTCGATTCTGGAACAATTATTTTGGTTAGAAAATCACAAATCTGTGTTTGAGTTTTGGTAGACTTAAAATCATTAAAATAATCAAATTTTAGGCAGTTAGTATTTATCTCTAAGTCACTTAGGCAGAATACCATGAAATTGCATTTCTGCTATTTTGAAAAGCAAGAGTCCTTTAGATGTGGTGTAAACAATTAACTCATTTTGACATTAGCTTACTCAGTGTTTAGAGATATTGCTTATTCTAATAAAAGAAACTTTGAGCTATAATGAAACATTTTGCTATCATAATCACAAATACAATCCCTAACGTTGTGCCATTTATATCCAGGCAATTGTTTTTAATGCTATGATTATGATATAAAATATCAATGATAACTAAATAAATTGGATAACTTCTTTTCAGTTTATATACCATCACAGCTTTTCAGACTTAACTGGGGTCTCATGGATTATGCAGTACTTCATTTTTCATTCGATAAAAACGAGACTATAGGAACAGTCGTTTTTAGATGACTATGCAACATCCACTCCCCTTTCATACTAATATAAGAGTTTTATTTGAATGTCCATATATACCATTAAAATACTCATGTACTACTTGTTGAGAGGACTATCACAACTGTAGCTAATGATATGTGAGCAGACATCTACTAGATAGAGCTTCCTAGACTCTTTCCTTATAAAATGATTCACTTTTTCCTTCTGCCATTTGCCTTTTTCTACCTAAAGCACGTATATGAAAGTAGGAATTGGAAAGGCAAAGTTGTAACTAGGAGAATGAAATGCACAACCAAGGATTCTGGGTTAAAAGATATTCAGTAACTCCTTGAGCAGATTCAGTCTGGACCACTTCTGACTAATGATTTTTTCATTAAGAAAAATATGATCCTGTTTAGAAAGTCACCATGGCCAGTTTTCTTTCTAAGGCAATTTAAGCTGATATAGCTATAAATCGGATAGTAGCATTGACAGAAACTGAACCCAGTACTAGTGTCTTAAAAGAATATTTTGTTCACTAAATTATATTATCTCTAAGCACTTAATATTTAAGTGGTTACATAATTATGTAACTTTCATGGTAAAAATAAAAAGACCAAGAAATCTTTGTACAACAAAATCAGTTACAATTATGAACCCATAACTGTCTGATATATTTTTAGAGGAAAAAAAAAAACAGAACTAGAGTTTGAGAAAACCTTTTCAGAAAGATTATACAAATTCTTGCAATTATAACTAAATAAATAATCAACAATATTTTCCTACTTCTTCCAAGTTTCTAGTTTCCTGGGACTGAGAACACCAGAGTTCTCTTCAGTGTTTCTTATACCTTAACTTATTCAACAATGTAATGATGTTTCAACCCTCTTACTTATTTTCTCAGCAGTTTGAAAATGTATGCTGTCCTCTTTTACAAAGTTTAAGGCAAGTCTTACCTGCTAATAAAAAAAGTTAGAACATTATGATCATCTTGCTTTTTTTGTCTCCTTGCATTAATTTACTTTTTCTTTCCATTAAGTCTGTTGGTACATTTTAGGTATACAGTACAGTTACATTCATCATTAGGATCTTGTACCTTTAGGTGACAAATCTTGGTTCTTATTTTTTCCCATTCCCCTGCCCTCTCTTCATACCCTCCACCCTACCCTATTTACAAAGACTTTGTTTCCATTTTTTTCTTTTATCATATTATTTGTTTTCCCTTCTTTCCTTTCTCCTACCCCTCCCACTTTCCCTACCCTTTTATACCTTTTCTTCCTATTACATGATATCAATTATACATTTTAATCCTTATTTACCCTTGTAGTATTTCACACCAGAGAAACTATTCAGTATTTACACATGGGTGTCCTATTTATTTCACTTAAGAGTATGGCCTCAAGGTGCATCCATTTAGCTATAAATGTCTCTAGCTTGTTGTTCTTTATGGCCGAGTAGTACTCCATTTTATTAAAAAAATCACATCTTCTTTATTCAGTCTCCAGTTGACGGGCAATTGGGCTATTTCCAAGTTTTAACTATTACAAACTGTCCTGCTATAAACATGGGTACTCACTGTGGTGTGATTCTTTTAATTCTTTTGGGAAGATATCCAGCAGAGGAATAGCTGGGTCAAATGGGACTTCTAGTTGTTTGAGGTATATCCATATTGATTTCTACAGCGGTTGTACCAGTCTGCACTCCCACCAACAATGAAGAAGGATTTCTTTCTCCCCGCAACCCCAAAAGCATTTGTTATTGGTGGATATCTTGATAGCAGCCATTCTTTCTAGGGTGAGATGGAATCTCAGTGTTGTTTTCATTTGCATCTCTCGAATGACCAGTGATGTTGAACGTTTTTTTCATATGTTTATTTGCTACTTTTGCTTCTTTGTCTGAGAAAAGTCTGTTCATTTCAGATGCCCATTTTTGAATTGGGTCTTTATATTTGGGGCCTCTGATTTTCTTGAGTTCTTAGTAGACCTTTCTCTGAGGAAAAAACTGGTAAAATTTTTTTTCCCACCTTGTAGCCTGTCTCTTAGTTCTGTTGGTGGTTTCTCTTGTAGTGTAGAAGCTTTTTAAAAAGATGAGATCCCAGTTGTTGATTCTTTGTGTTGGTTCCTGTACCACTGAGGATTTGTTCATGAAGTCTTGTCCCATGCCAATGTCATCAAGAGTTCTACCTAACTTATCTTCCAGCAAATTTAGTGTTTCTTGACCAGGGACTTAGCTCAGTGGTTCCAGTGCCTGCCTCGAAAGTGCAAGGTCCCGAGTTCGATCCCTGGTTCCAAAAAAAAAAAAAAACAATGATAAATTTAGTGTTTCTTTTTTAATATTTAGATCTTTAATCCACTTCAATCTTAGTTTAGTGCATGGTGAAAGATAGGGGTCTAGTTTTAATTTTTGGAGAGTTGAAATCCAGTTTTTCCAACACCATACATTAAAGAGGCTATCTTTCCTCCAGTGAAGACGGTTGATTCCTCTGTCAAAGATGAGGTAGGTGAGTATGTCTGGAATTGTTTCTGCATCTTCTAATCTGTTCCACTGATCCTTGGGTCTGTTTCTTTGCCAGTACCATGCTGATTTCATTACACTGGCTTTGTAGAATAGTTTCAAGTTGGGGATTGTGATACCACCTGCCCTATCTCTGTTGCCTAGAATTGTTTTTGGTATTCTAAGTCTCTTCTGGTTCAAAATGAATTTTTGGATTGTTTTCTCTTGCTTTGAGAAATATATTGTTAGGATTTCAATCAAGATTGGATTGAATCTATATAGCAGTGTTGGAAGTATGGCAATTTTCACGATGTTGGTTCTTTCTACCCAGGAGCAAGAGATGACTTTCCATTTTCTTATATCCTCTTTGATCTCTTTTTTTCAGAGTATTGTAGTTGTCATTGTAGAGGCCTTTTCTTCCTTCATTAGATTGATTCATAGATATTTCATTTTTTGGAAGCTATTGTGAAATGGATTGTTTCCTTAATTTCTCTTTCAGTGGGTCTCTTATTTTTGCACAAGAAGGTTATTGAATTTTGAATGTTTACCTTGTGTCCAGCTACTTTACTGAATCTGTCAATTAAGTCTAGAAGTCTTTTGGAAGAGTTTTTTTGGGTCTTCTGTGTAGAGTGTCACATAGTCAGCAAATAACAACAGATTAACTTCTTTCTTTCCTACCTTTACTGCATTTATTTCTTTCTCTTGTCTAATTGCTGTGGCTAATGTTTCCAGAACTATATCAAACATGAGTGGTGATAGTGGACATCCTTGACTTGTTCCTGATTTTAGTGTGAAGGATTACAGTTTTTGCCCATTTAGTGTAATGTTGGTTGTTGGTTTTTCATAGATAGCCTTTATCAAGTTGAGATAAAGACCACCTATTCCAATATTCTGCAGGGTTTTTATCATGAATGGATGTTGAATTTTGTCAACTGCTTTTTCTGCATCTATTGAGATGATCATATTGTTTTTGTCCTTAACTCTGTTAATATAGTGCATTACATTTATTGATTTATGTATGTTGAGCCATTCTTGCAGTCCTGTGATAAATCTGACTTGGTCAGGGTGTATGATCTTCTTGATGACCCTCTGTATTCTGTTTGCCAGTATCTTGCTGAGGATTTTTGCATCTATGTTGGTTAGGGAGATCGGGCTGTAGTTCTCTTTTTTGGTTGGGTCTTTCCCTGGTTTTGGAATCAAAGTAACACTTGCTTCCAGGAATAAAGTTGGAAGTATTGCTTCCCTTTCAATTTCATTGAAAAGTTTAAAGAGTAGTGGCCACAGTTCTTCTCTAAATGTCCTGTAGAATTCATCAGTGAAGCCATCAGGACCTGGGTTGTTAAATTTTAAGTTACATTTTCAATTTCTCTGATTGTAATTGGGGTGTTTAGAATTTTCATATCTTTTTTGTTCAACTTTGGTAATTCATATGTATCTAGAAATCTGTCCGTTTCTTCTGTGTTTTCCATTTTATTAGAGTACAGGTTCTCAAAGTGTGTATTGATGATCCTCTGTATTTCTGCTGGATCTGTTGTGACTTCACCTTTTTAATTCCTAATTGCATGGATGTGAGCCTTTTCCTTTCTTTTTTTGACAAGGTTGGCTAAGGGTTTATTGATTTTATTTATTTTTTCAAAAAGCCAAATCTTTAATTTGTTGATTTTGTGTATCATTCTCTTAGTCTCCATTGCATTGATTTCTGCTCTGATCTTTATAATTTCCTCCTTTGTATGAGCTTTGGGTTTGTCTTGCTCTTCTTTTTCTAGGAGCCTAAGGTTGACCATTAGGTTGTTTATTTGAGCTCGTTCTGTTTTCCTAGAGTGGGCATCCACTGCTATGAATTTCCCTCATAGAACTGATTTCATTGGGTCCCATAAATTCCTGTATGTTGTACTGGCATAATCATTAAATTGTAAAAACTGTCTAATTTATTCTTTAATTTTCTCTGTAACCCATTGGTTGCTCAGGAGGGTGTTTTACAATTTCCATGTGTTTGTGAAGTTCTTGTGGTTTCTTATGCTATTGATCTCCAGTTTAATTGCACTATGTTCTGATAATATATATGGGATAACTTTAGTTCCTTTCCATTTACTTAAGTGTGTTCTATGAACTAGTATGTGTTCTATTTTGGAGAATGACCTGTATATTCTGATTTTGTGGGGTGGAACACTCTGTAGACGTCTATTAAATCAAGTGTTCAAAGGCTTGGTTCAGTTCAAGTATTTCATTGTTGATTTTTTGTCTAGATGATCTGTCTATTTGTGACAATGTGGTATTGAGGTCCCCCACTACAATTGTGTTAGTGCTTATTTGGTTTTTTATGCCTCTTAATATTTGTTTTGTATAGTTGGGGGCATTAGTATTTGGTGCATATATATTTATGATTATCATCTCTTCCTCTTGGATTGTTCCCTTTACAAGGATGTAGTGACCTTCTTTGTCTCTCTTAATTAGTTTTAGTTTGAAATTTACTTTGTCTGCAAATAAGATAGCTACTCCTGTTTTTTTCTGGATTGCTGTTGCATGGAGAACTATTTTCCATCCTTTTACTTTCAGTCTATAAGGTTCTTTTTAAACTAAGTGCATTTCTTTTATACAACATATTGTTGGATTTTGCTTCTTAATCCATTCTGGCAGTCTGTTTCTTTTTGATTGCCTTAATTTTCTGATTTAATTTAATCTTCATATTGCTGCCACTTAAAAATCTTTCTGTATTCTAGCTCAAATTATGCCAACATGTTCACCTCACCCTTGTTCTCAAACATATCAAAATGCACACACACACACACAATTTAAAATTAAAATCTATCATACTCTTTGCCCTTTTATACACATGTATTTTACTATTTTCCCACTTATTATCAGTGATTTATTTATTATTGTTTCTTTTCATTTACT
Organism: Heterocephalus glaber; assembly: GCF_000247695.1. The sequence continues at coordinate 23,967,476 of NW_004624750.1, read as the reverse complement.
CTGTGATCCTAACAAAGTAGCTTCCTCTCCATTCTCTGCTAATTGATTTGAATTTTCATAATGTTTTTAGGCTTACTCAATTTTGCTTAAAAGGCTTTGCCTTCACCCACATATTCAAATCATATGCACATATATCAAATATAGAACTCAAATTATACTTCTTTTATAAAGCATTTCCTCATGCTTAAATATTTTGATTACAAATAATATGGTTTCAATAAGTCTTATTAGCTTTTTTTTGGTATATCCTTTTATTGGTACCTTTTAGGTGTACAATATAATGACATTCATCATTGGAGATCTGCACCTTTACCTTATTAGCTTGTTTATACTCTAGTATTACAACTTTCTCAGTCTTCTCCTTTTCAGTTTTTCAGTTGTTGGAAATCAATACTGTGTTGAGGATTTTATATGATATAGAAACTTGAGTAACTATCTTTGATATTCTTCAAACATATTAATATTTTATAAAAAATATATTGACAGCCACAATAAATGATGCTTATCAGACACTAAAATGCATCTTAAATATGCCCTTGGCTGTGACTATCTTTAACGTAAAGTTGTTCTCACTGGCTATGTTTGACATTCAGTTGCTTTGAACTTCGGGACTGTGTGAAAAGGCTAAGTATGGGCTCTTTCTAGGCGTGAAGTAAGTTGTGGTGTCTCTGCTATAAGATTCAGCTGGGCCTTGCCAGGCAGCCACCTTTTCCCCAATGCTTGTGTAGAAGGACAGTAACAATCAGTACGGATCACGGAGGTGGGGCCAGGGAAGGCCGCTCCTCTTCCTGGAGCTCGGCCCTGGAGAGAGGAAGACTGTCTCTCACCCCTCCTCACTTCAACTCCAAGCACAGGGAATTGAATATTTTTGTTTAAAAATCCTTAGAACGTGGATAAAAGAATACTGAGGAAATGGAGGAAGATATTTTCTTTAAGAGGGATTGACCCTTTCCTTCTGTGCCTCACGGATATATTTTATTTACACTGAGCTTTTCTGTGGTTCATGGTTTTATTGTTATCAAACTTCATCAACTCTCAGCTACAGTTTTCATATCTCGGTCACTGAGCTCTTAAAACATATCCTGCATATAATCATCATATGAGGAAAACACTTTAGATCACAATAAATGAGCGGTATTCTAGGATATCTTTATCATTGATTTCATCTAGTTATTGATTTTATCTAGGTATCACCTTGAACTATTTTCATCTATGGCACTAAATAAGGTCTCATACTAATTGTGTTTGAATTCCTGTCTGAGTTATAAAATGAATTTTCAAAGATTAATAAAATATTACATTTGTATTATATCTTTAAAGCATTTTTTTAAGAAATTTAATTGATGCCATAAATTGCCAATTTTTAAAAAATAAAACAAAGCCACAGTTAGGATAATTTAGGGTAACCACTTCATGTACCATGAAGGGAAATCATTTAACAAGCAAACTTCATTTGTCTCCAATAAAAGAAAGACTTTGTGAGAGATTCTGCTTAATATCTGTATTTATGTGAACACAACTAAAATTTTAGCCAAATGAATACAATAAAACAAAGCTATCTGTGATACTGTGAATCTCAAAAGTTTAAAAGAAATCCAGCAAAATACTTTTATCAATAGCAGAATACAATAACGATGCCATAAATTCTACCAATCAAATGAAATCAGAAATATAGATTTAAATATGCAGAAATCTTAGACTCAAATTTTAATTTGAATGTGGAACAAAAGAGTATATGATTATGTTAAAAAGTAAATGCTGCTCTCAGTTTTTCTTAAAAATGTATATTTAGCATGGTGCTTTTTCTCTACCCCAACCCTAATTAAACAAATACTGAATTTTAATCAGTATACAGTTAGAAGTTTTTATTAAACTGAATTTATTGTACTTGATGACAGGGTATGAGTCTTTTTATTAATGTTTATATAGCAAGGCTACTTATAAATCTTCGAGTGTGAAATGTGAAAATGAATGCTTTGCAAACTAATATTGATATAAGAAGAAAACATAGCAGTTGGATTGTATTAAAAAGTATAATTGTTCAAACCCAGTATTTTTTTAATTATTCCACTTTCTTGGCGTATGGCATTTGCATTAAACCACTTGGTATTGTCACCTCACTCCTCATGTCTGATTCTTAGGTATTTCCATTGTTAATAAGTAATTTAGATTACTGGTTTATATAGCCCATTTAAACTTTATTTAAACTAACCACATATTTGTCCTCTCTTAGGTTTTTTCTTTCTTTTATTCCCGAAAGCCAAGTTGGGTTTTTTTTTTTTCTCTATCTACAGCTTCCTTTAATATATCACTTAGTGCAATTAGGCTTCTACCATTTTTTCTTAGTTTTATTACATGCAGTTTTAAATATTTTTATGTGGATATAAGTTATACATTAGTATTTAAGTGTATTTTAAACATATTACTCATTGCCCACTGGTTTGCAACAGTTCTGTTTAAAAATCAAATACCATTTTCATTGCTGTTCACTTAAGAATAATCCAACTTTTTAGCTAATTGGTTTCAAATTTTTCCATTTCTTTGAATAACAGTAATTTACATAGTTTGCCTAAATTTGAAGTGTTTGATATATATTTTCTTGTTTCTTGTTTTCTTTACATCTCTTTACATCTGTTTGTTCCTTTACTTTAAAAAAATCAATTATTAGGAGATCGTCATTAGCATCTTCAAGTTAAAATTACTCTTCTTTTCTCTCTCTCCTAGGATTCCACCTAGAAATCTACAAAGGCCTTCCATTTTGTCCTATGTATACTTTATGTTCTTCCTTATCTTGTTACCTATACTTTATACATCATCTTTAAAATTATACTTACTTATTTTCAAATGCCCTAATACTTTACTCAGCCCTGTCTATTATTAACACCTTATGAGTCCCACTTAAAAATGTTGTAGTGTGTTCGAGGCTCTTCTTCCTACTCCTGGCTTGAATAGCAATTTTGATTTTTCTCTTCAGAATTACAAGACTAGTCCTGCCATTTACTTAGCCTCCTAGTGCTTGTTTTCAATTTGTTTGCTTAGCTTCTCACAAGTTTCACATTAGATTCCACACAAAGGCTGAGTCATGTGACACAAGGTTTGCAGGGCTACTGCTGCCTCTGCCCTGAAATCTTAGTCTTTTCATTCCATACTATTGTGGCAGCCCTGAACTGTAATTTTATCTGTAAGCTCTGCACCACTTCAAATGTCTGTCTCTCTACTTTTTCTCAGCCTATGGGCATTGTTTTGGCAAATGTCTCCAGAAGAAAAGTGGCAAAACAGTGTTAGAGTCTTTTTACAATATTTTCTTCTCTTGGGAATTTTGGGGCCTGAAGTTGTGACTACCTAAGCTACTTTTTAATATCTTCAAATAACAGTTTTCATTTTAATCCAAGTTTTATATTTACTTTTGTTGAGAGATATTGTCTGCTGTCTTTTTACTATGGCTCAAAAATAAAATTCCTTGAAGTTAGTTCTCAATCCAGTTTCCTAAAAAAAAAAAAAAAGGAGTATGGAGGGAAATCAAAACTGACAATTTCAAAAACCATGTTTAACATTATGAAACATAAAAATAATTTCTCAGGGCTTCAGAAAAATCAAAGCAAACTCTCTTGTGACACATGCCACTCTGGTAATTAACACTAAGGTTTATGTACTGCTATATAGGTAAAATCATTATAATGTGTAATGAGGAAAAGGTACACATTACCTGAATAAATCAATAGTTCTTAAATTTATAATTCCATTTAATAGTTCAATAGTTTCAGTGACCTGAGTTTATTAATAAACTAATTACAATTTTGATGCTATCAAATAAAGTATTTTCAAAGCGCCAACAAACACTGATATTTGCATGTCATCCTCCATTAATTACGTTCTGGAATTTTAGTTTTTAAAATAATATTTGATTAAGTCTTTCTATTTCAGTAACATTCTCTATCATGCAGCAGTAAGTATCTTTCAGCCAAAATGAGAAAGTTTATGGTATAGCTTGCTCCATCTGGATGAACATAGGAAAGTTTCTGCTGTTATATTTCAACCTATAACTTAAATTTTGCTCATGGCCTTCATGGTGAAGGACAGCACAGTTTTTAGATTTCTTTTTTTTTCCTGCAGAATCACATTGTATAAAAATGTTTCAAATACTGTTTTGTTTTATTGTTCTTATTCTGATAAAATCCTTCTTCAACAATTAAGATAAATTTCAGTTGGCAGGATACCTTATGGGGCTCATTTCCATTTGTTATTCTATAAACCAAGGGAAAAATCATTGCTGAATACTTTTTAGCAAAAATACATTGAGTGCTGAAAATAATTTTGTCATTAATGAAAATAAAAATCACAGTCCTTAATTTCCACTACTTGGAAAATGGTTTTCTGTGAAAATAAGATTAATTTACTTTGTAAGTATATCAACAGGAAATTTTCAAACCTACTTAAACATAAAATGAAAACAAATATTTTAATTCAAATACAAAATTCATGGAGTTAAAATTTGAAATATGACAAAATAAAGCTTGGAATCATTGATTTTGGAAAGTTAAGAATTAATTTTTAATGTCTCTTGAATGAGTAGACATAAATTTTATAATATGTTTATTTGAAAAATATAAAAATTATGAGTTTGTATAAGATGAAATGTGGAAGTTGCATGAGGATTCCATGAGATTCTGAAATTTCTATCAAAATTCTTAACTTTGATACTATGTTCTCTGGTGTTCAGGTCATTAGAGAAACAAGCCTTTCCTTTTAGATATCCAGGGAAGCACATTTTTTACTTGTTTACAGGTATTATTAAATAAGTATGCATTATTTGGTTACACAAAAGTGGAAAAGTATCTAAGAGTAAACACAAATAGGGATTTTAGTGATGTTCCTGTTTTGAAATATACCTTGTTGGTGAATGCTATAATTTGCTAAATACTGAGGTTTACATACAATGAAAACTATACTGTGTTGAGATATTCCACCTACAACTTGTAGTTATTAAGTCTGATTTGTAAATAGTTTTATTAGTACATATTTGCAGCCCATAATGCATACATTCATTATGGGCCAGTTCGTTTATGTACATAATACATATTAATTCTTTTTACATCTCCTTCTACTCTTTCTCCTCCTCCTCCTTCCATTTTTTGGTCCCCTTCCCATTTGCAAAAGATCTATGTCCCTGTTTCCTACTTTTAAAAAAACTATTTTACATAAAATACTGAAAAATTGATGTTTTAAAAATTCCTCTACTACTCAGAGCAGGGATCCCCAGCACCTGGACCACCAGCCAGTGGGATGTATGGAGCCAAGCCTCACAGCAAGTGGTGAGCAGCCAGAAGCAAGCAGAAATTCTTCATGGTATTTACAGTCTCTCCCCATGGCTTGAATTACTGCCTGAGCTCCACCTCCTGTCTGATCTAAGGTGACATTAGATTCTGATAGGATAGCAACCCCAACTGTGAACTGTGCGTACAAGGGATCAAGGTTGCAGAATCTTTATGAGAATTTAACACTTGATGATTTGAGAAGGAGCTTATGCAATGATGCTAGAACTGGGGAGCAACTGCAAATACATATTAATAATAGCAGAGCAATTTTACAGCACAGAGACCATAATAAATCAGTTGCTTGCAGATGCATATCAAAACCCTATTGAGTGGCAAGTGATTCTGCATTATGGTGAGCTATATAATTATTTCAATAAGTATTACACTGTAATAATAATAATAGAAATAAAGTACACAATAAATGTAGTGCACTTGAATCACCCTGAAACCACTAGTCTCAGGTCTATGGATAAAGACTTCTAGAATTGGTTGCTGGTGTCAAAAAGGTCGAGGACCACTGATTTAGAATATTTAACTTTCCCAACCCAGTTGAATTAAGTCAGAAATACATCAATGCCTTGTATTTATTTAATGGTCTGCAATGAAAAAATGTTTCACTTGTTTTATTTTAGCCCAATGGTGATCTAGTACCTTATTAAAATCTCCATTTTTTTCATTTATTTATTTTTCTTGGTATGTGTTTGCAGTACATAATGTTTATATTCTTGTGTGCAGTTGGTGTATGTATATAACACGCCTTAATTACTTTTTCATCCCTTTTCACTTCTCTCCCTCTCCCCTCCCCCTGTCTCTTAATCCCCTTTCTACTTGAGAAAGACCTAGTTCCTTACTTCCTATTATCTGTATTTTCTTTTGCTCTATATTTATAATTTGGATTTCTCACATGAAAAATCATCCAATGTGTAAGCTTGTGTGTCTGATTTATTTCTCTTAACACTGGTCTGAAAATGCACCCATTTTCCTACAAATGACTCAAGTTTAATGGAGTACTACTTTGCCTTAAAAGAACCTTCATTTTCTATGTCACTTTTGTTGTCTAATATAAGACAGTTAATAGAGAAAGTAGTGAATATTTGAATGCTTGTTTTTTAACTTGACAGTCTGCTTCTGTTGCACTTCATCACAATTAAAGTTCATAAACAAAAATGTTGAAAATATCTACAGATTTAGTATTGATATGTTAATTTTATGCATAACATTATAGAATGGTCATGAGCAATTTTCTTCTAACTCTATGTGAACTTTTCATGATCATTTTCATGTGTTTTGTATTAGGTAGCTGATTTTGCTCTCAAGTAGAGGGAAGAGTAGGACCAATTAATTAATTCACAAGCTGATTTAGAAGATCGACATATTTCCAAGCAGAGAATTACATATTTTTTTCTCTTCACCACTTTCTTTCCCATGCATGAGTTATTTATATGGAAATAAAACTGCTTATTTTACAATAAGAGATAAGACTTAAATATTCAGTCTCTCTGAAACAGTTTCATCTTTCTGACTATGGCTCCAATGTTTCTAGAGAACATTTAAATTCCTTAGCCCTTTGTTTAAAATGTTTATTATGCTAATTTCTATTAAATGAGATCTATCACTTGATTTATAGGACCTGAAAAGTGAAATGACAATATAACATCAAATTAGAACTCTTCCTTTATTACCTTCCATTTTTCCCCTGTTGATTTGATCATTCTTCTTGGTCTGTATGACATATTCAACCACTCTTCACATCTTGTCTCTTCTTTATATCACTGCCCCATATATATCATCTTCTCTGTCCTACTTTTTTTGCTATTTTTAAACTACTTACCACCTAATTAGACATATTTCACATTTTGAAGCATACTTCCCTTGGAATCATGGATAATTGCTCTTACGCATTTATGTCACTCTACAGGTTATAGATTTATTACTTTTACCTCCAAATTTCACATTTTTGCAATGTAGAAATGAATCTGCCCCTTTTAAATACTTTTGTTCTCAAGTGTTGTGCCATTTAGGTGTATAAGCAGAGCACATAGGAGGAAAGAGTTTTGCTTCCTGGATCCTGTCTTCCTTCTTAGATTCCTGAAATACACAGTTTCCCAAGCACCTGGCCTTTTCAATGCTCATAGCTTCTCCAGACCCTGTGCCCTATGGGGCATAGAGGCCAGCAGCCCTCAGGGGCCAGCACTCATCCTCCACCACATCCTTCCACCATACATCCTCTCCTCCAGTGCTTTGTATATCATTTCTAATGGAATAGCACCTTGTGAAGAACTTTTCTCAATATCCAAGTATAGGATACCTGGCAATTTCCCGAGGATAGATAGGTTCTTCAAGTTTTTCTTGTGGTATACTAGAGTGACTTCTCAGAAATTCATTTAGCCAGGGCTTTATCTAAGTTCTCTATCTCAAGCATAAAGGAAATGCTTTATACTTGCTTTGCTTAAATCTTTTGTGATTCTTTACTTCTTCCAAGACTGAATCATTACTAAAATTCTTTGGTATAATTGATATGATTTCAAATTAAGCTTTCTTCATTCAAATTACTGTGGTTTTTTTTTCTGCCCTCACTAGACCCAGATTTATGTGATCCTTTAACCATTAACATTGTAATAGTATTTGGTAATGGAATTAATATTACTTAATTCACACTACAGCATACACGACTTTCTCAGCCTTCTTCTTATAATGTTCATTTGGATGGATAGCTGTGGATTGATGGCAGTTCATCCCCCTGTGCTTTTTGTAGTGTCCCATGCCAGGGCAAACTGTGGCCCCAAACCATTCCCTGCAGAAATGGGTGGTACAGAGGGAAAAAGATATAAACAAAGTTTATTTAAGTGAAAGGGAGTAAGAAAAGTGAGTCCCTGGGTATTTTCTAGTGGTGACAGAGGTTGGAATGCAGCATAAGAGCAATGATGTATACATTGCAAAGGGTCTTTTAACATTAAAATTACAAATTTAACAATATTGATTATAGTAGTTCTTTCAAAACCTATTATTCTTATTTGTGACTGATCAAATAGGTAGACAATTCCTGTTTCTCTAATTGAAATATTTATTTCTCATTTGGGTGTTTTATCATTTCTAATCATTGATGATACAAGGTATGGTTTTGACCAGGTGAGAAGTTGTTTTTTGTTACATGTATGTTTAAATTCTTAAATCAATTCATCTTTAGTCAAGATTTTACTTAATTTTTCACACATGTTTTTGGTACATTATTAGTTCTGAGTAAATGTGCCATGTTTTATCAGGAAAGAATTACCTGGAGATATAAAAAACACACTATAGAGCAGCTGTTGTATAGCTGAAAGCATTGCATCAGAGCATACATGTAGCAGTGTGAAACACAAGACAAATTATTGTATATCATTTTATAGTGCTTTTTAACTGTATAATAATTCCATCAATCCAACAGTAGACAGTAGGATTTCCTTTATGCAATGAATTTTTAAAAACAAGCAATATTTAAGTTACTAACAGATATATTGGTTTATGCAGGTTGGGAAAGAAATATCAAGTGGTAAACAGTATGTTAAAATAACCGATAGCAAAAAAAACCTAGGTCTGAAACTTAAGTCTGAAATCTGATGTATTACTTAAATTTCATGAAAGTAATTTCGAAGGACCAAAGATTTAGATATTTTAACTATTGTAAATTTTAAGTCATTTAAAAAAAATTTTATTATACCTCTCTGATGATTTTGTTATATGTACTAATCTATTCTTATCTCACTGATTGCATCCTTTCATCCACTGCTCAATGTCTGTAATATTAAAATAACAAAGAATCATGTGACTAACAGATGGAGCTGGAAGCAGCTATGAAAATATTCTTGACCACCCCGTATTTAAAGGATAATAAATAAGACATATGTGAAAATGGGAGAACATGTGAAAAAATCCATGATAACAAAATAACATAGGATAAACTTTCTTAATATTACTCAACATTTAAAAAATAAGTGTTCACTTCTCTGTTTCAGGCACCATGAAAGTTAAAATTTATTGTTCCCAAATTTAAATAAGTTTAAATCAAATGGATGAAGATATATAAATGTATTTCATGCATGAATTTGTTGCAGATATTTTTACTAAAATCTTCAGTTTGATTGTCACATCAGTTATAATTATTATTTACTTTAATTAACTATGTTACATATTTTTGAAACATTACTCCATTTACCAAACAACAATGAAAGAGAGATTTATTATATTTATATGTTAAAATTATGTGCATGTTTGTCAATGTATGTGCTTTGTGGAAAGCAGCTCACAAGTTAAGTTTCAGAGCTAGGAATTATATTTAGTTTTTCTGGGTCCAGATCAATGGAGTAATTTACCATACTACAACTCCATGCATTAAAAATTTCAATAAATACTTCTTTGAAGTTCAATGAACCATTGTTAGATACCTTATGAAAGTAATTTAGTTTGCTCTATATAGCAAATTATTTTTCCACCTTTGAAAATATTCTTTATCTTTTAAAACATAACCTTCACCTCCATTTCCCTTTATACTTTTAGGCAACATTCCTTCAATTGCTTCTCTCTGTGGGTGTCATATAAATTACTAGTAGAATGTGAAATAAGCAAAATTTTGAATCTTCCATAAACATGTGAAGTCTCTTTCTCAGCCCTCAGGCCTCCCCCTCCCCTGATTAATACAGATTCTGGCACCAAAAGAGGGGTGTTATTATAACAAATACCTGAAATCATAGATGTGGCTTAGGAACTGGATAAAGGACCAAAGCTCAAATAGTGAAGCTTACATAGAAAAATTTGTATTGACATGAACAGACTGCTAAGGGCAATTCAGAAGTGTGGAGAAAAAGATGAGACCTATAGAGAAAACCTAGTACTTTTAAAGGTTACTCAGGTGAAAGTGATCAGAATGTAGAAATATAGATATTAAAGACTGTTCTGATGAAATTACAGGAATGAGGAAAGTGGTATATAAAAGTAATTAGTGTTATAAAGAGGAAAATAATTTGGCTGTATAGTATTTGTACCCCCATGTTCTAAAGAGGAACTTTTTACCAATAAAAGAAAATATTTGGCAGAAAAAATCTCTAGGCAGAGTGTTCAGGATTTAGAAAAATCTTTAGAAATTTGGGCTTCAAAGGCCCAACTCTTGCTTCAGAGTGCCTAGAAAAAGGCAGGATATCTAGCCAAGGAAAATCATTCCCAAGTCTCAAGATACAGTATTTCTGCCCTGTTGGGTTTTGTATTTCGTTGGGTCCTATCATCCCTGATTGCTTTCCTATTTCTGGCTGTTGTACCATGAATCTGTATCTTAAGCATGTCTCAGCCTTTTATTTTGAAAGGACGCAACTTGTTTGATTTCATAGGCTTACAGCAGAGAAAAGTTTGTTTCAAATTACCTATGCCTTAAACTGCACTAATATTTGATTTAGGTGACATTTAGATAAGACCTTGGACATTAAATTTCTGAGTTGATTATGGAATAAGTTAAGAATTGGGAGGAGAGCATTTTGCAAGTGAGAAGAACATGAATTTTGAGAGCCTGGTAAGAATGCTGTGATCTAAATGTTTGTGTCCATCCAAAATTCATATGTTGAAAAATAACACCCAAGATAACAAATTAAGAGGTGGTCCCTGTAGAAGGTGATTAATATACAAGAGCTCTACCCATATGAATGGGATCAGTGCCCTAATAAAAGGGATTAGAGGGAACTTGTTTCTCATTTTACTATGTGACCACATAGCTTCAAGACACCTTCTTTGTGAGAAAGAATAAGTCCTTATGAGACACTGAATTGGCTGGTGGTTTGGACTCTGTACTTCCAAACTTGAGAGAAAGCAAGTTTTGATTTTCATTAGTTACAAGACCTGTATTTTGTTAAACCAAATTAAATGGACTAAAATGGGAGCATAATGTTGAATTCACTTAACAGATAGTTTTAACATTATTTATTTTATGAAAAAAATCTTAAATAATAAAGTAAATTACAAAATATTGAAAAATATTCATTTGTAAGACCTTGACTTTGTATTAACTAAAAATAATTTTTTATACTTAGAACCAATTTTCAATAAAGGATTTAGAATTAACTATCAAAATTGAATTCAGCTGCCTTTAATTTTTAACTTTGCATAGTAGAAAGAACTGAAATAAACTTGCCTTTTTTCAGAGAAAACAATGATATTTTAGGTTACTATAAAGGTAAATGTATAGTTTTAAAAGATATGGAGCCATGAAGTACTTTGAAGTTTTTGTGTGTTAATTAAAGGCTAAAATATCATATCTATTTTTAAAGATACTAGTTGGTATTGTGGTGCATAGGTAAAAATAACACATAAGTAAAATCAGATGGCACATTTGGAAACTCAGGAAGGAGAATTGAATGTTCAAACTAGTCTGAATAACTTAGTGACGTAGGGAAACCCTGTCTGAAATTTTAATAAAATAAATAAATAAAGGGGTGGGGGTGCAGCACAATGGGAAGGCACTGGGTTCAGGGACTTCAGTATCACAAAAAAAAGAAGTGACATCAGAGAAAACTAATTAGTATTTAGATTTAGTTTTCAGTTTGGAAGCAGTAGAAAAAAATTTGGAGAGAAATGCAAACATTTACAAATTTTTATAAAAATACCGACTTTCTTAATATAAGTCATGATTTCTAATTTCTGAATAAATATAAAATAAAAATGTATATTTATTTATGTCTTAAAAGCATGAGATAAAAATTAGTCCTTCAGTTATCTTATTGATAATTCATTTCTACAACTGTGAAAGGATCACTAAACATTAGATTTGAACTAGTTTAATGAAGGAAGAAAACTAATTGTTCCAAAATTTCCTATTTACTTTTGTGGTATTTGGGACTAAACTTAGGGCATTTAAATTGAGTTACATCTTTAAAATTTAATTTTTTTTTTTTTAATTTTGAGAAAAGCCATCACTGAGTTGCTAAAATTCCCAGGCTGGGCTAGAACCTGTGATCCTCCTGCCTCAGCATTCCAGTGGGAGGATTTCATGCATGCCATAACACCCAGGTATATTTCTTTTATTAGAGTTCTTTTCTATTCATGTTCATATTGTTCTTTTAAAATGTCACATTTACATTTTTCTTGAGTTTTTCCTTTTTTCAAGTCAAACTAGTTGAAAGTAATTTTTTTTCTTTAAATTGGTAAAATTTTTAGTTTCCAACCATGAACTAGACATGAATTCCATAAAAAATAAGAATAACGTGTCACACAATTTTTTTTCAAGTCCTAAACTCATGTTTGAAATTTTTACATGAAAAAAACAATAGCATATATAAACTGACATTATTGGTCATTAAGAGATTCTGATACAAGCTTGTTTCACTAAAGTATAGACAGCTGTTGGTCTAGATGGCAAAAAGAAAAAAATAGATGTATCTACTCTGTTATAGATGTTACTGAGAACATATTAATTATAATAATTAAAAATAAAATATTGAATTAAACATAGAATATTTTAAGGGAGAGATGTAAAAAGAGAAATATCAAAGGATCAAGGGTACAAACATTGTAACCCACTTAAGAGTCTAGAATTAACAGAAGACTTTACTTACATGAGGTAGAATGGGGAGAACAGGTATCTTGTGTCATCGCTGGAGTCAGGAATATAACTATGCCTCAAAATTACCTTGGGTGACTTACCTTTGCTCATTAACATGGGATGATACCATACATGTGTCACTTTGAACATACAGAAAATCAAAATAAATGTACTGTCATATGATTCAGAATTGATCTGTTCCCTATGTAAGTATAATGTCAATACTGATCATCTGTAGAGGGAAAAATACTGGAACTGACTACATGATAACACGAAAAGCTCCAGAGAGGCTAATGAGAAACTATATAGTTGTAAAGTATACATAGGAGAAAAATCTTTAGGGGAATTTTCATTCCTTGAGAGATTTATCAAGTAGGAAATGTTTTTATACCTAAGAAAATAGAAATAAAAGAATTATATGCACATTGTTTTACAATAAATATAAATATTGGTTTTCTGTAGAAAGAGAGATGCTAAAATAAATGAGTCGGAAATCTTGGAATTGAAAAATATCATCATTGGAAGAATATTTTTAAAGCTTTCGAAAGGAGTCCTAGAGTAGGTTTAATCTTGCTGAAGATAAATGAATGAATTGAAGCCAGAAGTAAAGGCATGCACCTGCACTACAGGTTCAATGACCAAATTATTTTGGTTTGCATATTTAACCTCTCTATTATCCTCAGATTCTTCACTTGTAAAATGAAATTGTAATAGTTTTGTGTTTTATTGCTGGTGTAAAGACAAAAGTGCAAAACGTTAAATATGGTAGCTAGTCCTGAGTACGGACTTAATAAATCCTGATTTATTCATTATTTCATAATAATCTCATGGTGAGGCAAAACAATGCCAAAGAGTCTGGAAAATAAAAGCAACTGAGGCATGTGAGATCAAATACAAATCTCCAACCTATCCCTAGTAGAAATTCTAGAGAGACCAAAGGAAAATGGAGAAAAAAAAAAAGAGGCTAAGCTCAAAGACATTTCTGAAAACAGTTTGTTTTCTTTTCTTGGTCAAGATAAAAAATATATGAAGATCTATAAGGATAAATTGTTTATCATGCATCAAGTAATACATGAACTAGAGTAAGTAATGTGTCTGGGATCTTCCAGGGGAATAAAGTCAAGGGAATATCATAATAAGTATTTGAGGAATAGGTTACTTCTTTCATTAAATGTGATTAGTCTTTCTAGATTAGTGTCTAAAACTTGGAGTGAATTTTGAATAGGAAGTTTGACAAAAAGGTTTCATGTGCAACCTCAAGTAGTATTTTATAACTGAGATTTGGGAGATATTTAACGTAAGTGTACCTAAATTTCCTCATGACACCAAGATTTTAATTAATATAACATTGTATATTTGAATTATTTGTACAAATTGTAGCATTGGGTCCTTTAAAACTGTGAAACATTTTGACACAGTTTCAATTTTTCTTGTGATACTCTATTGGGACACACTAAGTTTTAGATAGATAGACAGATAGATAGATAGATAGATAGATAGATAGATAGATAGATAGATAGATAGATAGAGAAACAACATAATGTGATGTTAGTTTGACCCTTGAATTGAAAAATCATTAAAGCATATAGGTAGTAAATATTTCTATTTTTTCCAGTACTTCCTATAGACTTCTAGATCTCCCTTCCCACTGTGTAGTTGATTAATTCAGCTGCTTCTAACTTGAGCCCATGAATTTCAAACACTTTAATGTCTTCCGTTGCATATTTTATTCAAAGTCCTACTACTTCTCAAATTCAGTACAACTTGATGGTTTGTTGAGTGGAATGGAAGCAGAGTTACTCTCTCCTCAAGATCCTTCTTTTATATATTTCTCTAGTTGAAAAGATGCAGACAAGAATATGTAAAAAATGATAACTCCACACTAGTGATACAGATTTAGTGTTGTCTCTATTTTGTGGGATGTCACTAATTTCCCAGCTAATTGTGGCTTTTTTTTATCCTCTCCACAGTAGATAATCAAGTGGCATCTGGCATAGGAGAATGATTCACCAATATATAGAGGGGACTTTCGGATTTACCTTCTGTACAGGAACTCTTTTAAACTAGTCTTTTTTTCTCCATTGCTTTCTTCCACCTACTAAAATTATTGTAAGATTTTTTTTTAAAGTTTGATTGCTTAAATGCAGATGAGCCATTGGAGTGGTGACTTGATACATACTTCATTTAATGAGTATAGTTATGCTTTGAATGTATTAATTGGTTACTCTATGGTCCACTCCATACATGTTTTAAAATATATATATATATATATATATTTTTTTTTTGTCACTTGGTCCTTTTGCTGAGCCACCTCATTTGAAAATAACAAGAGAACTTAAGCTTCAGAAATCAAATGAGATGTTTTCTCAACCAATGGAAAATTCATATATTCTTATGTTAACAAATAGTGACTGCATTTTGGTGTTGCTGCTTTGGCCAAGCAATCTTCTGACATTTTCTCTCAGCCCTTGATGACTTCATGCTACTTTTGCAAGTACAACAGTGTTAAATATTTAATCTGACTAGAATTTGGTGCATTTTGCTCATTTAAAATTTCATCTAATTGACATTAGGCAGGCCACTGAAAAATTCCTGTGCCTCATTTTCTTTGTATGTAATATACATATTAGAATATTTAATGTATGGAGTTTTAACAAAGGTTCCCTTGAAAGAGTGAGGTGCTATAAATCACAGTGAATATATGGAGAATAATCCAAACCACTCAATCTCTCTCATGTGCAAACACACATTTTAGAACTTATTCTGTATGTAGGGTCTGCCAAAGAGTTTACAATTAAACATGTAGCTATCACATCAATAATGATAAAGGTAAAACTGTAAAAGGAATAATAATAGACTCTCACCTAATTGGTTTTTCTTTTTGCTGATCCAGCTTTCTGTAATCTTTCCATAATTTTCTACAATGGACAGAAAGGCAAATAAACCTACAGAAGAAAGAGGATATGGTGATATTATTTTTCTCTTGTTGCCACAACAAATTACAAGTTTAGAAGCTTAAAACAGCACAAATTTATATGTTACAGTTTCTGTGCATCAGATCTGACATGTGCTAAAATAAAGGCACAACTAAGGCTGCATTCTTTATTGGAGGCTCTGTATGTAATCCAATTCCAGACTCATCTGGGCAGAATTCAGTCTCAGGTATTTATAGAACCCAGAACCCCATGCTTCTGCTGGCTCTAAGCAGGGAATCTTTGGTTCCTAGACAGCTGTTGTCCTTACGAGCTTTCCCTGTGGCTTCCTTCCACCAATAATGTGTCTAGTCTGTCTCAGAATTCAAAACTCTTCTTTCTGTTTTGCTACAACTTTCTGGTATCTTGTGCCATCCTCTTCTGCTTTTACATGTTCATGTGGTAACACTGGATTTACCTGGGTAATCCAGAATAATCTCCTTAAATTAAAGCTAATTGATTAGCAATCTTCATTCCACCACCAATTAATTAGCTAGCAAACTTCATTCCATCACTGAAGCTCCTTCATAGCAATAATACTACGTTCTTCCAATATACCAGTTCCTCTTCTCATAAGATAGAATTTGGCCAATCTTTTCTTCCTTACTGAATCTTAGCTTAAAAAAAATACAAACATAAATTGTCTAAATTTGGAATGTAAATACAGTTCTCCAACCTCCATGCCCTCAGATAAACTTTATGATTCCAATTCTGCAGAACCAGAAAGTCTTCCTAAGCAGGTTGATTTATTCTGATACTGTTGTTAGGGAATGTAAGTGTTTGTTTCATTGACAAGAACATTTAAGCACAAAAGAAATATATAGGTTGGCAGAGCAAATGCAATTCTAATCAATCAAAAGACCTAGTTCACCACATTTCACCTCTTTTCAAATGTAAATGGGTCTAGAGACATCACTGATTTGCTCACTATTTTGTTTTAGTGTCCTGATATTCCTAGATAGAGTAAGAATTCAATAAATTGCATTTCTATTGCAACTCTTGGTAGCTAGAATTTTATAGAATTGGTTTGTTGTGTCAGTCATTAACCTAAGGGGCTCTTTGGGGAAACTAGTGAATTTCAAAGAAAATTATTTCTCTTCCAGTGGATGAAGTCTAGATGTGAAAAGACCCTATTACATTAATTACTGCAGGCTGCGTGTTGAGCAGGGAGATATTACTATCATCTCACCTTAGCAGGAAAGAAATTGATGCCTAAAGGGAATGGATGACCACTGACTTAAGAGCCAAGATGGAAGATCACATCTCGAAGTTTCTGCTTCCTTGTGCAGTGGTGTCTCTGTTGCACAATGTTGCTCACGGTAAACAAGCTGAAATTGTTCCTTCTTCTGCACATAGCAAATTTAGTCAAGATGTCAGATGAAAAATTAACTCAAGTTTTCCCAAGATACAACATATCCTGCTTTTTGCTGAGACAGAGGAATACTGAGCATTGCATATCTTCTTCTTGATAAAGAAAATTCCATTGGCTGTACCTGGAAATTGTTGACAGAACATTTTCCAAATACCCCAAGGGAGATAGATAACTAGCCAAAATGGATTAAAACATTTTTCAAGTTAATTGTACTTATAAGCATGTATATTTTGAAATAGATTAAAGATAGGGCCCACAAAACTATGGAGAGATGCTGAGCCAGTTTTGGTTGAAGGAACAAGACATTAAAGAGTAGAAGAGGGGAAAAAAGCAAATACCTTCTTGGAGTTTATTTTTCAAAATGGAAAATGAAATTTGGCCAGTTTTAAAGGACAATCTGTTCACTTACTACCTCTTCATGAAAGCTTCCCAGCAGTTTATAGGAGTGTTTCCAATTTCTCAGGAAGATCCAGCACTCAGGCTGTGAGGCATACATCAATCAGCAGCTGGATGTGAGTCAAGCTTCCCCTTTGGCCAGTTGGCTGTTCGCTGAAGATGGGAAGAGTTGGTCCACAGCCAAAGTGGAGAAACAAACATAAATGGAATGAGTTAATTTTTTGTTAAGTGTGGATTGGTCAGGCATATTAAAAATGATGTAAAATTATAGACAAATACTAGACCTGTAGTTTGAATTAGCATCTTTAAATTTTATTATACCTAGTATATTTTTCATAAAGCCAAGTTTTTATTAGAAAGTTAATGTAGAGGATAATGGTATTATATGTATTAATAAGAAATGAAAAAGGAGTTTATATTTAAATTTTTTGAAGCATGAACAACATAAATTTGCTAAGTCGTGTAATATCTCTATTTAGTGTTGTAAATTAGACTACATATTTAATATTGTATGCTTTCACCAAAAACAACTCTATTTATATTTATAAATCTAAAATGCAACTAGGTCAGGATTTTACTTGGTTCAAAGTGAAAATAAAGTGCAGTCTTATACTTTCCCTTTAATTTTTGTCATTGCTTTTTTATAAAAATAACTATATTAGCCTATTTTGTGTGTCTACAAAATATATCTGTTTAAATCTACTGTTATAATGCAAATTTAATGAATTGTAACTTTTAAAAATTTGAACATATATTCTTTCCTTTACTAATCAAATTCTTCTATAGAATGTAAATTTTATATGGTAAATACCTTTCCGTGTCAGAACATAGAGAATTCCTTCCTTCCTCCTAAAGTTGCATTTTACTTTATTGTGATGATAAATTTATAATTATTTAATTCTGCCTTCTCCCATTTATAGTCCTTGGTTTAATTGTAGAATGTCATTACTACAAAAATGCTACAGCTATGAATAAATCTGTATAATTTCACTTCTACAATCATAAGAATATGAATATAGAGGTAGATCTCATGTGTGGGATTTCTTAGAATAATAATGGATATATTTTTAATTCTGGTATAGACAATAGTTTTCTGACATTTAGTGTAACTGTACTGTACTATCATTACTGTATTATATTATTTTGTCATCTCTACCAACTGATGCTTGTGCATTTCTATGGGAAAGATAATATAAACACTTTCTACAAAATGTTGTTTCTTGACATTTTCATTACTGGTGATAATATTAGTTTGTATTTTTCTCTTTTTTGCCCTCAACAAAGCATATGAAAGAAGTCCAAGGATAACTGCCATCATATTCTAAATTTATTGTGCTGAGAACAAGCAAATGAGCTAATACATAAAAGTATAAATAACAGATATGTTAGACAGCTTTCTGTTACTATAACAAAATATCTGAGAAAATCAAATTACTAGGAGAAAAAGTTTGCTTTGGTTCACAGTTTTGGAGATTTCAATCCATGGTCTGTTTGTTCCATTGCTTTGGGCCTGTGATGAGGCAATACATCATAGGAGTAGTGCATAGTGGAGTAAAATTGTTCACTTCATGGCAAGAAATGAAAGTAAAAGGAAGGAATCTGGTCCCAACAACCCCTTTCTAAGACATGACCCCAGTGACTAGAAGACATACTAGCACACTCCACCTCTTAAGATTTCTGGTACAACACAATTGATTTAGGAGCTGTGGACCAAGCCTTTAATACATAGATCTTTGAGGGAAAATTTAAGGCCCAAATTAAACCAACAAGCATGGCTACATAATCAAGTAAATTAAAATGTAATTTTGACAATTTAAATTTGAGAAAAAGAGCAGACATCTAAAGAAGCAAGTAAATATAAAAGTAAATGACTAAAGAGTTTGACTTTAGGAGAAATAAAGTATTATTAAATAAACATGCTATTAACTAATAACAATTATTAAATAAAATATTAGAGTCTTATACAGGTCAGGTAGTCTTTTCAGTCTGCCTATTTTATAACTGTTTATATTGTTTTTCTTTTTCTTTCTCTTTCTTACTTTCTCAGTTTCATCTTTCTTTTTCTATTAATCTTGTAGAAGAAGTACACAACCCCCACAACCAAAAGGATAAATAGATGTTTTACATCATAGTTTCAACAAGCTGATTGTATGCATGGTTGTCTGGTTTCAAGGCAGAAGTGGGATAGTGGAAGGGACTTGGGAGAAGAAAGCTGCTCAACACATGCCAGCAAGGAAGTAGAGAGAAGAGAGAGATGCTGGGGAGGAGAATACACCCTTCCAAGTCACACCCACAATGACCTAACTACAAGAATGCTCCACCTCCTAAAAGTAAATGTAGCTATGAATGTATCAATCCACTGATATTTTAAGTCTAAGCCATAACTTACCCTCCCTTCCTCTTTTTCTTCCTTCCCTCCTCCCTCCCTCCTTCCCCCCTTTCCTTCCTTCTTTCTTTCATTCCTTTTTTTAATCTGTAGAAAAGCAAAGGATTAATGTGACATTATATGGGAATGGCAGCATATGCCTAATTTCTAGTTGTTAATCTATACTAATGTTAGATTTAACTTGTATAAAATGCTTGGACTCTAACCCAATACTTAGCTATAGTCTTTTCTTTTTAATACATTAAAAGTACCTATCATAAAATATTTACTTTTTCAAAAATGACTTAATGCCAGAAGTTATAGTGCAAAACTGAAAATGATTCATATTATTCTTTCAAAGATTTCTCTAGGATGACAGAAACAGAAACAGATAATATAACAAGGGATTAATAAGTGATGTTAGGAATGAAATATTAATAAACTATGATGGGAAGCCAAGTAAGGAAACAGTTCAAAATAAAGAATTATCCTGAGGCAGGTCAGAGAAGAACACAAAGAATGTTATGAATACACTGGCTGTAAAGACAGGCAAGCTCAACATCGTTTTATAGAGATCAGTAGCTGTTTTTGATGAAATTGTTGGGATGATTACATTGAAGTCATATAGTATGGCCTGGATGTTGAAGTGAATCAAAACAAAGCATGTATCAGGTGTTTTGAAACTTGTCAAAGAGAAAGTGTGTACAAGAGATAATAATCAGGTGCATGTACAGAAAAAAAATGGTTGTGAAGAGTAGAGTTCCTCTAGGCAGGAGGTCAGCTTGTCATCTTGGCAAGAAGGCATCAGTAAACGCAGAGAGTACAGCAAATTAGGTAAGTTAGAAAGGAGGAGAAATGAGAAAAAGTGATTCCACTATGTAGGTATCAACAATAAAACAGAAATACCTTTTCTTTTTTTTATCTACACTAATCCATCCTCCTGCTGTGATCATTTCTGTATTCTTGTTCAAACAGAAAAGATATATCCTATCATTTTGAAACCTGGAGATACTTAGATTTAAGCACAAGCTTGCTCTTTATACCAAAAGTTTTGTTGAAAACAAATATCAGTTCACATATTTAATATGAAAGACTTTTACTATAGTGGCCAAATTAGTGCTATAATTTAAATGGTAAAAGTAACTGGTAACAAGAAATTTTAGGACATCAAATTTACTCTGTTTTCAATAAACTCAACAATTTATCTTTGATGACTTATTTATTCTTCCATTTAATAAATAAGTTTTAAATGTTGTTTAAGTTCCAGAGAGTCTTCTAAGAAAAGTGAATGCACTTCATGTTTTCCTTGCAGAGCTTTTCTTCTAATACTCATAAAATTATTAATAGATAGAGATAAATATAGTGGAATAACGATGGGACTTGAGAAATGGAAGTTTTAAGTGATAGGAAAATTACAGTTTTATAAAATTTGCTAGGAAAGATTCACAAAGAAAGTGACACTTGAACAAAAACATGAAGCTGTTGAGTCAGAACACAATGGGTTTTCTGCAGAAGAACATTGCAAAAGAGAGCAGAAGAAAGGCTATAATGTGCTCAAGAAAGTCACTAGTCTAGAATGCTCTAGAAACAGTGCACAGGAATAAAAGTATGCAGTAGGGCCTTGTAGGCTATCACATAGACATTGGCATTTATTCAGACTTAGATGAGAAGCCACTGACATGAATTGATAACATGATCCACCTAACATAATGGTTTGATTCTGTTAAAATACACTGAATGTTTGTAAACAAGAAGTGGGAAATCATTAAAAACTATTACAAGGATCAAAGTATGAGAGATATTCCTTGAACTGGAGATGAAACAATGCAAGCCGTTATAGAAAGAGCAAGAAGTAAATAGATTCTGAATAAACATTGATGTTAAAACTGAGAGAATTTATAGAAAGTGTGAAAAGCCAATGAAAGCTACAAACTTTATAGCTTGAAAAACTGGACAAATAGAGCCACCATCTAAGGAGATGACAACATTATTGATAGACATCATTGAGGACGTATTGGAAGCTAAATTTCTACATTTCAAATTTTATCCCTATTAAAGTTCAAGTTGAGCTGTCCAATAAATACAAGGATCTATGAGACTGTAGTTTAGTGGTGATGTTCAGGGTGGAAATTTAAATTTGGAACTCAGCAGATACTGACTTTCTCCTCAATGATGTCCTTTCAATGTGACCGGTAATTTTACAAAGACAGGAACGGTCTTCCTTCAGTGACAAAATCAAATTTAAAAAAAAGTATCCAATCATGCATCATCACATGACAACATTTTGGTTAAAACAGACAAAATATGCAAAGATGGTACTGTGAGATTACGTCACATAGTGATATCATAGTCATCTTAATTTGGGTTAAGTCAACTCTGTGAGGTTCCCACAAGGACAGAATTTCTTAAGGATGCATTTCCCAGGGAATATCCTATTATTAAGGGACATATGGCCATAATAGTCTTATAATAGTATATTTATAAACTAGCCAACCAGGGATCCAATATACAAATGGTAGATTAGTGTTTAAGTATTTTTTATCTCAAGGAGGAAGATGTTTATAGCTGAAAAGAATTAAATAGAAATGGACAATCTTTGGAGGTCAGAACTATTTTAATCAAAAAAATTAAGAAGATAAGGGTTTTCAGAAAGGGAAATAAATAAGAAGATTTTGAAAAGAAAGTAACAATTGTGCTTCTCTGACCCACCTAGATTCTTTCCATAGTCTTTCTCCACTCTCCTCCATTCTTTAATGTGTGAAAGTTTTCTTTCACGAACACAACCCTCTATTTCACATTTTCTAAGGGATGTGAATAAAACTACTCATGTAAAATAGAGGACCTTCACTTACTGGATTCAGGGTGATGACAGGTCATGATTCTCATTGTCAAGTCCCTACCTCAGCGCCTAGATCCTGCTCATCTTCTCTGAACTCCATGGTTCAATAACATCTAGCACTTTCACAACTGTCTTGGACTTCCTTTTCCCTTTGACTGCTCTCCCTGACATTACTTTATGAAACCTTTCTTATCCTGCAATTGTTAGCTTCAATGTTCTTAATTAGCCCTCAAAAAAGGTTTCTCAACATAACCTGAAGTGAATGAAATCTCCTTCCTTCTTCTTCAAATGACAGTATGTTCACACCTTTGTTCTGGTGCACAGCACTTTGTAATGGTTATTTATTAATTATTTTTTATGTTCTACTACATGTTGAACTTTGTGAGGTAGTTAGTTATTGTAGCCCATTGATGTCTTATAATTTGAGGCTACCAGCATTCCTGGTACTTTGGTATATAAATGCTCAATGATTTTTTAATGTGAGAATCAAATTACAAGAAAAACTATAGCATTACGATAGGCAAATGCTATTTAGACTCTCTTACATGCTTCTTCTTTGATCCACTTGTGATAACTTCTCTCACTGACATGCACATTTTGAAGAACTTAAAGAGGTATCCCATTTTCTTAAACCCAATTTTTAAATTATAATTGACAATCTTATTTTGAAAATCACATATGTATGTAGATAATAAAAATGTATTGCCTTCCAATCTTCATGTCTCTTAATTATTTTCTTCTATCTTAACTGATAAACCAGGACTTCCAGTAATTGGTTGAATAGCAGAAAAGCTAGCTGGGAGATTTCTCTAATTCTATCTCTTGTAGGACATATTTCCAAGTCTTTCTAATGTATTCACTCATAAATTTTTCATTGTATTTGAATATAGGCATGAAAATCAGACTTCTCAAAATTTCATGCTAAATGCCCCCTCACTAACTGATTAGTCTTCAAATAAACAACATAATTTCCAAATGCTTGAATTTACTCCTCTGTAAAACCAGGACAAAAACTGAAGTAAATTATTTAATACATATACAACACCTAAAACATTGCCTAGACTATTATTTCTCAAAAAAACTATTTTAATTATTTTTTTCACTCTGCAAAATTTACATTAAAATGTCTAATATCTATCTCTATATATTTAATTTACTGAACCATTTTGCCTCTTCTTCCTCCATAAAACCTTCTGTAATTTGCTATTGTTATGATTATTTCTTCTATCTTAATGGCAACTTCTGTCTTAATTGATGGGTGTTAACTCCTCTCATCAATATGTAAATTTTGAGCAATTTACTATTATTGGACTAAGCCATTTTCTTTTTTCCTCCTGTAGTCATATGGTGAATTAATTTTTGTGGCAAGGTGTGAGGAGAGGGATGTGTTCTGTACCTTATAATTAAATCTGAATTTCTTAGTAAGTCCACATGTCTAAGAATGTGACCATTGGAAGCTTTTCTTAGGTAATTTTCCCCCCTTCCTCTTAGGAAAGACTAGAAGGCTAGAGGAGATAAACTTGGATAATATCCTTTTCACATTTATGTATTGCTTTTTGTAAATTTATTTCTTTTTAGAACAGGACTTAGTTATATGTAAAGGTCTTGATACATTTTTTCTAGAAGTATTTAAAAATGTTTGTATATACTTCTGTTTAACTATTTAAAAAAGCAAATATCATGGGATAAAGGAATTCTTCTGGGATCTTCACATTGAAATTCGGATAGGGTTTCTGGAGGTAAAAATCATAAAAGAAGGAGACCCTACAAAATTGCTCACTTTGCTTCTAGAAATTTATCAAAATTACCACTTATGTATCTGCCAGTTCATGGGTGGACCTTTCAACATATTTTAATTAATTGTTTTCAGTCAGGCCAAGAATTCAATATAAAAAATCATTTTTATTCACTGTATTTTCTATTTTAACTCTATATAATCTTAAAGTTCTGTGGGCTTGTCTAAGAACTTAAATCCCACTTACAGCACTATTTCATGGTGAAATTACTTCCTAGATCTATAAAACTAATGATACAGAAATTTTTGTAGATAAGTTTTTGATAAATGGTTGTTCTTTTCCTCTAGTTCTGATCTCTCCCTTCCCATGAACCTTAAAAACATTAGATGCCAAATTTCTCCAGGAAACCAGATAAAAGTTGTATTTCTAGTAATGACAATGACATTCATTTAATAATACTCTGGATAATGGAGTAACATGTCCTCAGTGCAATATAATTTCATACTAATCATTATAACTAGATATCATTATCACATCATATATGTGGGGATGTTGAGGCTTGGATAGATTTAAAAAATTCTTCAAGCCAAAATGTCTCCAAGTGGCTTAAAAGAAATCTAAACCAAATCATTTCAATGCCTTCAATACCAAGCGCTTACATGCATTGACTTTAGACGATTGTGATTAAATAAACTGTAGCCTTGCCATTTCTCATTTCCTCATTATTTCACAGATGTTTATTCTCTACCATATTACATAAAGTCTCACAGCAACCAGAAATGCTCCAGGTCTTCTTATGAATTCTTATTTATCTGCAATGTAAAACATTATTTAGCTATATGTCAGTCCTAGAATAGGCTTCATGGGAAAGTACATAAGTGTTTTATTCAGAGAAAAGTTTCCACATTCAGAAGATTGTAGAAGCTGATGGAAAATGTGCAAATATTTAAAAAAAAACAACAAATTTTTATAATTTGGATAGTACATAAAATTGTTTTAATGCATCTTTTTACCTTTAAGCACATTTTTAGCACGTTCTTGAACCATCAAGGCCAAACACAAATTTCCTCAATCTTAAGTGTCTTTTCATGTTATCTTCAAAAGCTTGTAAAACATTCAAATTCTAGCATATTCTGTGATCCGTCAATATGTTAAGAATCTCAAGGAAAATACATTTTATCATATTTAACTACAGTGTACTCCTTTGTGTTTGTCCAAATGACATTATAAAGGACAATATGAACAATGTTTTCTAATTGTTGAAAGCAAAACGTAGCAAAACCAAAGAAACCAAAATGTAAGAGATTTGTTCCATTACATGGTTCAGTGCCCAATCATTCCTACCTCAAAGAACCCATGAAACACAATAAGAACATATATTGTTGTACTCTTTACTAAGGTAATTAAAGATGAATTTTTGATGTCCAATTTTCAAATATTTATCTTTCTTGCCTGTACTAATAAGCAGATAAAATCCCCACTTAGTATGTTTTACAATACTATAATACTAAACATATATTTAGCTCATCAAGACTGTTACAAACAACTCACTAACAATTTTTTGAAATTTATATTTGTGACTATGCTTTGGTTATGAATGTAGTATAAAAATAAAGGTTTGATCTTCATGTCACCTTGTGTACCATTCTCTTTCAATATACTGTACTTTTTCTTCCCTGTTGTAACTTGCACTAGTGTTGTAGAGTGAAATAAAGTCAATAGAACATACATGGAAAATTATGCAAGTGGATTTATTAAATAAGCTTACAGGATCAGAAGCAGTAGAGTTCACAATGGATGTCTGTGGGATCAGATGTGGCAGAATCTTCAGTGGCTCATGTGCGTTCAGTAGCTGCCCAGTCCAAGAAGATGGAAGCTGCAGAACAAGAGGGATGAAGAATGCAGAACCAGTCCAATGTTGAAGGCCTGGAACCCTGCAATGGGGTTGCCTATGTAAATCTTCATTGAAAGGATGAAGAAACTGGAAACTCATTTCCAAAAGTAACAGAAAGACTGACACTCTTTAGAAAAAGGTACACTTCTTTTTCTTTTTGTATTCCAAACATGCTGTTGGTGTTGGTGCCAGGCATATCACAAATTGATCTTTCTTCCTCACTTTGCTGGCCTATATGTCAATTGTCCAAGGTGTTTCCTACTCCACTCGAGTTGACACATCACAATTAAAAGTTATGTAGCTGAAGCCAAAATACAAGAACACAGTACACATACAACTTAACTGGTGATTGTGGAAAAATATTACAATCAGTCATTCTTTATTATTCTTGTTAAACTGGGCTTTGGCAATTAGATAACTTTGCCCTTTTGTAATTGTTTTTGAACTACAGCCATTTATATTCTATTTATAGAAATGTCATATTAATGAAATAATTCTAATTACAATGAGTGTCCAAAATTATTTTCTTATGAAAAGTAAGAGCCATGTGATACTTAAGGATAAGAAATTCTACTGTTGTAAACAAGAGATAAAAACGGTGAAAAGGAAAAAAGTAATCTGACCGCTCTTACACAATGGAACTGAAATATTTCTACTTCTATTTTTAATCATTATAGTTATGCTAAAAAGCACTCCTGAACAAATAGAGTTTCATTCTGTATGTATGGAATGAAACATATTTTTATGGAGATCAATAGGCCATTCTAGAAGTAAAGTCTGCATGTGTCATTAGTTGTCAATAAAGACTCAAATATGGACAAAGTTAAATACATTGCCAAAACATATTTCTCTTTTAAGAGTGCACACTCTATTTTCTAAATTAAAAGTGAATTTTATAACAGAATAAAAGAATAATTTTACTCTTTTAGAAGTGAGGTCTGTTTATTTTCATCAAATTCTAGTAAAAATATTCATTTGATGCTTAAATACTTTACAAATCCCAAACAGATCTTATTTTTATTAACTTGTCTTACACAGATTTCTGGTATTGAAAGATGAAAAATATCTGTTTTTTGTTGCTTATGAAAGGAAACTTACCTCTCATTGTCATCAAACCAGTCAAAGCATTATACCAATAACCATTTTTTTTGATATGTTTGAGTGACAAAACTACCAGATTCATTTGATTACCAGAATCATTTGTATTAAAATTTTTGTTTGTATTTTTATTTTCTTCTTCTCTTGGTTGCGATTTATTTTTAAGGATGCCTATCTACTTATTTTTATTTTGTAAAGGAAATACAGAGACTATTAAGAAGTGTGTAAACTAGACTTTACTATAAACTTCTATTTCTTTGCTTTCATAACTGTAGATTGTGTTTTAGGAGCCTATAATAGATTACCTCGAGATGGGCCCTCATTCAAGACTGATGATTTGATAACTGAATGAGAAAGAAGATCTTCACTCCCTTTACTGGAAGATGCCTGAAAAATAAAAGAATTCTGGGGAAAGTTCTAAATAGTTTCCTTAACTGGACCTCTGGGTAATTATACTAATGATATTTATAAGGATGCTAATCTATAGAATGCTCTTAAAAACATGCCCTTAGGTACAGATTACCTTGTCTTTAATAAACCAAAGCTCTATAAATTTATGAGGTACTGTAAGTATTATAGCACTCTGAAGCATAAAATAGAGGTATTTCATAACTTCAGTCCTCTCTGTTGTGTGAGACGACCACATAGAGATGACCTCATGTGGGTACATTCACTGTCACATTGGTCCAGAAGTACAGAATTGGTGCAGAAAAATAAGGGTTTCCAGATGTCCCAGACTTCTGTTTCACTCATGCCTCTGGATTGTCTTTAATCTTGAAATTATTGAAA
This sequence comes from Heterocephalus glaber, assembly GCF_000247695.1. The sequence continues at coordinate 23,939,139 of NW_004624750.1, read as the reverse complement.
TTCATACTATGACTTGATATTAGGTAATATTAAGGCCTCAATTTTATGAGTCTTATTTAACCACGTTAGAGAAGAATCTTATATAAAATAATTATCTCAGGAGTTATCATTATATCAGAAATCCCATAAGACAGAAAATTTCTTTTTATTCCAAATAATACCAGACCTTAACAAAAATATGAAATCTGAAAAAGAGTTGCATCATCACGTTTTTATTATTTAAATTCTATCATATTTTATGTCAAATTCCCTTCTCTCTCACCACCCCTTTCCTAGAAATAAAAGAATGGAAGGAAAAAGAAAAAGTCAATAAGTTAGAGAAAATTCTTTTTAGTATTGGGGATTGATCCCAGGAGACATGCACATGTTAAACAAGCACTCTGCACTGTGCTACAAGCCCAGCTCCAAAAATATTTTAGTATAAAAATTGCTTGAATTTTAATATGACTTATAAAACTGACATTTATAATTGCCTTTTAATTTATCACAATTAAAAGAGCTACCTAAAATTAATATAAACTTAATTTAGGTAGATACATAATTCCTTTTAAATGTAGTTTCCTAAATAATTGAGGGGAAAAGTATGCAATTTCTCATAAAGAATTACGCAAAACCACATCTGAGTTTTATGCAAAACTTAACAAAAATATTTTGTTATTTACCTCCTGTGCACTTAAACATAGTAGAATAAACAAATTTTACTAATGAGAAAGGTTCTACAGATCAATATTCTCTGGTTTATGAAGTCTAGCATTATCAGAATTGATACTTTGTAGTAACATATAATGAAACTCTTAAATTTATGGAAAAATAACATTCTTAACCGAATTTTCACTAGACCACCATTTGCATATTTATTAATACTTGCATTTTTGCAGGATTAGAATTCAAGTATCTATTTTCATGGCCATATCAGTGCACACTAAAAAAATAAATCAGTGTGGCAGGGTAAATATTAAGCACGTTAATAAATATGTCTATTTTAAATGTGCATCTTTATATTAGTTGCTTTGATTTCACAAGAAAAAATCATTTCAAATGTTCAAAATTATTTCAAATTATTTCAAATGTTTCAAAAATTATTTCAATTATATTATGGAACATCTCATTTAAACATAGAAATTGACTTGATAAATTTAATGTTTGTTAGACATACTTCTTTCATTTTCAGATCACAAATCTTTACACATTGCTAACACAAAATTTATTTTGTTACAGTATTATGTAATATAATTTGGTTAAATGATCTTTGTTAACTTCAAAATTGTCCTGTCCTATTTCCATACAAGATTATTCATGTTATTCTGTTAGAGATTACAACAAGAGCATTGGAACAAGTTTCATATTTCCTTGAATATCTGCATGTTACTTCTCTCTCAATCTTTTTACATAGAGCAGAGATTAGTTATCTTGCCTAACCCATGGTGGTAGTTATTAATATGTAGCATTACACCTAATGTCACCCAATTTGCAAATAGAGATTCTCCACCTTCATATTCAGTCTGCTTCTCTGTATACTGATGACTGATGGAGTCTATTTCTTGTTAAATGTCTAAGAAACTCAAAAACAAGCTAGATGTAAACCATCAAAATGAAAGCAATTTTCGAATGCAATACAACAAAAACCATGGACAAACATAACAGGGTTGTATATTTTCCCCCATCAAACATTGATGATTTCCCTCCAACTGTTCAAGCAGCATCTGAAATGGTACAATTGAATGCTCGGCTTCCCTTTCCTATTCGTAAAATTATTGGTGTTCAAATGATTCACATATTCAAGAAGCGACTGATCTAAGGCTCTTCAGATAAGAGCTTCCTCAATTATATTAAAATCTATGAAATCATTATAAAACAAAGTGTGGCTAACTTGCAAATGTCTTATTAAACTGCCGTTGAAGCTGCCTGGATTCTTGTTTGGTATAAAACGGCAAAGCGGACAGAACACAGGTCTCCTTTCTGATCTGAGATGAGTGATACAGTGATCCAGCAAATTGTCTTCATCCAATTCCCTCTGACAAAATGGACAGACCCACCTTGTTGTCTCCTCGAGTTCTTGCAGTGGTCCGTACGTCTCAATGTACTTCTCACAAGTCCTTATGTGTGCCCTCATTTCACTAAGGCAAACCAGGGCATCACACTCTGCGCAGTTCTGAAACTCTGACTTCATTCTTCTGGCTACATCTGTCCCTGGAACTCCTTCTGAAGGAAGATATACCCAGCAATAGGGACAGGTCCATTTATTGTTCTTTAGACTGGTGGCAATACAGGAACCACAGAATACGTGGCCGAAGCGGGTGCGGACGGGCTGGTGCAGCACCTCCAGGCACATGGCGCAGTCGAAGGATGCGAGCAGCAGCGGCGGGTCTTCAGATCAGAGTTTTGTGTTGGAAAGTGAAATTACACTCCTCCCAACATTAAAATGTTAAATAATCACCAGTTGCGGTATTATTCCTTATTCAGAATGCCATGATGTTGCTACTGTTAAGTACTGATGAGGATGATAATAATGATGGCTATTTAGAAGACATATGCAAGTGATTTGTTTTCCACAAGCTGACTAATGCTATATCAGAAAGAGACAGGTAGGTCTGTGGACGTGGTCCCGAGGTCGCCAGTCGTGCGGAAAACACCGAATCAGCCCGCACCCTGGCAGCAATCCACTGGACACCCCCCCCCCCGCTCCTTTGGCATCTTTTCTGTACTATATCAGAAAGTCATGATTATCTCTGGCTCTCTTTTCAAGGTTCTTTCCTAACTTGCATATGCCAATCAATTCAAATAATCTTGATTACTGGACTTACACAGGAGAAACCAATAAGCACATACCTACAAATGATAGATCAGAAATGTCATATCATAGAGCATTTCACCTCACATGAAGCTTTGTTAATAACAACTCAAATTTAATGAAGTCCAAATTTTTCCCTGTTTTTCCCATTAATGGCATTTCATACAAAATGGATCCTTTAACCTGTATAGATAGATAGATAGATAGATAGATAGATAGATAGATAGATAGATAGATAGAATCTTAGCTTTGTCTCCTTCCTTTTTATTCATCTGCTCCCACACTTAGCATTAAATATCTGTAGTGGTGTATTTTATTTTTGCTTGTTTGCTTCATAATTCTATATTAGATCATATCACATTCAGAAACTGCATTCAAATGCTTTATCTCTCTGGAGATGGGGATTTGGCCCATATAGTCACACTTTTCATAAGACTCTCAGTAATCACCTTGCAACACATTGAAGGATCTTCTTTTTGTCTATTTATTGTATAATAACACCAATTTTAATTAATTCTTCCTGTTCTAGAATTCTCCTTGCAATTTCCATATTTATGTATTGTATCTAATACTCCCATCTATATATCTTGTAGTAGGCTGAAAAATAGCTTCCCTAAAAATTTTCATGAGATTAGTACATGTCCTTTGAGATTAGTACATGCAAATTAAAGATTTTGGAATTGGAAATCATCCTGGGTTATATAACTGCAACCAATGTGTAATTAGAAGGGCCTATGAGAGGAAATTGAGTCAGAAACTCAGAAAATGAGATGTCACAATGGAAGCAAGAGGTTGAAGAGAGATAAGGAAGTAGTAACAAGCTAGGGAATATAGGACTATAATAAAAAGAGAAGCAATTTTTCTCTTCTGACCTCCAGAAGGAACCATCTCTACCTACACCTTGACATTAGTTCAGTGAGATTGTTTAGAGGTGGGGGTCTTGGGGGTTGAACTGGGTGTCTCTGACATGCTAGCCAAGTGGTCTATAACAGAATTAGTATCTTAAGGCTCTCACAAATGTGATGCATTACATCTTGCAAAGACATGCTCTGGAAGAAGAGGATGACCTAAGAAATAGGAATGAAATATAAAAAATAATCTATTCTTCCAGTACAGGAGACTGAACCCAGAACCATCATTTTGAGAATTAATTAATTTATTTATTTATTATTTTTTGAGATAAGGTCTCTAAGTCACTATGTTTCCTAGGCTGGGCTCAAGCTTGTGATTCTCCTGCTCAATCTTCCAGAGTGCTGAGATTACGTGTCTGATCCACCATACCCAGCTCTTCCTTCCCATTTTAATGTATCATTGTTTTCAGTCTATGCAATAGAGGTCTAGCTGTCAGGAAAAACATGTTATGCTGCAATACCAGAGAAAACCCATACATCTCATTGAGTTAATGGAGCTGAGGCTTATTTGTTGATACTGTATGTCTATCACAACATCACAGGATCTAACACACATCACAGACACTAAGAAATTCAGGGAAAAAGCTATTATTTCAGATATTGCTTGAGCTACAAAAGGTGACAAATTCAAAGAGTTCCACACTGGTAATTTAATACTATAATTTGAGAGTGGCACCAAAACACCTTTTTTTTGGATTTGAGAAATTCTATTATATGAAGTTGTGCTTCAATATGGGATAATTACATTACATTCTGAGCCTACTGAGAACAGTGGTTAGTGAGAAAGGCAACTATTAAACAGTTTGATAAAGAACATGGTTGAAGAGCTCAGTAGATGAAGCTGATCTCAGTGGTAACACCTCAGGGAAGAATTAATTTAGCAAAGACAAAATAAATGGATTTTAGAATGTAAGGAATTTAAGCAAGACGTATTCTTTTTGGTAGCAAATTAAACTTGATGTTAAAATCATTTCACAAGCCACTGATGAAAAGTAAAGTTGGTAATGTGCTCAACAATTAACTAAAATATGTCTGTGTTGAAAGCACCTCTGATAATGAACACAAAGTATTGCAGCAGGGTATAGTTAGGGAAATAGCAGAAAGATTTATAACCCTTAACCATAAATATTTTACATTGCATTGGAAAGAATGTTAACCCTGGTGACTAAAACTTGGCTTCCGGGCCCTTTTCAATCATGAACTGTTTGGTCAAGGGTGTGTAACATGACAGTCTGAGGTTGGTTTATATATCTATGTAATAAAAGATGAATAAGTTAGGAGTAAGAAAACCAGGGTCCTGCTAAGATCAAATATGTCCCATGGGCTGGCCTGCTATTTTATTTATAATTCCTAGGCTAAGAATACTTTAAAAAAATATTTTTAAAATGAGAGAAGGAGGAAGAAGAAGGGAGGAAGAAGGGGAGGAAAAAGAAAAGAATAGGCACCAGAAATGACATATGATTTTAACATTTTTTAATTCAACCTGAAATATTTACTATTTGACTCCTAGTTTTCTAATCCTGGTCTAGATCAGTGCAAATGGAAATACAATGTGGACCACCAATCAGCCACACATGTATATAAATTTTCTAGAAGCTGCATTTTAAAAATAAGAAAATATGTAATATTAACTTAATAATACAGTTCATTTAACTTAATTAATCCAATATTATAATTTCAACTTATGATCCATTTAAAAATATTAAGATATTTTCATTCTTTTGGTTCTTTTGTATTGAGCCTAGGACAGCTGTTATATACTTTATATTCATGTTATATTTAAATTCGGACTGGCACATTTCAAGAGCTCTATAGCCATATGAACCACTTAATGACATCTGAGGTTTCTTCTATGTATAAAGATTCATAATACTATAGATGTAAATATTTAATAGACAAAAATAATAAGTAGACATCAGCTATTTCTCCCTGATTATCTAATCCAGATGATTTCAATATTAGTTGTTACTGAAAATTTTATAGCAACACAGCCTGGTGCTGAACACTAGCAGGCTTTTTAATTTGGCTGTCAGCAGAAGGAAGCTGCAAAGAGCTATAGTTCATCATTGTGAGGCCCCAATGTCCTCCTCAGAGCTGCCAGGGCTCTGCCCTTTTCCTACTAGAAAAAACTGAGCTAGCAAACCTGAGAAATCTCAAAAAGTTTCTTATTCCCAGTAATATTTCTGACCATAGTATTTGGACCTTCACTCTCTTTCCTACTCAGCCACATCTTGAACTACACTAGACATTTTATTTCTCTTGACCTTAATCTTACCCTGTATGAAGTTCAGTTAATTTCTGATTTGTGATTCTGATGCTTTCCTGTTGAGCTGAGAAGACTATGCCCCTCAGTATACCCTGGGGGTTAAATGGCTTCCCCAACAGTGTGATGTAGGTATGCAGGTCCCTTCAAGGAAGAACCTTCATCATCCCATCTAAATAATGTCTACATAATGACTGAAACCAATCTTACATTTCAAATTTTAGTTTTACAGGTTAAAGTGCTTTTGCCTACTGCTAATCACTGAATTCCTGTAAAATCAATGGTGGTTTTAAAAAGTGACTTTGCAGTTACTGATAATATGCAAAAAGTTTTGTATTATTTTGTTGCTATAGTAACAAATATCACACAGTAATGGCTTACAGTGACACAAGTATGGAATCTTATATTTTTACATATCAAAAATCCAATGTACGAAAATGAAAGCACTGTTCATTTTAGATGTTCATTTTTGATTGGGTCTTTAAGTTTAGGTGGTCTAATTTTTTTGAGTTCTTTATATATTATAGATATTAGTCTTGTGTCTGAGGAGTAGCTGACAAAATTTCTTCCCCATTCTACAGGTTGCCTGTTCACTTTGTCGGTGGTTTCCTTTGCAGTGGAAAACCTTTTTAATTTAATGTGATCCCATTTATGGCTTCTTGGTATTATTTCTTGCACAAACGGGGTTTTAATTCAGAAAGACTACATAAACCTATGTCTTTGAATGTTTTAATTATTTTGCCTTTTAGCAAATTGTTTTCTGTTCTAATGTTGAGATCTTTGATCCATTTTGATTTTAGTTTACTGTACAGTGAGAGATAGGAATCTTAATTCAACATCAGAATATAGATAGCCAATTTTCTCAGGATTATTTGTTAGACACTTCTCAGATGAAGAAATACAATTTGTCAATAAATATATGAAAAAATATTCAACATTGCTGGCCATTCGAGACATGCCTATTAAATCAACATTAGAATTCCATTGCACCCCGGGAAGAATGGCTACCATCAAGAAATCAACCAATAATAAATACTGGTGAGGCTATGGGGGAAAAGAAACATTCTTCATTGTTGGTGGAAGTGTAAACTGATACAACCAGTATGGAAATCAGTATGGAGATTCCTCAAAAAGCTAAGCAAAAATTCCAAATGACTCAGCTATTCCCTCTTTTGTGTATCTTCCACAAAATACCATACCACAGTGGTAATTTATACCCATGTTTAGAACAGCACAATTCATAATAGCTAAGTCTTGGAAATAGCCTATATACCCATGAACAGATGAATGGATAAAGAAAATGTGGTATTTATACACAATGGTATACTATTTTGTTATTCAAAAAAGATAAACTTGAGGTATTTGTAGGAAAATGGCTGCATCTTGAGACCATAATTTTAAGTGAAATAAATTAGATGTACAAGCTAGAACATCATGTGGCTTCCCTTATGTGAAAGAGTTAATAGAAGTAAAGAGAGGAAAAAAGAAGTTATTATGTTCTATGTTTCTGCTGTAGGTTTCTGGTTTCAGTCCAATGTGCAGTAACAGTTCACTTTTCAGAATTTCCATTTCTTTAGATATGTCAAGGTCTTTATTGTTGCTATAAGCCTTACGTATTTTGAATTTAAAACAAAATATGAACATACTCCTAGGATAGGAAAATCTATGAAGATAGAGAGTAGCTCAGTGTTTGCCTAAATTTGAGGGGAAGGATTAGGAGATGAAAGCTAGTGGGTAGAGTATTTTGTTTTGGGAAAACAAAAACGATCTAAAATAACTGTGGTCATAATTGCACAACTCTGTCAATGTGATAAAATCTAGTGAATTTTACACTTTAAATTTGTAAGTTGTGTGGCATGTACATTTTAGTTCAATAAAACTATTATTTAAATAAGATAAAATAAAAGCAACTGGTAGAACTATGACCTTTTTTAAAATTCTAAGAAAGCATCACTTTCTTAACAAGTTTCAATTTCTGTATATGCCCCACATTCCTTGATTTACACTTTTTATCATCTTCAAAACAAGCAATAATATATTTCCTGACATTCACCAATAATTATACATCCTTCTGTGTCTGACCTCAGCCTGCAGAATTTTTATAGAATTATGTGATTAGATATTATGTCTACACATAATCTAGGATAATTTCTATTTTTTAAGACCTATATTCTTATGTCTAAAAATTCCTTTTCATGTAAGGGAAAATAAAATTAGAACTCAGTTATCTTGGAGGAAATGTCATTATTCTTCTTCCTATTGCTTTAATATCTTAAAAAATAATTGATTACAAATGTAAAAAAGAAAAAAAAACATAGTAATACTCTTCAATTTTAGTTTAGTGCATGGTGAGAGATATAGGTCTAGTTTTAATCTTTGGCAAGTAGAAACCCAGTTTTTCCAGCACCATTTATTAAAGAGGCTATCTTTTCTCCAGTGAGGGTGTGTGGCTCTTTTGTCGAAGATGAGGTGGCTGAGTGTGTCTGAAGTTGTTTCTGCATCTTCTAATCTGTTCCACTGGCCCTAATGTCTGTTTCTTTGCCAGTACTATGCTGTTTTTGCCACAGTAGCTCTGTAGTATAGTTTCAAGTTGGGGATTGTGATACCCCCTGCCATGTCTCTGTTGCCTAGAATTGCTTTTTGCTATTCTAGGTCTCTTCTTGCTCCAAATGAATTTTTGGTTTGTTTTCTCAAGGTCCATGAAGTACACTGCTGGGATTTCAATTGGGATTGCATTGCATCAATATGGTAGTTTTGAATGTATGGCCATTTTCACTATGTTGATTCTTCCTTCCCAGGAACAAGGGATGTCTTTCCATTTTCTTCAATCATTTTTTTCAGAGTGCTATAGTTTTTAGAGTAGAGATCTTTGATTTCCTTTGTTAGGTTGATTCCTAAGTATTTCAATTTTTTGGAGGGCTATGGTGAAAGGAATTAATTGCCCCATTTCTCTCTCAGTGAGTCTGTTTTTTATGTACAGAAAAGCTATTGGCTGGAAGAGAGGTTAGGTAGAACTCTTGAAGATATTGGTGTAGGAAAAGATTTTATGAACAAAACCTCAGTTGTCCTTGAAGTAGCACAATCAGCAAGTGGGATCACTTCTTTTTACCAAAGTTTCTGCACAGCAAGAGAAAAAATCAACAGTGTGAAGAGACAACCCACAAAGTGTGAAAAAATTTTCACCAGCTGTCCCTCGGACAAAGAGGGAATATATAAAGAATATCTAGAATATATAAAGAACTTAAAAAAATCAGACCTTCCAAATTTAAAGACACAATCCAAAAATGGACATCTGAAATGAACAGACATTTCTCAGACAAAGAAGTAGAAATAGCAAATAAACATATGAAAAAATGTTCAACATCACTGGTCATTCAAGAGATACAAATGAAAACAACACCGAGTTTCCACCTCACCCCAGAAAGAATGGCTGCTATCATGAAATCAACTAATAGCTAATGCTGATGGGGCTGTGGGGAAAGAGGAATCCTGCTCCACTGCTGGTGGGAGTGTAGACTTGTGCAACCACTGTGGAAATCAGTATGGAGATACCTCAAAGAACTAGGATTGGAAGTCTCATTTGACCCAGCTATTCCCCTGCTGGATATCTTCCCTAAAGAATTAAAAGAATCATACTGCAGTGATATATGTACACCCATGTTCATAGAAGCACAGTTTGTAATAGCTAAAACTTGGAAGCAGCCCAATTGCCCATCAACTAGAGACTGAGTAAAGAAAAAACAATTTTTTTATAAAATGGAGTATTACTCAGCCATAAAAAATGAGAAACTAGAGACATTTATAGCTAAATGGATGCACATTGAGGCAATATTCTTAAGTGAAATAAATAGGACATCATGGGCAGTGTGTCAATACCACATAGTTTCTCTAGTGTGAGAAACTGAAAATGTAAATAATTACTAAAAGGTATAATAAATAATGTGAAATATGAAAAGGGGCAAAGGGGAAGGGGAAGAAGGGAATGTAATCAATATGAGAAAAAGAAAAAATGGAAACAAGTCTTTGTAGATAGGGAGTGGTGGAGGGGTCAAAGGGAGGGCAGGGGAAGGGGGAAAAATAAAAACTAAGATGGATTATGTAAAGGTGCAAATTTCCAATGATGAATGTCATTATATTTTATACCTTAAATGTACGAATAAAATTAATTTAAAAAATACTCTTCAAATGTTGTAGCTGAAGCACTATAAAATTGGGGGAGTTTTTGATACATTATTCTTAGCTAAAGCTTTCAGTACTTTATTCCAATTTCATTTGGTTTTTACTTGATATTCTTTTTTTCTGTTCCACCATTCCATTCATGTTTAGATAGTATAGTTAGTTTTCATGTCTCCTTAGGTTGAATTTCCCAAAATTTCCTTGTTTTTTATGATCTTCAAAGCTTTGAGGAGTGTTGATCAAATATTTCACAACATGCTTTTTTATTAGTATTTATTTGATATTTTTCTCATGATTTGACTAGGATTATAGGATTTGAGGACCAAGAACAGAGAAGGAATCTCAGTACTTCATATCAAGTATACCATCAATATGGTCTACATCCCAGGTGGACTCGGGCTCTGGTAAAATCTTTTCTTGGATCACAGACCTTTGTTATGAAAAACAATGTACATAATGCTTTGCGGTGTATATTTTTGTCCTCCCATTGCCCAAAGTGAGAGTAGTTCTTTTTAGGATATTTCATCACGACAACCTTGAGAGGTCCTTTGAGGCAGAAGTCTTAATAGTATACATCCCCTGCCTAAGTCTATAGAAGTTTCTCATTCTTATTCTACATCACACTCAGGCTTCAGCAATTTGTCAAAATTACCAAGTAAGTGGCCCTACCAGTTTATGATTCCTGCAGTTTCTGTTATATATAAGCAGATATCAGCTGTGATTCTATGCATTTGACTCTCTCCACATTTCAAAGTGGCAGTATTCCTGGGCATCTTCATTTTCTAAAGTTAGAAAAAGTTGTTGATTTTCCATTTTCTCATCATTTTTCTTATTGTATAGTAAACTCATAGCGTCTAAGCTCTTTATATGCTGAAATTATTATTTACTTTTCAAACAATTATACCATTTGGCTTTTACCACTCAAACACTATTCCAAAAAAGTCACAAATTAATTGCCCAATATATGACCCTTTAATACTATTTGTACTAGTCAACCTCCCATTACTATCATGAAACACCTGATACAATTAACTTATAGTCAAGGTTTATTTTGGTTCACGGGTTTAGAAATTCCAACTTATAACCAATTGACCTCATATCTTTGGGCCTGTGACAAGGCAGTACATGATGGTACAAGCACATGGTAAAACAAAAAACCACTTGACTACTGAGCCATCAATAAGGTCTATCAAGATGGCAGTAAGTAGAAGGTAAGAGATGGGAATGGGCCTGAGTCCCACAATCCTGTTCAAGGGTACAGTCTCAATGACCTAAGGATCTCTCACTGGACTAAAAGTCCCACCCACAACTCAATAGTACCACCTTGGGGAGCAGGCTTATAAAACATGGAGCTTTTGGAGACACTTGCCTAACCATCACAGTACTTTAATATGACCATACTATGGCACAATGATACTGTTCTCCATATTTTAAAAAGTTTCAGTCATTCTCCCATAAATTTCTGACAAATGTTTATATATTCTAAATGTCAATCTGAAATCAGATAGGTAATTTGCAAAAATTTCCCCCATATTCTAGTAATTTTCAAAGACCAGAAACTCTAAATTGTGATGAAGCTTAATGTGTCAAGTATTTCATCTTTTCAACCACCTGTGTGGGACATATCTAAGAAATATTTGTGTAATTCAAGTTCATAAAATTTATATTCTTTTTTTTCTTGAAGTTTTAAGATGTAGGCTACATATTTAAGTCTATTATCTAATTTAAGGGCTCTGATCTATACATGTTGCTTATTATGGCTTGGAGTTCATGATTTTTATATAGTTTCCAAATTTTTACATTGTCATTTGTTAAAAAATGCACTTTTCACTGAATTCCTTTTGGGGCAATCTCCAAATTGAATTTCTTCAAGTTTGTTCTTTCTCAAACATATTATGGGTATTCTAGGTCCTTTAAATTCATATGGATTATAAAAAGTTTGTCAATTTCTACCCAAAAAGCATACTAATATTTTGATGGGCATTTCTTGGAGTCTACAAATGAATTTGAGGAAAATTGACCTAATAATATAGAAACTTTCAATCAAGGAACATTTTTTATTACTTCATTCATTCAACCCTCCTTTAATTCATCTCCGTATATGTCCTTGAGCATGGTTATTTCTTGCAGCTGCTTTAAACAGATTGATAATTTTAACATTTGTATCATCTTGAGAATGTCCTTTAAAAATGTCTTAATCACATTTTCCCATGTTTCTACACCTAATAAATTCTACAATATATTCTCAGTAATGTAATGACACACAACATTGGCTTTCATTCTATTTTTTAAAAACTCCTATTTTTTGTACAGAAAATAAGTAAAATTAAAAAGACTGAAACTCCAACATTCAAACTCCAAACTTTATCTTCCTAGAAGTAGGTAGCAGGATAATATCTATTTTGTCATAGAAGGTTTTCTTGAAGTCTTTCCCACACTAACATCATTTGGAGTCTAAGATTTGGGCAAAGACTTTTTTTTTTCATGAAATTTAGTGCCCAAAGTTATAGCTTTCTCTTTCCATGATTTCCTTCTTTTAATTTTCAGTGATGGTTTTTATTCCAATCTCTGTCTACTTGTTTTTCAAGTCAGTAAGTTAAGTTTACTTTCTGGAAAAAGAATTTGAACAATTCTCGTAATGTATTTTCCTTTATTCCAAGGATGTTCTGACATCTGGTTTTATTTACTTTTAAGTGTTTTCATATGCTTATTATGTATACCATCTGAATGAAGTTTAGTGTGTTATCAGAGTCTAGCATTTTGTCTTGAAACTGATAATAAAGTGAATTACATTGATAATGTTTGCAAATTGAAGTTTTTTTTTTTTTGTATCTAGGATGGAACTCAGGACCTTGAGCTTGCAAGGCAGGCGTGGTGCCACTGAGCTAAATCCCCAGCCCTGAAGTATCTTAATAACTAAGCAATTACATCTTGGTACAGATGCATCATTAATTGAATTACTATAAAATATATTTCACCATTATTCAGGATGTTTTCGTGAATGCTATAAATTGATAGTGGTCTCTGCACTTTTTTTTTGAGCTATACTTAATGCATTCTAGTTTTGTTAAGTGAATTATCAGTAATTTTTCCAGCTTTGTTTCTGTACTTTAGAACTCAGTTTCTAAGATCCAAATAATTATTACTTGATATGTGATTAAAGTCAAATTCTAAATTCATCTTAGTATTTACTTGTATAAATATTTAATATCTACTTTCTGCTGTTACAATTTTATTTTCTAGTTTTGTTTTTTCCTGTTTGTTGTTGCCAATTAGATTTACATAGAAAATTGTTTTATTCAGTTAGCTTTTCATGTGTATAAAGCAGTTGAAACTTTTTAAAAAATTCTAAATGTTATTTCTATAATTACATGATTGTTCTCAATATTGCTAATTTCTGTCTTTTACACTTTATAAAGATAATTGCTACAAATTTTGTTTGCCTTTTTAAACAAGTATTTTTAAATTATTTAACTACAGTATTCATGGATTTTTCAGTCACTTTTCATTTTTTATTATTTTGATATCTTTTTTAGTTTATTGATTTTATATGATGTACTTTCTTTTAGGACACTGTGTGATTTTTTTTTTCTTCATTTTTACATAAAGGACTCTTTCTCCTTTCTTGGTTTTAGATCGTTAACTTTCAATGTAATTTTTTTGTTTTTACTCTGTTCATGTTCCTATTTCATACAGGAAAATTTCACTGTGATTTATTGCAAGACAATATTTTTTCTTTGATGTAATTTGCTAACCAACAAATATTTAGAATTATGATTTATTAATCAGAGTACATGAATTATTTGTATTTTATATTCTTATCTCATATATATGAACTATATCATTATTTTATTTTATCCATTTGAAAACTATATTGTCTTTAGTCTCTAGGAAATATATTTCCTATGGATCTCAGCATTTTTAAAATTAGAAAATACTGAGTTCTTGTGGAAATCATTCTTGGGAGGCTTGAACTCATTATAATAATGAACAAGTTAAACTGTTGACTATCAATATAATCTGACAAACTTTAATGAGAAAGTTTAAATATGTTGATATTCTCTTAGACACATTGACTATTTTATGTAATCAGATATTTTTCTCTGTAAACTTTACTGTGAACCTCTATATATTCTTGCAAAGTCAATTTTTTCCAGAAATGCTTTTTTAGAAATGTTTTTAATGTTTTTGAGACAGAACATACTTTTCCCATAAATATAACATGTCAAGAAAAATTATCTCAATTCAGGGAATGGGAAGTTTGTGGCTTTTTTTCAGTTATTTTATAAGTGAACATTACTACTCCTGAGCAAGCAGCATATTGAGGTTAAACTTAAAGTGTTTTAAAATTTTGTTCTCTGGTATCATCCAAACTCATTTTAAATGTATCTCAGATCCAAAATGCAAATTTTCCTGCCAGCTTACATATATCTAAATACATTGGATGCCAAAATTTTGGAACCCTCAACCCTTGTACAGAGACCTGTGGCTCTATCATGGAGTAAATGAGTATAATCATAAAATTACATAACTTTATCATAATGTGTGATTCATTTGAGATGAATTACTACATTGGCATTATCACATTGGCATTATCACCCAGATTCTATCTTTACCAGTTGAACTATATATATATATCACTATAGATTCTGGAAGTGACAGGCTCAGAAAATCACTTATGAAAATGTGAGATATATTCACAGATCAACAACATCAACAACACTGAGGCATTCCCCAAAACTCCATTCAAATATTTAATTCAATTACTCTGTGTCTCCGCTATTATTTTAAAGCATGATCTGAATTTCTTTGGCTCTCATGGGCAAGAAGATTGAATTTAAATGTCTCACTCTTCATTGTTTGTCTGCTAGATTTAAATATATAGTTTAAATATATAGTTTAATTTACCTATGACTTTTCCATTGATATCTACTTTAGCAACTTGTTACAGGTGGTGAGGGGAAGAAGTCTGTATAATATTCTACTTAGCTTTAAGAGTGAAAACCTACTTCCATTATTTGTTCCAGTTCCATTTCCTAGTGTTTCACTATTTGAATCCAGCCTTCAGTATTTTCAGTATTTGAATCTCTCAAGTATATACTTCAGACATTCAGGCTTAACCTGAGAATTTGTTCTTGTTTAATTTAAAATTCAGGTCCAACTGAAAATGTAAAGCTACTGAAGAGAAGATATGTTCAAACCAAATAACATGCTGTCTCCTGGTGAAATAGTTTAAAAAGAGTTGTAAAGAATGATAAAGCAAGGTATTAACAAATTCTCTCATAGATAAACATCACCAGAACATAGTTTAATTACACAAAATTAAAAGATCTTTCATTTTCCAGTTTAAGAAAATAGTTAAATGTGGAACACTTAAAATGAGATTAAAAATATTTATGAGATGTTCTGATGTGTTAGGCATTGAGCAGATGTACTATAGATACTACTATTATTAAATAGTGAAATTTCTATTTCCATTCAAAGTAATTACTGATAAGAAAATAATTTTGTCATTTTTCTGCTTACTTACTCTATTCCTTATACATTGCTTGTCTCATTTTTTCATTTCTGACTTCTTCGTATTTAGTTAAATTTCTGTACTGAATTATTTTGATTCTTTTACATCTTTTTATGCATATTTTTTGGATATTTGCTATATGATTATTATGACCATTGCATTTAACAAATAAATTTTAAAAAATCAAATTTGAATTGATACAAACTTAACTATAAAAACACACACAAAATTCATTCTTATATACCTTGATCATCCCTCCTTTGTATGGTTGTCATTACAGATTACTTCTTTGTATGCTGTGTACCTGAAAACATAATTTTAGAACAATTTATATGCTTTCTTTTACATCATATAGAAGATAATGAAAATACAAACCAAAACGTGCAATAACATGTAATTTACATTCATCCACCTATTTACTATTATCAGAGTACTTTATTTCTTTACGTCACTTTGAGTTATTGGCCAGTGTTCATTCACTGCAAGTTGAAGGGTTGGTTTAACATATAGATATTGTAATAATATCCAGTCTGAGCTTTTATTTATCTAATTTCTCCATCATATATAAAAGATGATTTTCCATATAAAAATTCGTGTTTAACAAATCTCTATTTTTCTCTCAGTATTTTGAATTGCTTATCCTACAATCTTGTGGCTTTCATAATTCCTGATAATAAACCAATTGCTAATCTTATTGAGGATCTTTTGTACATAATGAATTTCTACCACTTTCCTGCATTTAAGATCCTTTGTCTTGGATTTTGGTAGGTTAATAATACTGCATTTCAGTGTCCATCTTTTCACTGTATAATATTTGGAGTTCTCTGAGCTTCTTAGATATGTAAGCTTATTTTTTTAAACTTGGGTTGGAGTATTTAGCTATTTCTTCAAATATTCTTTATGTTTTTTTTTCTCTTTCTCCCTCTAGAATGTCTACAGTACTAATTTTGCTCATACCTTGATGATAGTCTTCAGGTGACTTATGCTCTGTTCATTTTTTTTCTCTAAGTTCTTTTATTGGTACATTTTAGGTATAAAATTCATTTACATTTATGATTGGGTGTTTGTACCTGCACATGATGCATCTTGGTTCTTATTTTTTTCCCCATTACCTGCGTGCCCTTCATCCCCTCCACCCTTCCATATTTACACAGACATCATTTCCATTTTTTTTTTCTTTTCTCATAGTTTTTCCTTTCCCACCTTTCCTTTCCCCTTCCCCTCCTTTCACCCCTTCATCTTTGGACCATTTTTCCTATTTCAAATTATCCAATATTCATTTTAATCATTTTAATCCTTGTTTACACTATCAGTTTCTCACACTAGTGAAACTATTTGGTATTTACACATGTGTGTCCTGTTTATTTCACTTAAGAGTATGGCCTCTATATGCATCCACTTAGCTATAAATGACTCTAGTTTTTCATTCTTTATGGCTGAGTAGTACTCCATTTTATAAAAAAAACACATCTCCTTTATCCAGTTTCCAATTGATGGGCACTTGGGCTGCTTCCAAGCTTTAGCTATTACAAACTGTGCTGCTATGAACATGGGTGCACATAAATCACTGTGGTATGATTCTTTTAATTCTCTTGAGAAGATACCCAGCAGGGGAACAGCTGGGTCAAATGGGACCTCTAGTCCTAGTTCTTTGAGGTATCTCCATACTGATTTCCACAGTGGTTGTGCCAGTCTACACTCCCACCAGCAATGGAGAAGGGTTCCTTTCTCCCCACACCCCCACCAGAATTTGTTATTGGTTGATTTCTTGATAGCAGCCATTCTTTCTGGGTTGAGGTGGAATCTCAGTGTTGTTTTCATCTGCATCTCTCAAATGACCAGGGATATCGAACATTTTTTCATATATATGTTTGCTGCTCCTATTTCTTTGTCTGAGAAATGTCTGTTCGTTTCAGATGCCCATTTTTGAATTGGGTCTTTGAATTTGAGGGTCTGATTTTTTTCAATTCTTTGTATATTCTACATAGTAGTCCTTTGTCTGAGGTACAGCTGCTACAAATTTTTTCTCACATTGTAGGTTGTCTGTTAGCTCTGTTGGTGGTTTCTTTTGCAGTGCAGAAGCTTTTTAATAAGATGAGATCCCAGTTGTTGATTTTTTCTGCTAGTTCCTGTGCTTCTGAGGTTTTTTTCATAAAGACTTTTCCTATGCCAATGTCTTCCAGAGTTCTACCTAATTTATCTTCCAGCAAGTTTAGTGTTTCTGTTTTAATATTTAGATCTTTAATCCATTTCAATTTTAGTTTCGTGCATGGTGATAAGTATGGGTCTAGTTTTAATCTTTGGCAGGTTGAAATCCAATTTTTCCAACAACATTTATTAAATAGGCTGTTTTTCCTCCAATGATGGTGGTTGGCACCTTTGTCAAAGATGAGGTGGCTGAGTATGTCTGGAGGTGTTTCTGTATCTTCTAATCTATTCCACTGATCCTCAGGTCTGTTCTTTTGCCAGTACAATGCTGTTTTTATCACAGTAGCTTTGTAGTATAGTTTCAAGTTGGGGATAGTGATACCCCCAGCCATGTCTCTGTTGCTTAGAATTACTTTTGCTATTGTAAGTCTCTTCTGGCTCCAAATGAATTTTTGGATTGTTTTCTCTAGTTCTTTGAAGGATATTATTGGAATTTCAATCAGCATTGCATTGAATCTATACAGTAGTTTTGGAAGTATGGCCATTTTCACCTTATTGATTCTTCCTACTCAGGAACAAGGGAAGTGTTTCCATTTTCTTATATCCTTCTCAATTTCCTTTTTCAGGGTGCTGTAGTTTTCAATGTGGAGGTCTTTTGATTCCTTTGTTAGATTGATTCCTAGATATTTCATTTTTTGGATGCTATTTTGAAAGGAATTGTTTCCCTAATTTCTCTCTCAGTGAGTCTGTTATTTGTGTACAAGTAGGCAATTGTTTTGTGAGTGTTGACCTTGTATCCAGCTACTCTACTGAATCTGTCAATTAAGTCTAGAATTCTTTTAGCAGAATTTTTTGGGTCTTCTATGTAAAGTATCATATCGTCATATGCTCTGTTCATTTAAATTCATTTTTTCTTTTTTCTTTTTAAACTTGATAATTTCTATTGTTTTATCTTAATGTTGACTGATTATTTCTTTTGCCTATGAAAGTCTACTGTTGAAAACCTATAAACATTTTCTATTAATTATTGCAATTTTCATCTCTATGATTTCTGATTATATCCTTTCTATATTTTCACATTATTGGGATTCTCATTTTCTTTATATGCAGCTTTATTGTACTTCTTTCAATCATTTGTTTCCACTTTAGCACTTAGAGAATATTTATGGCAAGTATTTTAATTTTTGGATTGTTTTTATCAATTTATTTTGTTCTTTTGAATGAGCATACTTTATTTGTGGCATGCATTCTGATTTTTTTTGATGTTGGAAACTTGAATTTGGATATTACAGTATGGTTGCTATGCTCATATCATGAATTGTAAAGTTTGCATTTACAAAGTTTATTCATTAGAACCATATTTTAATATTTATTGTTCCTTCTCTGTTATGGAATTTACTCATGTGTGGCTCATCCAGAGGTCATAATTTATTAATAATCAGAGATGAATAAGTGACTGATTTGTTTTTCACTATTTTAGGTATATGTCAATTTCTATTATTATTATTATTATTTTTATTTTTCACGGTGGTCACACATGTTTAATGGAATTCAGTTCAACTTCTATAGGTACAATTCAAATTTGTAACCATAACTCTCTTTCCTGATCTTACAACATAAATGCAGTTGACTTTCTAAACTGACTGGAAAGCTTCAAATTTCTCTTAGTATTGTAGATTTCTTCTTTCTATCAGGTACCTGGAAATATCATTTATATACATTTGGTCTTCGAAAGGTACAGTACTTGTAAAAATTTTTAATCTGAGAAAAGCAACAAAGACAACTAGTTTTCTCAGTACTCAAGACAATACATCAGAGTGTGTTCTAATTTTCTCATTCTTGAGACAAAGTACCCAACACCAAAAGTTAAAAGATGAAAGGTTTATTTGACTCACAGTTTCTAGAGCTTTCAGTCCGTAGTTACCTGGCTCCCAGGCAGGCTGGCATGGCAGCTGGGTATTGCAGAGGAGAAAAAGTTCAGACAAAGCCAGGAAGACAAAAGGCACCAAAGAAAAAAGCAGCAGCAGCAACAGCCACCTTCTTTCTGTCCCTTTATACTTCATCTAGGAGGCAATCTGATTGATTGGTGCCATCCATATCAAGGTGGGGCTCCCTTAATTCCAGCATCACATCCTTAGTCCCTGCATCATGCATCCTAGATCCAGCCACCTCCATAAAACCCCATCTATGACCATATGAATCAGTCATAGATAAAGCTAGATACAAACCATAACAGCAGTGCAATAAAAATTTTAAGAACCATTGATTTTTAGGATAGAAATAAAATAACAAGCTAATATATGTTAATCCATAAAGTAAAGCAAAATGTAAGACTTAAAGTGCTTCCTTCAGAGGCTTTAAAATATCACTGCTTACAAATAGTAGACAATAAGCAGTTGAAAATCAGAGTAACACAGCCTCAGACTGGACTGTTTCAGTGAGAAAATTCAAGATTTATAGCTTTTTGTAAGGATCAGATTAAAAGAAATTTCCAGATGAGATGACAATTTGCCTACCTATTCTTCCTATTATATTTTACTTTTCTGACATTTATTCTTCTGGGAATACTTTCTCAATACAAATCTGCACACCTGAATGAGAATGTTGCATTTCAGGATTACTACAGAGAGTAAGATATGCATCAATTCAATAAATCAGTAATATAGTATGTTATTTTTTCTCTCCCTAAAAGAGGAGAAAGATAATTAAGTTAAAAAAATGACAATCTTCATTTGTTGGCATAATTAGATGTTTCATGCCACTACAATAAAAATTTTTTATAATTATGTTTGTTTCATTGAACATTATGTCATAGAATTACTTCAATAGAATTATTTATCATAAATTTGACCATTTTAACTTTAAATACATCTTTGAAAAGCCATGAATTTCACACAAACATGAAATATCCAGTGATAACTGCAAAACATGTTATTTGCCTTTATTCCCTCTTACAATGTAATTAATCATAGCAACATATGAAGACCTTGAAAAAGTATTTAGAAATCCTTACAAAGCTATAACATTTGATCAATAAATCAATGAAACTTATAATAGTGCATATATAATGAAATGGTAAATATCAAGTAATTCAAGAAATAATTTAGAAAATAACCAGATCACATCTTGTACCCTTAAATTTTTATACTAAGCACTTATTTTCTGTTGTACAAAATTCTTTCCATTTTAGGTTTTAGGTCTGAGTCTAGGTTTAGGTTTGAGTCTAAAAGCAAAAAACATGCATACTTATATTACACATCTGTTTGATTCAGTTTTTATATTTACATAGTAAAATAAAAGAGAAATGATTTTTCATTAACAAATTTAATAGTGTGATTTAGGTCTTATTTTACAAATTTTAAGAGATTGTAAATCTAAAATGTAGATGTGCAATTACTTATATGAAAATATACAATTATTTATATTCAGTTTGTATGAAAATGTCCTGTTATTATAACTGACAATGAAAACTGTCATATATTTTTTCTTTCCACTAATAATTGAGATTCATCACTGATATTAAAGGTTGCTTTCCTATCTGATTCAAATTACAAAACAAATTTAAAATTAATCCTTCAAAAGAAAAAGTCTATTTTTCATATAAATTATCATATTTATCTCAATTTTTATTTCCTTT
>NW_004624750.1:23885875-23901899 GCF_000247695.1 Heterocephalus glaber | reverse complement strand
TCTTGTCTTTAAATGCTATGATTTTATGCATTTGGCTCAGATTTATTAGATGATACCAGTTGGAAAAAAGTCATACAAAAAGATCAACAGTTTCTTGGTTTCAGGAGAAAAATAGCGAATCTCTTCACTATAAGAATAGGACGTCTTAAAAATGGCTTTTAGATGAATCTCAACAGAGTGGCCATCACCATAATGAGTGAAGCTTGGCAGAACTATCTTCAACTCCATTCTCTGACTGTGAAAAACAACAAACCTATACTTAGAACCTGCTTGCATTGTAGAGGTGAAATTTCTTTTGTCATTTCCTATACAGCCTTGATTGTGTTTATGGTGTGGGACTGTTCTACAAAGTCTTCATGGAATTGCAGTCATCAGCTATTCACTACTATCAAAATCCACAAATCACTATTTTTTTGTAATCATATACTTCCAATAGTTCTTTCTAAACCTTTCAATGACTACTTTAGGTATTTGGTAATTTTCTTTGGACCTCAATATCCACTTTGTCCAATTCTAGTCTTCATTCATTGTTAGAAGGAATATTGTTACAAGAGCCTGTTTAATGTGTTTTTATACAGGGTACTTTTTGTCTTTGAAGCTGTTTCTCTTGATTGCTTGCTTGCAGTTATGCCCAACAAACTTGTGATGGTATATTTTGCCTCAATTTCTCCTGGCTTACATTTTATTCACTGGTCTCTCTATTTAACAATTGAGTTACTACAATATTATTAATGCACATCAACTGCAAGCATCTGAAATATCTTTTTGTTCCCTTTAAAAATCCCTGAAAAATAGACAATTGGAGGAAGATATGAAGTTTTAAGTTTTATGCTTTAAAACTGTTTTATGTATAATTTAGAATTTCTCATAAACCTCCATGTATAGAGAAAGGTAAATATCTTCCTCCAAGGAACAATAGATCTTCCTATGTGGACAAAAAGTTTAAATCAATTGTTTTTTCTTTGAAAATGTTTGGAAAAATTGTATGCAATTCCTTCAAATTTTTGATACTTTCTGATTAGACTAACGATGTATTGTATTAAGACATTCTGCCAAATAATCTTCAAGAAGCAAATATAAACCCTCCCTGTAGAAAGATAATGCAAAAAGCAACATTATTTGTACAAACTGCATGAATAGTGCCAAGCACTTAATCACAAATTGTCAGTCACATAAAGATCAAAAAGCAATGGAAAATAAACAGACAATAGAAACAGATCCTTAGAAAAAGAGAACATTGAAATTAATATAAAATGTAAAATATGTATGATTAACTATTTTAACAATTAATAAAATGGGGAATTCTCTCAGAGAAGTTAAATAAATACCATTGAATGATCTATAAACTCTTGCATTAAATATACATTTACAAAAATTAAAATGCAAGAAATTAAGAACATAAGCACAGAGGATTCAGGTAATTCAAGAATTTAAGATTTTCAAATGACCTTATACAAATATACTGGAACTAAATCTAATAATCACACTTCTTTTCTATGATGGCCTTGAATTTGACATATGATAACAATTTTGTCTGACTTTAAGCTATTTATGACTGCAGGCAGTAGGTGATGAGGGTCTCTTTAAAAGCATGCAAGGAAGACATCTGAATTCTCAGACTTTTGTATAATACTGTTCTGATTAACAGACACAATCCTTTAATTTTCTTTTTTGAGTGAAATAGCCACTGTAATTCCATTATAAATCTCCTTCGTACCTATGACTGACTGGAGACTTGTACCACCTAACGGATTTTAGCCCACCATTTCCTCATGATACGTCATCACACATCAAGGTGTAAATAATCTCTGTGCCCTGAAATGCTTCTTAACACCACTACTCTAGCTAGCATTAGTGATGTCCTCTTTGCTGGCTCACTGGTAATTAATACAACTATAGAATTGCCTCCATGAAATCAGCTCTTATGACTAATTAATTACCTGGGGCCTTAGAGACAGAGTCTGAGGAAAAGATAATTTTTCAGCTATTTACTTGGGACATTCTCTTGGAATAAAAAGAGTGAAGAAAGTGAGATTCCTCAGTAAGTATAAAAGCAAAAGCATATACAGTGGTTTCTGGCTTCACAAACAACTCAGTCAGTAAGTCTGGGGAAGATGGCTGCATTAGTGTTCTTGTCCCCACCAGAGACAGTTGTGTTAGTCACCTGATGTGGACTTCATGAACAGAAGCAAATTTTTGCAGAATGCTTTTGTTTGCAAACAAGTGATTTGTGAACAGAAGCATTCATGAACCAAGGTATTAATGTAGTCTGTAATGGAAAATAGCTTTAATTTTATGTGATAATCTGAAATATAAATTGTAAATCACATTGCCCTGCCTCTCCCAAGCCCAGAGGTCCAATTTTTGATGCTAATTTGCCAGTTAATCATTAGTTTATTGTCAAAGATGGGGACAACTTGGGGTTGGGTAGAACCTCCGTGAGTAAGTGGATCTACTTGGACAAAGGCAATTCTAGAGAATAAGGAAGAAATGGTGACTAATGAGTGTGTATGTGCCCAGAAAATGAGGTACTTTATGTGTTAGGGGTCCCTGGAGAAACAGAACCAATGGGGTAGATATGCAATCTTTCTAGAGACATTTATTAGAAGGAATTAGATTACATGTTTATGGTAGCTGAGAAGTCACAAGATCTAGTGTAATTCTAGTGTGAGTCCAAAGGCTGGAGAAGCAGCAGAGTTGATGATGTAGTTGTAGTACAAAAGGCAGCATTGAACTTGAGACAAAGAAATTTTGGTGCTCTACTTTGAAACAAAAGTTTTGAGAAGATTGGTGTCTTCCCGGACACTCAGAAGAAATTCCTTCTTTTCTTTATATACTTTGTCCCTTATCCAAGGTGACAAGGACATTTTCAGATTTCAAATTTTTAAAAATATTTACATGCACATCATGAATAATCTTGGGGAAGGGAAGAAATTCTAAACATAAAATTCATGTATGTTTCATATGTGCCTTACACATATAGCCTGAATGTGATACTATAAAATATTTTCATGCTCCTTTACTTTGACTACATCCAGCCATATAAAGTCAGATTGAAGGTTTCAATTTGTGGCACTGCATCAACATTTAAAAAGTTTTGGATATTGAAGCATTTTGGATTTCAGATTAGAGATGTTCAATCTGTATTCAGGCCTTCAATTGATTAGGTGAGGCCCACCCACTTGAGTGAGAGAAGTCTGCTTTATTCAGACTAATGATTCATGTATTAATCTCATCTAAAACATACTTAAAGACATATGCTTATTAAGGATAATGTTTCATGAAACATTTGTGTAATTTATGATGCAATAATCACCACTCATAAAATTAAACATCACAGTGAGCAATATAGAATTTAACACATCTAAGAAAGGTGAAAATGATTGTTGACTAACAGAATTTTAATATATACAGAATTAAAATATTTTACACAATCATATAGAAGTCAGAAAGGACAAATGTAAGATCTTTGCATTTCCCAATAAATGGCAAAAGACAATGTTTTAGATCTAAATACTTTAGTCACTAATTAGTATAATCTCAAAATATGCTCATTAAACAAAAGTTGTACATTATAAGAAGTGGAAATAGTCAATTATCTGACTATATTAGTAAATTTTAATATATGTAAGTAAGGGATGGAACAAATATTCATCATGGGCATGGTGTATTTGCAAAGTAAAATTTTCAAACTTTACCTCGTTGACATTTATATCGCAATATATCCAGTGATTGTGGGATTCAACTTATCTTCAAGATGTGTATGGAAAATTTACAAAACTGCTTATGTGCTCAGCCATAAATTATACCCTATTTTATTTAAAGAATTGAATATATATGTAGTATCTTCTCTGACCCAGTAGTGGTATCACAAACACTGATAATAAAAATAAATAATATCACTCATAAATTTATAAACAAATAATTCATTGATAAATCATACATAAGTCAAGAAGAAAGTTGTAATGAATAACCAAAGAATGATTATAAGCTAAATGAAATTGAAATACAGTGATGGATAAACCTTGGACAGAGGTCAAGACAAATCTATATTTATGTTGAAAGTATTACAAAAATTTAAGTGAGCTAAATATTTATTTAAGTTGCAGAAATTCATGGAAAATAGAAATTCAAGGAAATTCAAGGAAAATACAGAAAGAAAATAATAAATATATAAGCAGATATTAGTAAAATTCAAAACAAACATAAAACAAATATTTTTCTTGAATAATTGAAAAAATCTCATAAACCTCATAAGAAAAAAGAGTAAAAGCATAAATTAAATACATTAGAAATGATAAAAGGAGTATTTCTATAGAACTTATAAACATATAAATGTTAAGAAAATACTATAAATAACCTCAAGAATATTTTTGAAAATTGAAAGATAATCGGAAAAATTCTAGAAGAGAATATTACCAACTCAAGTAGGAAAGTACAAATAAGAAGATGGAAATGCAAACAGATATGCACATCTATATAATGAAAATAAATCCTTGCCTAAAAAAATGAAAAATTTCAAGGCTAAAATAAAATTTCCAAGTGCTTTTCAAATATTTAAAATTAAAATTCGAAACAAAATAATACAAAATGCAATATGTATGTGTGTATGTTGTGTGTGTGTGTGTGTGGTGTGTGTACGTGTATGTATGTACTGTGTGTGTATATCCATATGTATGGTATATATGACAGTTTTATTTCAGAAATGAGAAATTGTTTTAACATTGGAAAATTGATAAGTCTAATTTCGGCATTAAGAATATAAAGGAGGTAAATTATAAGATCATCTTAATACATTAAAAAAAATAGCATTTGGTAAGACTTTTAAAAATCTTTATTCCGAGCACTGTGGGAAGATGAAGGAGGAAAACTGCAAGTTTGAGCCAGCCTAGGAAATTTAGAGATTTAGTGGGAAAACTTGTATCACTGTAAAAATTTAAAATACACAAACACACACACACATCTTTGCTTTCATACCTTCATCACTTAATATCTAGCACCAGCAGCAATCAAGATGCAATATTTATCCAGCTTACTATTTGAAAATTATACACAAGCTGCATTTTCTTTCTGCTCTGTCTTCTGAGTAAATTTACTTGCTCTTTTTAAACCCTCAAGATCAAATGCTTTTCTTTCCATCTTACTGTGGCTCTTCATAAGAAACAAAATATAAAATACTATAATCTCTGTAAATATTTCCTGTTTTCAATCCAACCCATAGCTTATTAAAATACTTTAAGCAAAAAAGAAGAGAATGAAGGCTAGCTAGGTATTAGACAGGAGAAGGCATAATAACTAATTTCAAGTATTTTTTATTAATACAAAATAAATAAAACTTTAAAACCCACTAAAATAAAAATTGTTTGGGATTGATTGTCTGAAACATGACACAACAGTATCCATATGATAGTGAAACCTCCATTGATGACCACTGTACAAATAATAATAATCACAGGAGCAAAGTGAATAATGTTGAATAATGTGAGCCCAATCATCATGCCACCAGTTGGGAAAATCAAATAATCTTTCTCTTGACTTACGGGCTCAAATCAAGACATTCTAATTTATTATGGATTCTTAACTAAGTGATAAACTTGGGAAAGTAGAGTGACTAAAAGGTTGTCATTTAAAAAGAGGAAATTTTTATTAAGATAGAAAAAAGAAAAAGAGGTACAGTAAAGGGAAAACAAAGCAGCAGAAATAGCATCCAATTCTAATCCTGTGTGAGAGTTAGCTATGATGTGAAATATGTTTGCTTTTAGATGCTTTGTGATGTGTATTGTATCTTCTACCTTTTGGGTTAAACTAACTCAAACTGTTTTTCTTTTACATAGAACCAAAGAGTTCAAAGTTATGCAACATAATAGTAATTATTAGCTTTATTCATTTTAATTAATAAAATAATAAACACATTGTCAACAGAAAGCCACTATACAAATGCAGTTATGAGCATATATACCATAGTACTTAGATAACTTGATCTAATGCTGAAAATCAGTTGCTTCTGCGAACTAAAATAACAAAACCAACAAGTAAGGGATAACAGAAGCTATTAAACACACTTTATAGACTGGACATTTCCAAAATCACAGGTGTATGTTGATCCCCTCTGTCAATTGTAGATGAATAAATGGAATTGAACAAAGGTGATTTTATTGGCTCACTGAAACAAGGGATCATCTGAAATAAGGCAAGCTAGGTATGCAAACAGGGCTTCTCATATGTTTATGTTTTTTACAGGGTTGGGATTTTGTTTAATGATTTAGAAAGAATTCAATGAAGTATAGATTGTGTGTTATTAGATAAACAAGAGCTGACTATATGATTGGATATGTTAATAATTTTATCTAGAAGTTAGGACTTACTGCAATTCATAGAAAAGCAAAAATCACTCATTTAGCTTAGAGAAGAGTATATTTGGTCATTTTGTTGTTTAGAGAATGTTATCATTTTCATCTGTTCTTAAACATGATAGATTGTTCATGTGTTAATTTTGTTCCATCATTTTCTTAGTAGTTTTGTTTTATGTTAACTTACTGTGAAGTAAATGATGTTTCACAAGTAAACACTATGACCTGGGTATAACAATGGAGAGTTTTCAGGGTTGTATTTTTGTTGTTGTTGTATTTCTTTCCCTCTCAAATCACAATTATGGAAAGTATAGACATGATTTTGCTGAATATAAAAGAAATCCATATCCTAATCCATAGTAATATATTCAGAAAAGAAAAATATATTTTCTGTTTCCCTTTATATATCTGAGTAAATAATTTGAGAGGACCTCTACTAACAAAACTGATCGATCTTGAATGAATGACAAGCAGATGCTTTCAAAGCATGCCTATACCTATGAAAACTATGAGGACTCCCTGAGACAAAACAACCACAGCAAGCTCAGTGTGCTTGTCCTAATTGGTGAGTGTGGCAAAATGATCATGCTGCAGTACCTGCTTTCTCATCCACCTATAGTATTAGTAGCTCAGAGTGTTTAGTTCAACACAGGATACAGTGATTATTATTCAAACTATGGTGATGGATTTTGTTACTTAACTAAGTTTGGTAAATGAATTTTAATAAGAAATACGTGGTCAAGTCCAGGAAACCAAAATATATGAGACCATGTTCCTCGACCATTTCTGATTTGTCTTCCTCCCTCTAGGCAAATGGAAACACATGAGACCCTATGTTAAAAATCAACCTATAGGGGAGAAATCAAATAGAAGAAATCTGGGGCACTGTGACAATACAGAGAGATACCCCTTTTGGAGTCCTTATGTGGACATTTACATGTAAAAAAAAAAACCTCCTGTCTCATTTAAATCATTGCTATTTTAGTTTTTCATTTTTATCCTAAACAAACATTAACTGATACAATGAATTATATGCAAATGAAAGGCCAGGATTTCTTCAGGACAAATTATTCTAGTGTCAGTGTCAGAAAACTAAACCCAAGGCTTTCTCCAGGTTTCGGAGGTTGAAACTGCAACTCTCATGTTAAATCATAACTCTAAGTTTAGTCTTGGATTGATAGTGTCACCTGTCTGCTACAAATATGAATTACATTCAGTAAAATAAAGTATTCTCTGCTGAGTCTTTCCAGGTTATTTTTTATTGTTAATGTCATGTATTAAAAAAGAAGGAAGAGAATATATATGAACTGTTCTACTAACAGGGTGAGAGGCATCAGATATATACTTTTTTTTTCTATTTGAAGACCACTATTACATTATTGAAAGATCACTATAAAGTAACTATTACACCTATTGCTTTGTTTATTGAAACAGAAGAATTAGAGAATGAAACGTTAAAGTTCTGATCTTAAACAGGCCCCAAAGTCTCACGTGCTAAGGGTTTTGTTCTCAGTGTGCTGTTGAGAGGGAGAGGAACCCTTAGGAAGTGGAGTCTGTTAGATGGATGTTAGGTTTCCCGTCCAAGTACTTACCAGGCCCAAGCCTGCTTAGCATCGATGATTGGGCACATTCAGCATGGTATGGCCATAGACAGAAGGATGTTAGGTTGCTGATGAGTGTGTCCTTGAAGCAGATACTGGGCACTGCCCCCTTCCTCTCTCTATATATAGATTTGTTTCTTGGGTGCAGGAAGTGGGAAAATTTGTTCCACCATATATTTCCCTGTAGAATGTTCTCTTCCTTACCACAGGCCCAAGGTAATGGGACCAAGTAACCATGAACTGAAACCTCTGAAACTGTGCGATAAAATATATTTTTCATCCTTTAAACTGATTTTTTTAAGGGATCTGGTCACGAAACCTAACACACTAGGAAATATAAAAACTTGAACTTAGAATATGATGATTTCCAAGAAATGGTCTGCAATTGTTAGGGATGATAAGGAATGTAATGCTCAGAGGAAGTGAGACAATGAAATTTGAGGTTTATTCAATAGTTTGTCATGCACTCAAATAGGTATAGAGCATAGTATAGCACACAAAATATACCGTGAGGGATATTATGAAAAGAGGTAATCAAAAATACATATTTGGGACTGAAATTCAGGTATCATATATATCAAGGCACTAAGAAATACATTTACTAGTATCTTTCCCCAATATTTCATTATTTCTGACTCCTTACACATTTGACTTCCTTTTTTTTTCACATACGTAATCTATATTTATTGCAAAAGAAAAAATCACTGAGTCTGGAAAATATGATTTAAAGTTAGTTTAGCTCCAGATAAATGTGTAAGGCTAACTACAATATTTAGTTCCAAAAGTATATATAAACATTTGTATTAAATATTTAATGAACCACAGATTAATATAGAAGCATACTTATACTTTATGAACAAACAATATTTCATTATAAAATTTATGAAACTATAGTAAACTCATACACTTATTACTCTAAGTTTCATTATATTCCATTATGCTATCTCACTAATGATTTTTATATGTAGATCAAAAGTTTAATCATTCAATGGCACTGTGCCTGCCTAGCAAGCGCAAGGTCATGAATACAATCCCTGGTACCAAGAAAAAAAAAGTAATCATTGTAGCTTTGTATTAGGTTTTGATATCTTATAGTAGAACTTATTTTTTAATTGCCTTGTTTTTCTACCATATGAATTTGACATTAGTTTGCCCCACTGAGACATTTGTTTTGTAACTTTTATAGTTACATTATTATATTATAAACATTTAAAATAGAAGAGAGAGGAAGAGAGAGATTTCCACATTACTGAATCTTACATATGTAGTCTTCACTGACTTTTTATACACTTTCTTTTTATCCTTTGGAGACAGGGTCTTTTCCCAAGTCATTGAGTTGTCCAAGCTGGGTTCAAACTTGAAATCCTCCTGCTTTAACTTTAGGCTAGAATTACAAACATGCCACTCTGCCTGGCTATCTCCATGTACTTTAGTGTTTTGTAGCTTTTACTGGTATCTCATAAAAATCTCTTATCAGACTTACTGTTAAATTTCAGATTATGTTTTATTTTAAGTTTCTGGTGACATTCCATTTAAATTCTATGAAAATACGTAAATATCTTTCTACAGATTTTATTCTTCTACTTTTTTCATTAAGTTTATTGGTACATTTTAGGTATACAATACTGTGGAGGATATGAGAAGTTCTCTCGGGCCCTTGGACAGCCTTGGGAAGACAGATTGTCCTGATGTCTGTGGCAGGCCCAGAAAGAGAAGTTAAAGATAACTTCAGAAGGCTGTTCGTTGTTCCTACAGCATTCATTCTGCTGTGGTCCCTTGAGACTCTCAAACATTTGCTTGGCATAAGAATAGATAAGAGTAGCTAATCTTTTAGAAGCTTTAACTAACCAAGATGATTTAGATAAGATGCACTAAGATTAAAGGAGCATAGATGGTTCTTTAGATGCTTTATGTACTCACAGATATAACTGGTGGTTAGTTGACTAGCACTGTAAATTGTTAATGATTGATGTATCCTACAGAAAAATGTATAAAAGAAGAATATTATCAATAAACCTGGCCCTAACTCCTAACGGAGTTCTGGTCCCCCATGCTCTTAATTTTATAAGTTTCATCGGATACTGTCTTCAGGTTCCAGTCTCCCACAAGGAGACTCCAACACAATACAGTTACATTCATCATTAGAATCTTGTACCTTTACGTGATGCCTCTTGGTTCTCATTTTTTTCCATTCCCCTGCCCTCCCTTCACCCCCTCCTCCCTTCCTTACTTAAAAGACTTGTTTCCTTTTTTTTCCTGTTCTGCATTTTTTCTTTTCCATATCTTAATCAGATGATTATCTGATATGGTTATCTATCCCAGTTTCATTTTAATAATCCTTATATTTCACTGTTCTGTAATATGAGCTTTTTTCTTTCTTCATAGGTACATAAAAATATTTGACATCTTTGGCCATTACAAAAATGCAAATCAAAACACTGAGATTCCATCTTATTCCAGAAAGAATGGCTATCATTAAAAACCCAGAAAAAACATGCTGTTGAGGTTATAGCAAAAAAAGGAACCCTTCTACCCTGTTAGTGGGAATGTAAATTAGTATAAACACTATTGAAATCAGTATGGAAATTCCTCAAAAAAGTAAAACAGAAATTACATTTGGCCCAACTATACCTTTTCTGGGTATTTTCCAGTTTCACACACTAGAAAAACTATTTGGTATTTACACGTGTGTCCTATTTATTCCACTTGCGAGAATCTCCTCAATGTGCATCCATTTAGCTATAAATGTCTCTAGTTTCTTGTTCTTTATGGCTGAGTTCCAGAAGGAGTTAAAGGTACAATATTACAGTGATTCATGCATATTCAATGGCACAACTCTTAACAGCTAAATCTTGAAAGTGGCCTATATCCCCATCAGCAGAAGAACAAATAAATAAAATGTTACCTATATACAGTGGAGTACTCCTCAGCCATAAAAATGAATAGATTTGAGACATTTGTAAGAAAATGTATGTACCTTGACAACGCAATGTTAAATGAAATAAATCAGACACAGAAGGTTAAATATCTGTCTTATATAAGAAATTAATATAAGAAATCCAAAGTATAAATAATTGAAAGAACAAAATAAAAGTGATGGAAAACAGTGAGATAGACTTTGTAGAGACAGGAAGAGATTTAGGTGAGTGAGGAGGAGGAAAGAGGAAAGGAAGTAAAAGGATCACAAAGCAATGTGTATATATGCCAATTCCCCACAAAAAATGTACAGTATTTATTTTATCCCAAACATACTAATAAAAATACAGTTATATGTAGATTTCTCTTGGCACTACTTAAAAACAAAAGGTATAATTTATTTCTTTTCTCAGACCTACAGCTATAAAGAGGGTGGATATGCCTTGAAGCTCCTGTACTTTTAATTTATACCACATACTTGTATAGTGAGCATTCTTGTAACTGCAGTGGGATCTTTTAATTCAAGAGCCTAGATTTCTGGTATGCATTCCCACTAAATATGCTTGAACCACCCCCTAATACACACACTCACATAATGGTATCAAGTTTATTATCTTTCTGAGCCAACTTGAAAATGATAGGATGTTTGTCTCAGAAATGATAGAATTAAAACTAAACTAAGTATTAAAAACACATACCCAGGCAAGACTTTAATTGGAGAAGGGTGAGGAGAAAGGAGAGCATCAACTGAAGAGAAACAGTAGTGACCAAGAAAGGGGGAATTAAGCTGCTCACAGAACAAAGAAAGCAGTGAGCTTTTATGGATTTGCCAGAGTGGGCTAGAAGTGATTTCCTATCACCCAGACATGGTCCCAAACGGTGTCCCTTCTTGTGCAACTTTAGACCAAGATCAACTAGCTTCCTTGACCAACTAGGTGGCCAGTCATCTTCTCTTGGGAATTTGTTAAGTTATATATATAACTGGCACCATCTACCTGTGCAAATATTCTGGCCTTGTGATTTGATCTAAACTATATAATAGGGCTAAGCGATGTTAGGTATGATGGGGCTGAGGCTGCTGTTGAAGAAGCAAAAGAGTGGGCATAGAAAAGGTGGGAGTAAGAAAGAAAACACATATAAGTTTCAGCAGGCAGTAGGCAGTAGGCAGTAGCCCCATAATACAGTCCTGTACAAACCATTTTTAAAATGATCCAATTTGTCTACATGCAGATCTGAGTAGAATTAGACCCCAAGGGTTAAGACAGTGAGAATACAGCTAACATGAAAACAAAAATTACATGGCTTTTATCCTATCTTAGTTTCTGAATAGAGTTAGTTAAGATTTAGTGTTTTTGTCAACAGAGTCCTTTCAAGTTTCTGAAAGGTAACCTAGGAGATTTTTATCATAACAGGTATGTCTGTGTTACCAACAGCAAAGCTAGTGGGAAGCTGAAAATGAATTGCCAAACTGTGTGACCACTAAAATCAGTGATTTTAAGTCTACTAACAAAAAGTGAAGCTAAAGACCTCCCAAATTTAAAGACCCAAGCGAAAAATGGACATCTGAAATGAACAGACATTTCTCATACAAAGAAGTAGAAATAGCAAATAAACATGAAAAATGTTCAACATCACTGAAAATTTGAGAGATGCAAATGAAAACAATACTGAGATTCCACCTTACCCCAGAAAGAATGACTGCTATCAAGAAATCAACCAATAACAAAGGTTGGCAGGGCTTTGGGGAAAAAGGAACACTGTTCCACTGTTGGGGGAAGTGTAGACTGGTCCAACCACTGTGGAAATCAGCATGAATACACCTCAGAAAAATAGGATTAGAGGTCCCATTTGACCCAGTTATTCCTCTGCTGGGTATCTTCCCAAAAGAATTAAAAGAATCATACCACAGTGATATTTGTGCACCCATGTTCATAGCAGCAAAGTTTGTAACAGCTAAAACTTGGAAACGGCCCAATTGCCCATCAACTGGAAACTGGACAAAGAAGATGTGTTTTTTGTTGTTGCTGTTGTTGTGTTTTTTTTGTAAAATGGAGTGCTAATCAGCCATAAAGAACAATAAGCTAGAGACATTTATAGCTAAATGGATGCATATTGAGGCCATACTCTTAAATGAAATAAATAGGACACACATGTGTAAATACTGAATAGTTTCTCTAGTGTGAGAAACTGAAAATGTAAATAAGGATGAAAATGATTAAAATGAATATTGAATAATTTGAAATAGGAAAAGGTCCAAGGGTTTGGGGGTGGCAGGAGGTGAAGGAGAAAGGGAAGAAGGGAAAGGTAAAAAATCATGAGAAAGAAAAAAAATGGAATCAAAGTCTGTGTAACTAGGGAAGGGTGGAGGGGCTGAGGGGTATGCAGGTAATGGGAGAAAAAATAAGAACTAAGATATATCATGTTCAGGTGCAAACACCCTATGATAAATGTAAATGTATTGTATACCTAAAATGTACCAATAAACATATAAATAAAAACACTGAGTCATCTAAAATGTTTTTCATGAAAAGAAAGAAAATTAAATCTAAATTACGCTCATAACAAAAATGAAACAGATTACTAGTTTATATGGTTAATATTTAAATTATTTTTGTTGTAAACTTTATACCACCTTCATTGTTTCTTGGATTTTTAAAAAGTAAAGTTTATACCCCATTTTCTCCTTTGGTCTCTGAGTTACCTCACAGATGTTTACATTTTTAGCTAGGACTGGCTGAATTAACAGACTTTTGAGTACCTTTGAATAACAAAATTGTCCTAGTACAAGGAAAAATGTCAAAGAAAGAAATTAAACAATCCAAATGGTTCATATAACCCTGTAATTGCAGTTTAAGAACTATTTCAAAACTGTTCACAAGAAAAGTTTTGTAAGTCAAGCAACTGCCAATTTGATACAGTGATACCAATCAGGGGCCTTTTTTCAATTAAAGCATTAACCAGAAGAGGTACTTGCTCAGTCAGAGGTCAGTACAGAAACAACAAGTATGGTGGAAAGACAGGTAATAGCACAAATAAGAGCATTCAGTGCACAGCATGGAAGGAGGGTTATGGAAAACATAAACAGTTTGCTGCAGCCAGTTAAGAGCTTGAAACCTCTTCTGTATAGATGTAGTTGCGGACTTGTACTTTTTTCAATCTAACATATTTAATTCTGGATTGGCTTGCCCTAACCAGAACTTTACAGTCCAGAGAGTAAAGAAGAGAAGTCAGTGGTCTCCTGCATGGTGAGAAAACCACCAAACTCCAGGGTGGCTTTAGCCAACACCCAGTGTCATTTGGAAATGTAAAACTTGGGGAAATCCCCACCCACATTAGGAGGAATCCTGAACATATTGGGCACATCACCCATTTGGTGTTTGAAAATTGGAAGAGCCCAAAAAAGCCTGGGGAGGGAGAGAAAAGGGAAGGGGATGTTGAAGGAGATGTAGAAGCAAGGGGATGGAAAGGAAATGGTTATTTAACATGAAAATCAAGTGGACTTAGAGAAGCCCAAAACTTCTGGAAAAAGAAAGACTGAGTGGATGCACACTCACCTCATGCCAGGGTTCAGGAGTCCTGAAACCGTTAGTTCTTGTCTTGTGCTTACACACTCTCTAGCAGAGTTTCCAAAATATGATACTTAATGATAGGATTTTTTTGACCTGGAAATGATAGAAAAGAATCTAGGCTACATTTTTTCAAATATACCAATTGTCACACATGCAAAGATTTATGGAGCATGGAAGCCTTCAACTGAATTGTGGTTTCAGCTGAAGGAAGTCAGCATTGGTTAAGAGAAGA
The DNA here is from genome assembly GCF_000247695.1 of Heterocephalus glaber. Next base: position 23,887,231 of record NW_004624750.1, on the reverse strand, counting down.
CCCAAGTTGTTCACTGAATGATGAAAGCAGTCATTTTTTTTATTGATGTGCAAGGTGGGCTAAAGTCCAGTAATTCCATAGACATGAGTCCAAAAGATTTTTTTCTTGAGATAGACTTGGACTACTAGGTGTTCATGTTCAACTTGTCCTAGATGGTGTTTGATTTTCATGAAACTGGTGCCATCATTCACAAAAAACATGCCATCATTGTGATTCTGGGCCATATGATAGAGCTAAAAGGTACTAGATACTAGGGCTGCTGAAGCTGTTGAAGAAGCTATGGGTAGAGGGAGGATAAATAAGGGGGAAGAAAGAAAGGGAAAAGAGAGAGGAAGAAAAGGAGGAAAGATCCAGCTTCAAGTTGACACTGCATTGTAGTCTTCACAAAGCATTTTTAAATAATGAACATGTATATGTGCAAAGCCAAATAGAATTTGACTCCAACAGTAAAGACAGCAAAGAGGAAAGACACTATAAGAAAATAGAGATATTATGTCTTTTATCTTATTTTAAACACTCAAAAGATCTCTCTAGGTTAAAGTGAAGAGTCGGTGTTCTCAGTAAAAATAGCCTTCAAGTTCCTAGGAAGTAACCTAAATAATCTTTATCATAACACACACGTCATAAGTGTGATCTACAGCAAATCTATGGGGAAGTAATAGTGTATGACCTAGCTGTGTGACTTTAAAATACATTTTTTTAAGGTGACTAAGAGCAAGTGAAGGTAGAAGGCTTAGTGAGGCTTTTGTTGGTAACTGTCTCTCATTTCATTCAAACATTGTGGTTTCATGGGTTTATCAGTGTATCATGGCTGATCTGTTGAGAAAACCACAAGGATAGAGAAACAGCAAACAATGAGTAAGAGCTCACTGTGACCAGCGGGTTATTTTTGTCATCCCAGCCTTTTGTCCAAACATGGTGGATTCCAATCTGCCTAAAATCTCAGTAAGCTATAAGACCAGCTTTTGCTTTTGGGCTAAGAAGCTTTGGTGATCAGGAAGATAGAAAATAAAATCTGAAAATTCTGCTGGCAGTATTAGGGGCCTAGATTTCACACAAAAGTCCAGGTTCTTGAATCAGTGAATTAGGAAAAAACCAAAAAGTAATGTGCAGAGGCAACATGATGGTGGTGCTTATTTCTTCCTTAGCTGAAATTGAGAAGTAAAAAGAAAATTTCTTAAAGAGCTGTGAGGGAACAATACACTGGACACCCCCCCACCCCCTGCTCCTCTGTACAGCCACCTGATGCCACACTACAGAGACACAGAAGACACCAGACCACCAGACCATGGTACTGAGTCCCACAGCTCCCGGCCCAGAGGTAGGGGCTTCTGAGCCACCATCCCACTGCTCCTG
>NW_004624750.1:23825287-23878348 GCF_000247695.1 Heterocephalus glaber | reverse complement strand
ATGTTCAGGTACAAACACCCAATGATAAATGTAAATGTATTGTATACCTAAAATGTACCAATTAATATATTAAAAAAATTCAAAAACAAATCAGCAACTACTAATAAAATAGAAAAATTATGACAATATACTGTAATAAAAGTTATGTGTGTTCTCCATCAAAACAGCATATTGTACTATGGATTATAGCAATCTCAGCATGTGATTTTTTTTCTTAAGTCCAGAACATTTACCATTTCCTTCACTTTTTTTTCCCTCACCCCTTTGGTTTACTGAGGTTTTAGGGCCCAGATCCTTCCTTTCCTATAGAAACCATGGAAGATTTTCTTGCTAATTATGTTTTCTTTTCTTTGATCTTGTGCAGACTGAAATGTCCTTATAAAGTTTATTATGACTTTATTTTAATTGCATCTGCTTGATTGTTCTATTGAGAACCAAATTGTATAACTGTTATTGTAAAATAGGAAGAAAATGTTGTCATGGGTAGAAGAACTATGGAGGCATTTGTGGAAAAAGGAGGAAGGGAAAGGAAAAAAATGAAAAAAGAAGGAAAAACAGAAATAATACTTTTTTAAATAAGGAGGAAAAGAGGGTTGAAGGGAGAGTAGAGAAATGGGAAAATATGAATCAAGATATATTGTGTACAGATACAAATTCCCTATGATGAATGTGTTCATTATGTATACCTAAAATGTACTAATAAACTTAATTTTAAAAAGATTTAAGTTACAAGGCATTAGAGCAAATCTTCCTCAGGTTTATGTACTAAATATATAGTAATTAGGTAACGAGATTGGATGGCTGGATAAATGAGTGAATAACTAGATAGTGAATAAACAAATGGAGTAAATTTCTTCCTAGAGTTCTCTTAATCTTTCTCTTTTCTGCCTCTCTATGCTAGGCATGGGCACCATATCCTTTGCATTTCATGTCAAACTAAGACTTAGCAAAGAAAGCAACAGGTTGCTCAGCACGCTTAGATTTTATTGTTTACATATCTTGCATTATAATGCAGTGCAATGCAATACAAGTAGTCAATAAAAATTGCTTAATTGAATTCCTGTTTCATAATTAATCAAAACACAAAATGTGCTTCTGAATTTGATAATGTTTTGTAAATAAGAATTTGATAAGGAATACGTGAGTAGGAAGGCTGTCTAAGTCACATACACTTATCATCTTTGTTTGCAATTTTATAGCTTCTTATTACTCCTAAAGCAATTTTTAAAAATTCATTTAAAAAAGAGTAGTGTTGAGATTTTTTAAAAGTCAGCTATATTTACTTAAATGAGTTAAAATACTTATGCTGTATGTTCTTCATTAATTTGTAAAGAGGAGCTGGAGCCTCACAGATAAAAAGTAAAATAGCAATTTAAAAAATCTAATTATGATTTAATAATATGATTTTTGTTCATGTTTCTGAATAATATATAAAGCACAAATGGATTTGACCTTATGTCTTCACACATAAATGCACTTTTAATTTAGATAATATCATTTTATTAAAACAGATTCTTTACAGAACCATTCAGTTGAATAAAATTATTTTTAAAATTTTAATAGCACTAACTGAAGGTCAATGATTCTTTATAATAAAGATATTAATGTTAAGCCAAGGTGTCTGATTATTTTCTTCCTTGTAGAGATGAAATTAGGGCAAATAATTGCTAAATTTTAAATGTGAAATTTGTATTTTAAATATCAGTGATACTTGCTGCATCACATAAAATCTATATTACTAAATTCTAAATCTTAGAAGTATTTTTCAATCTCTGCAATTATTTAGATTGTATTAAAAAGTAAGTATACATTTATGTTTATGTTTACAAAAGAATATGTAAAATAGAAATCAGATTATTTGTTCTGTCTCTATATACCACTTAAATAATAGTTAAAAGAATACCTATAGTTAAATACACATTTTATGGGGGAATTCTAAATAGAATTTCATTTCTTTTTTCTGCGGTACCACTAAAATTACTACACCATCTAGAAAAGTAATATGAAGTAAATTTTTTATTTAGCTTTTAAAAGTTATCAGTGAGAAAGGTAACACTTTGGGTAATGGTGTAAAATGAAGTACCATGATTATTTTAAAAAGAAAACCTGTAATAAATCTTAGACTTATCAGAACTAGTGTACATAATTTGGTCTATTTCATTCCATGTTTTTACTACAACTTTTTTTATAAATTCATTTTAAAATTATTTGGTTTTGGAGATATTTCTAGTTAAAAATGCTACTTCTATGGAAAATATTTCTCCAAGTGTACACTATATGTTTTATGCAGTTAAAATTGGGAGGTAATCAAACTATGATTTCACAAATCACAGTTTATTGGTGCACGGAGATATATTTTTTAATTTTTCAATGCTTGAAGAGGATGAGAATAATGACAAAGACTCTCATGAGAAATACATGCGGTAGATCAGGTACATTAAACATGTGGTGAATGAGTTCTAAAATTATTGAAGTCCAGTTCTTCATCTAGGTTAGAAGCAGGCCTCTGTGGAAAGTAGTCTATTTGAAGTTTAGCCACTTTTATTGGAGAGAGTCTGGAAGTGAATGGTTTAACTAACACAGCAGAGATGTATGGTGATACATAAGGTCCCTGACCAGGAGGCCAGTGCTTGGGCTGGGGAGGGAGGCTTCAGAGATCCTTTCAAAAGCTCACAGCCTGAGCTGCTGGCAGAAAAGCTGCTGAAAGAACTTGGCCCCTCCATAGCCTGTCTTGAAGTGCCTTTCAAATTCTTGGTTTTAAATTCATTTTGGAGCCCAGTAGTTGGGTCAATAACTCACAAATGGGGTCTCATAAAGTGTTATAAAACATTCCTGGGGGTGGGGGGGTACGATCCAAGTTCTTATCACAGCAAACATGTCACTTTTACAGCAAGCTATGTAAATGTTTGGAATCATTTGAAAGCTATAGAACATTATAACTTCTCTAGAGGCATATAATTTAGAGCAGATTAATATGACACAGAAAATGTAGACATTGTTAAAATTTTTAACATGAGATTCACAGTTAATTTAGCCATTTTAATAACTGATGAATTCAATTGAATATGCAGAAAATTTGTTTTCATTGCTGAAATTTTATAATTAATTTTACACAGCTTTGGAATCTAAACATTTCACACTCAGGTTTATTGTTTAATAAAAATCAATATTATTTCAATAAATAAAACTATGTATTTAATTTTTAAAGTGTCAGTTTTTTACAGGGTGGCTTTTGGCCATTACTAAAGCAACATTCACTTATTATGAATATAAACTTCATATTTTGTATTACATAAAATACATTGACAAAATATCAATAATTATAACTTCTCTCATAACTCACATTTAATTTTTAGATTTCCAAAATTGAATTCTTATGTAAAAATAGATATTTTTAACATTAAATACAATAACTTTTCAAATGCTTCCCCCAAAATGTTTTTATTCTGCCACAGCAAGGAATAAAAGTATTTACTTTTGACTAAAGGCTTAAGGACTATACTGAATGAAAGTAATGAGAATGACACTTTTGTCTGATTCCTGAGTTTAGAAGGAATGCTTTCAAGTTTTCTCAGAGAAGTATGATGTTGGCTGTGTGTTTGTTATGCATGGCTTTTATCAGTTTGACGGAGGATCCTTCTATAAGTAGTTTGGTCAGGGTTTTTATCATCAAGGATTTTATCAAAGGCTTTTTCTGCATCTATTGAGGTGATCATGTGACTTTTATCACGGACTATATTTATGTGGTGTAGATTTATGTGTGTTATACTATCCTTGAATTCCTGAGATAGGCTGACTTGGTCTTGATGTATGATCTTTTTAATGATTTGTTGGGGAGAGCCTTTGAATGGGACTAGAGGAATCAAAAAGAATTGTTATAATTTATTTATATACTTATTTACCCCCAAAATATAACTATATCTCAAACATGCACTAAAATAATATTTAACTTATAGTATTCTTACCTTTATAGATTTTATTTATCTATATTTGTCAAGCATAAGCAAAAACATACAGCAAATACAATAAATCTCCAATTACTCATCAATCAAATAACATATAAAAATGTTTTCCTCAAATATTTTCTCCAAGTTGATGTGTATGAATGAAAAATATCTGTATTTTTTAAATACCATGAAAAAATTTTTGAAAAATCATTCAGATTTCTTGCTTTTTTAAACTACCTGTTTTTATTCTTTAGTTTGATAACATTCTTTTTTGTCTTACATATTTTACATAATGTATGCTAATACTAATTCTATATTACTTTTACAGTGTATTTTTCTTTGCACACATATGTACACATATTTGGCTTATCTTTTAAATTTTTGTTTTCATAGAACACATAAGTATAATATAAACAGTATATTAATTATTCATTATTTATTTCATAAATTCTACATCCAATTTTGCATATACCATATTTTCTTCAAAAACATTTTAGACTTTGTAATTTTGCCTACCCAGTCATCTAATTAATTAGATGGTTATTAATATATGTTTATTTTATAGTGTATATATCCTTTAATTTTTAATTAAATAAATATTAATTGAGCAAGTCATTCACATGTATGCAGTTTTCCCAGTCCTGTACAACTGGATAAGAATTTGCACTGTGCAGATGACAAATTTTTAGCAAAGTGATTTAGCAGCCTCACTACCATGACCCCCTGTGGTGGGCATATCTCTTTCCTCAGGAACATTTTTATTTTTTTCAGAGCTTATGACATTTTTCTTCCACCTAAGGATGTGTATTTTTTTGGCCCTGACCAACCACACTGCTATATCTGTTTCTGTGAAGAAGGAATGAGAGAGAGAGACAGAGAGGATGTGTAGTTTTTCATTTACAACACAAGAGAAGTGAGCACAGATCAGATCAGCTCCGTGTATCAGCTGAAGGACTATTCACAGTAGCCTTCTGGGACAAAAGCTTTGGATTGAAGCTCATCTCTCTCTGTTCTCTTTGTGAGTAAAGCATTGTTCCATCCATTGCAGTGTGACATGTGTCTTTCTTGCTCTCACAGACACATGCAAATTTTACTGATTATTTTCCTGGGAATCCTATTCCTGATACTATGTTACATATGATGGGACTCTTCTCCTTGAGGGGCCAATTGTTGTCACTTGATCAATAAAACTCATTGATAGAAATTCTATTTAGTTAGTCATTTCTTCTTCATTATTTGAAGTATTTGCAATATTACTCACTGTTTCTTTATAGCTGTTATCTTGTATCTGGATTTTCCATTACATTACTTTATCTGTTTATTTTTGCAATGTAGCAACCTTACTGGGTATACTTTTGACAATACTGTTATATTATAGAAAGAATTTCCTCTTAAATCAGGTTCCAAACTTAACTAAGGTAGATGAGAGATACTGATAAGAGGCAAAAGATGCTGAGAGACTATTTTTCTGCCTCTTGATATCTCTGTGACAAGCATAAATGGAAGTTATATACCCATTCTAAAAATATATATTATATGATCACATTAATTACAAAAATACTTCCAAGACAAATTCCAAAAATGTGTTCCTTTTCCTGAAATAACCTGCTCTGATCCATTACTGGGAGACTTTATACCTTATTCTACCTCATCTACTCCTCCATTGGTCCTGACTCTGGCTGTATTTGGTTAGGTGTGGAGGAGGCATTGAAGGGAATAGAAAAACAATTATTTGACCTATTCTTCTGTAATCTGTTTTTGGCTTCCTTTTGATGTGGTGGATGGTGAGCAATAACTTTTTCTCTAGATGGTGTATATTTTATGGGTTTTTCAAATTCATAGTTGCAGGGACTTTTGACTTCCCATATTCCCTGCATGTTTCTAGTTTTACATTTTTCTAGGCAGGGAATCTTCTTAGGTGCAACCCTGAAGAAACACATGCCTAGTTAGTTTTCAAGGGCCAAATTGGCCATGAAGTGGATAGACTTATACTTACTTCCAAGGTGGGTCTGAAACAATGCTCTGAAACTGCCTTCTTAGCAGCTGGTGCCAGGTTGTCAGGGCAATCTTCTATTGCTGAAAAGTTCCCTGCTGTTCCTCAGTGTTTATTTCAGGATGCATTCATGAGCTCATGGTGATAATGAGGAACTACAATATTCCAAGCAATAACGATATTGGAGAGTGAGAGAGGGGTTGCATATCACTCCCGCAACTCTACTCAGTGGAAAACTCATTTTGCATGTCATTGTTGCTAGAGCATTGTGATCCAAAAGAGCTTCCTGCTCTAAATGAAATGTTCTCTATGCTGTTCAGTATGTGCATCACTAGCCATACAGCCACTAAGCCACCATCTCTTCTATATTTGATTGAACTTTTTCTAATATTGTCCATGAATATTATCCAATTAAAATGTGACTAGTATGACTGAAGTATATATTTTTCAGTTAATTTGTTAGAACTTACTGTTCCTTTCAATTTTGCCCATTCTATTAAATCTAGTATTTTAAAAGAATGCTAGCTGTACAAATTTATATAGTTCAGTCAGATAATGTGATACATATATAAATTATGTTATATTGTAACCTAATTTTTAAGAAAATCAATCATTGAGATTAAATACTTCATATTTTTCCTTTGACTCTTCTATTTGTACATTTAAGGCAATATTCCTATCTATGAGTGTGGGATTTTTAATAATGATAATGCTTTGCAATCATAATGACTAATTTTATCACTTCTATGGTGCCTAAAGTTTACTTGATAAGAATTATTCTTATTTTTGTACAGCTCTTTTTTATGCTACTAATTACACAGCATTTTTTATTAAAGCTTGGACATAACAATGAACAACTGTTACTGCAAGTTCTCTTTAAGTGGCAGCATTATCATGCTTCAGAAACCCTAAACTATATTATAACCTAAAAATTACAAGAAAGAACATGTGACGTTTAAGCATCAAATTAGAGACAATCCAATCTCTTTTGATTCTAATTCTAATATAACATCTTTAAAATTTAGAGTATATCCATGCTCTTTAAAACTTGTGCATTTATCATTGCACTAGAAATTAATCCTCATTGCATTTTATAAACTGAATTTTTATTTCCTTGTGATTAAATATGATTTAGATTTCTGTTTTATTATTTTTCTCAATTTTTTCATTTTTCTAAAATTATTAAACTGAGTTTTTATTTGAGAAACTCCTATAATATATATGTTATGCTTTGTTCTAGACCATGAAAAAGAAAAGATGAATGGACTCTGAATTCACTAATATTATAGCGCATGTTTTAATTGTATTAGCTATATAGTAAAACTGTTTATTTACTATTTTTTTACGGTGTATGACGGCCAATTTGAATTTTGGAGATACTGTACTTAGAAAAATTTTCTAAATTGTCTCTCTCTCTAAAAGAATATATATTTCATACATATATAAGAATATGTGTGAATGTATGTACACATCTACATATGAATCTGTATATACTAATATAGTAAGTTCTTTGTAATTTAATGATCATGGATAATTGCATTGATTAGCTCTCTGTTGCTACACAATATATATGAAACCTGCAATTTAATAGAAGAGATGATTATTTGTCTCATGTTTTCAGAGAATTCAGTCCATAGTAAACTGGCTCCAAGGAAGAAATATTGTGTTGTACGGTCTTGGAGGAAAAAGCTTCTCACCCATGCTGGTCAGAAAAGAGTTGTTTGGAAAGAGTGCCAGAGAAAGGGGGCAGGGACCAGATACAAACCCCAAGGTCATGCTTTCATGACCTACACAGACACCCTCAGATGTGTATTTTAGTAATCCTCTAGGCAGTTTTCAAGCCAATCACACTGACAATTAAGCTTAAACATAATAAGTTTTAAAATGTGTTAATTATAATTGGTCATTATTTGATATATTCCTAGTTTTTTATGCCTTGATGGTAAGATAAAAGATATTATGCACATTAGTAAAGGAAAGGAAATTAAAAGACTGAACATATTGCCTTATATTAAATTTTAAGATCTTTCGACTATGTGGACTATCTTTCAAAGAAAACCTGTCAGTCTGGAAAGAAGATGAAGTAAAAGTACAGAAAATTATACAAGTCATATTTCTGATTTTTTAATTTATAAATTTAGTAATTTCTGAGACTCAAATTTGTTTCTACGTAAGATACTACAAAACACCACTGTATTATTATTATAATTCCTTCTCTTGAAGTAAATTTCAACTGGCTTCTTTCTTTTAACTTAGAGTTTTCCAAATAAAACGTTCAACTTCAAGATAAAAGTAAAATTAAGACAAATAGTCCCAGTATTTTAAAATATTGGTTAGAGGAATTAAATGACAGTGCCACTCTATTTCTAATTTCCTGTCTCTCTAAGAAAAATATATGGGGCTAGGGCTAATGAGGCAAGATTCCAGAGGATGAAACATATATTATCACTGACATAGTATCTACTTGAAGTAAATGTACCAACTCTTAAGTAATGGATGTGGAGGTCAACATGAAGTATAGATCTAAAAGACACTTTTAAGAAATAGCTGAATTTGATGCAGATCAACAATTTTTCAAACAGTAGGTAGTTTCTTGTGATTACATTGCATACAAGATCTAGACAAATGAAATGCAATGTCCTTGAATAAAATTTTATATTTTCTCAGTAAAAGACTTTTTAATAATTAGGAATACACATAATTATCCATCAGAGACCTACAAGATACTTTGACTACTGACTCATTGACCTCAAAAATGCTATTCTCAGTCATCCACAACTTCTCTAGTGTCACCCACAGGCTTTAAATGATGAAGTACATTAGGATCTATGATTTTAATCATCAAAGGCCAGAGGGATGTAGAATTGATAGCAACTCAGTTAATAATAGCTAATATTTATTGAATGCTTACTTTGTACTAAAGAGTCTGTTTTAGACAGGATAAATTTTTTCAGTCACAGAACAACTACATGACAGTATGAATTATTTTTCTTACCTCCAAGGAACAACAGTGTAATAAATGACAGGCCCAAGATCACCTAGTCAGACAGTGGAAGAGCTGCAACATGAATCCAGGCAGTCTGGCTCCAGGCAGTGGTCAACAGGTGTGACTCTGCTCTCTGACTGCTATGCCAAGACTGGATAGATGAACAACACAATTAAGCTTTAAAAATACCCTCTAGGGCATGTGTATATTCTTTAAGCTTTTTGTAGTCATGTAATTTTTGTCCTTTTCCTCCATAAGAAACACTGATGTAAGAGATAAGGCACTCTAACGTGGCTATTCATGCTCTATAATTTGGTATATTTCTTTCATAAATATTTATTGAGCACCTCATCAAAAACTAATCACTGTGCAAAATACAATACAATAGGCAACATATTATATTCCTGAAGCTTCTACCACAGTGGACTAAGATTATAAACTGTGAATTACAGAATCAAGCACCTATGCAAGGGTGAAACAATGATTTTTAGGCCCATATAGATGTTCTGTATGACTCCTCCTGAACTAGAATAGTCAGAAAGTATTGCTGCAAAGAATTAGAATTTTATCTCATGTGAGGTAATTGCCTTTGTCTCTGATTCACAAATGCATATCTCTTCCAGAGTAGTTTCCTAATTCTTTATCTATAACTACCCCATGACTTTCCAAATGTATGGAGGAGCAAAAATCTTTCTAGAGTTAAATATTTAACTTTGCCTACTGACTCTTTTACCTATATTCTCTTTCTATTAATGGTTACCTACTTTTTTAGGTCACAGTTGAATCTGGTATTGTTGACACTGTGAGTGCCTAGTTCAGTTCTTTTGACTTCTTTATTTTGCCATTTATTACTTAAAAACAATTATTGTAAATTATTTTCTTTAGTTCACACTGTAAGTAGAAGAAAAATCCAGACATGATCCAGCTATGTATGGAATCATGCCTCTCTCCTCATATTGTCCTCAGTAGTTCCACATTGTTTTTCTTTGGGAGGTTGAGGGAGGGAGATAGAGGGGTAGCAGAATGAAAGAAAGGAAGAAAGGAAGGAAAGAAGGAAGGAAGGAAGAAAGAAAGGAAGGAAGAAAGAAAGAAAGAAAAAAAGAAAGGAAGAAAGAAAGAAAAAATTTTGTTCAGCTTCTATCTCAAAATTTATATAGGAAATCTATTAAGTGGTTTGGGAAAATATAAAAATTATTTCATATACATAGAACAATATCCATAAATGACAGGTAGGAAGGACTACATATTTTGCAAATCACAAAAAATGTCTAAGTATATAGGTTAAAGCCAATTTGAATCCTTTTATATTTCCTTTATTGGCTCTTATGTGTATTTTATCAAATGTATGTTCATGTTTTGTATAAATACACATAAAAGGTCACCTTCAGCAACCATAAATTATATACATTTTGAGCAGACTGAGGAAAGAACGAGTAAAATGGTAAGGTTGTACTTCTCATGTGATTACAGTTCCTAAGCACTTTTTCTGAGCCTTTAAGAGAAAGAAAATTTATTTTCTATGGTAGTTGTTCAATACTTAGAAGCAGCATTTTTAGAATAAAAGAAGCAGATGAAAGAATTAGTGGATAATACAATATCAACTGCATGGAAATGTAAACTTTTTGAAATCTACTTTAAAGATCAGTTCATAAATAACTACATAGAATAATTTAACAAGAATCAAGACTTTCTTGGATTTGATATTGGGAAATGTTTGTATCTTACGTAAATATCCAAAGTGCATTGTCAATTGCCAGAGACACAGGAAATTTTTTAGAAGATATAATTTTTTTCTTAGTTTATTTCATCAGTAAAGATGTCTATTTTTGTGGGTAACACTTCAGTAATTGTTTGGGCATAAAATTTTAAATAGCAAACATATATTAGGGAAATTTTCATTGTCACCTTCCCAGTATTATATGGAACATAAGAGAAATAGATCGATAGTGATGTTTGAAAGGTGTTATATAGTTCTGTGTACAAATGTAGGTCTTTTCCTTTTAAAGCCCAAAATGAGTTGTTCTGGACATGTCCCTCAACCTGACATGAACCACAGATGATTCATGTTGCGGGAGGGAAAGAATCATGAATGACTTGCCACGCATTTGTAAAAATACAAATGTGTCTCTATAAATTTTTTCTTTTAACATGCTCTATCTTAAAATATGATTCTTACTGTATGACAGCTGTTTGTGTTGCTAAACACATAGACACATAAACAATGAAAGACTGTTTCACAAAAGCAATACTGTAGTATAAGTACTGAATAAGAATCTTACATTGTAAAATGACAAGTGTACTTTATATAGAATTCATTTTGTGAAAAATAAATACAGACAGAATTACTGTCCACTGTATATTATAAAAATATGGGATCATATTTATTTTTTAAATCTTTGGACTTTTCTGCTGTTCTTGAGTAATAAATGATACTTTGCAATTTTATACAACAAATTGCATGTCACACATGTGTGCTTCTACATTTAGACCTCTCAATAATGTTTAATATTACATAAACCTACTTTGAAGACCACAGCTCACAGCATGAAGTCACTTTTTCTGAATTCTTAATATGCTAAAATTTGATTTCAAGTATTCTTTTTTAAACAATTTATTATTTTAAGTATTATTCATGAGTCATGTGCACATCACAGTAAATGCACTGAGATAATTATTTACCGTATTGATAGTAAATAATTTCTTAAAGAAATTCTACAACAAATGGAAAATTTCCTTGCTCTTTTATAGGAACATTTTTTATACATGCAAAAAATTCTTTCACAAGGCATAAAGGATGTGCTATGGGCAAAAATAATATAGATGACACTTGAATTTGATAATGATGGACCCATGTATATACTTTGTGTCCTGAAGAAATTCTAGTAATTTTAATTTATGGCAGACTTTTTTTTATCAGTTGTTCTGAAGAAAATATATTTCTCAGAAAGATTCTCCCTGGAAAAAAATTATTCCCCACAAATATTTTAGGATATTTTAGAAAACATAATTTTACTTTCATGCCATTAAAGTGTAGGTTTGATTCCACTTAGTACAGTATGTGAAATCTTCTGTTGAAATTTAGAATGTTAAGTTCATTTTAATACAACAGATAAATGATCCATTATAATTATCATTTGAAATGACAATACAGGTAACAACATATTTTCATTCTTGTTTTTTAAAATTAAATTTTAATTCATATAGACTTTCAAAAATACTGCCATGGAGAAATAAGAAGTATACCTGAATCAGTAATAAATTAAATTTCTCTTTAATGCACTTAATCATATCCCAGAGGCCTTAAACTACTTAAGCTATTTTTACAAAAATCTAACACATTCAAAAGACAGTAGTTTATTCATTCTGAACCTCAAATTCATTTTGTATAATTATCCCACTGATAATTGACAGTGAGTTTGAGGGTATGTTTATATTTAAATGTCTTTCTCTTTTATTCACTATGAGTGTTTTGAAGATAAAATATACAATTCTTTATAATATAAAAGATTAGCTTGATCTCTGTGACATTATTTAATTGTTGATAATAATGTTAAAACCACCCATCTATGTGCCACTAAGAATGCTTTGGTGATTAATGAGGTATATTTAAATCATTTGAGATGATTCAGGAATGATGCTATATAAACATAAAACTTCATGCCATTATTGCTAAAATGTAGACATCCTCATACAACCTCATAACCATTTTATTGGCCAAGAAAATTACTTGCAGAAAATATAAAGAAAATTTCGATATTTTAAATGTTTTATTGATTCTATATACACAGAAGAAATAGATAACAAAGGATAATTATAGAAATCCCTCATTTTAAAGATGAATTTAGGATCAAAGCCACACAAAACTTTACAATAAAAAACATGCAAAAGCACAACAAAAGTAAACATGTCTTGGTCAAGGTCAGAACCAATATATGTGTTATCTTTCCCATCCCTATACAATCAAGAAAGCCAACTTCCCTGCTTTCCACATTATCTTCAGTTGGCAAGATCTTCTCACTACTGAAAAGATCTCTTTTATAACATAATCTCTTATGTTAGAACAAACTTTGTCATCCTTTTTTCATCAGTCAATGAATTGATTCCATTTAATTAACCTATTACCATATCAGAAAGAGGTGTCAGTTTCATTTACAAAACAGAAAATGCACAGAGGCAAGAATAGGACTTGAACAGAAGAAATGGGAAATAATACTGTTGTTCATGTGTTGTTTATTATATTGTGATCACTTCCATTTTATAGTTAACATTTAAATGAACATATTAATTACCTTCCTGTGTCTTTAAATATTTAATAGAGGTGAAGAATTACCAAGAAATGTGTATCTTTTATTTTATTTATTTATTATCTATTTATTTATTTATTTTTGCCATTAGGAAATTTACTGTTTATCTCTTGAAAGTATTTTAAACATCTGCTGAATGGGAAAGATACAGTCTAGAACAAATATAAGTTCCATTTAACTTGTGACTCCGGGGAGATGGAGTTCATGCATTTTTCCCTATTCCTATGTCAAGTAAAATAAAAACCTTTGGAACTATATTTAAGTTTTTATATTAAAAATATGATGATTCTGAAACGTAAAAAGAAGCTACACATACTAGGAACTTCAGGATCCAAAGACTAGCTTAGTGCTGAGTTCTATGGAGTTTCTTCTAACATAAAATGTGATACATTTGGAGCTAAAGAAACCAGAAACTCAGAACAGAATTGACTAAAACAGGCCGCCAAGACAAGCACGTGAGCAGCCTAGCATGACAGAAAACTTTCAGACAGTAACCATTTTCCTCCATGCACATACCACAGAAAAAACAGTGGTCCTATTTCCACTTGTGACAGAAAAGGTTAAGAAGTAAACCAAGAGGGGATGAGAGAGTGATAAATGACATGTGGAGAATTACGTGTAATCAGCCATTCACTCCAGAAATCTGATTCTCTAAGGCTTAAAGATTTGGTATCTCATAACACTAAAATGAATTGTAACTTTCAAAGTCTCAATGAAGCTCTAGTCAGTCTTCTACCAAATCACTGGATAGACTGTGTTCGTTGACACTATGAACAAGTCAATACTCTTCACACTGAGACGCAGTGACAAATACTGTAAGCAAGACATCTACTATCAAGAACTAAACAGCAGTCATGTATTTCCAAAAGGAGTTAAATTATGTAAAACAAACAGGAGACAAAGAAAACAGTAAAGCTGAAGAAGTAGAGAGAAGGGGAGATATTGGAAAAGGAGAGAGTATAGACAGAGAAAATGAAATAGAGAGATGAGAGATGAAATGGGATAAAAAATTTCACATCAGATGACTTCAATTTTTACACTCAAATTAGAAATGGGATGATGTTATCTGAGCAGGCAATAGCCAGGTGTTAAAATGTGGACAAGTTTTGAAACATCTCATGGAAATGATATAGTAATTACTATAATTTGAGAATATTTAAATATTTTATTACTCATCAAACTTTCTTCTAGTACTAAAATTATTATTCTTTGTGGTTCTTGAGGCTCTTTGTGAAAACAAAAGTTTTTCTAATACATATATATTTTTCTAATATATAGTTTAATATATTTTTTCTAATGTAGATAGTGTTTCTAATACATGTACTATATATTTTTCTAATATACATTCTAATATATATTTTTCTAACGTACATAATATATGGTGTGTGCATTCAATATTTTTCTGAAAGAAAATCATTCCTTCTTTCTTACTTATGAGTCAATTTGTTATCTGTATGGGCTCAGAAATTTGTATCTTGTTCCACAATTCATTACCTTATTCCATATACTTATTTTACAGCTCAAATGGTTACTGCAGGACCTTTTAAAAATTATTTCTGTATTTATTTTATGCTCTTTTTTTCTGAACACTTTCAAATTTTCTATCACATTTTCCATAGCTAAAGTTTGGGAATAACTATTTTGCCAGAGTTTTCATGTTTTGTGTAGGGAGTTGATGCTAGATGTGCTCATTGCTACTCGGATCCCCTAACCTTTTGCCAGACAACTTAAAGAAAAGATAGTTCTTTGACTTCTCCAACTTTATATGTCTGCTTCCTTTTTCTTATACTAATAAACTGCTCCCAACAACCAATCATTTGATCAAATTTCAGGGACAGCCAAAAATTTTGACATAATTTTAGTGAAGTAATCAAATTTGACATCATCAATGAATAAGAAATGTGAAACAACAGAATATGTTATCATTTAGATCATGTTTTAGCCAAAGGAACCTGCATTTTTCAGAAACTTCAAAAGAATTAAAGATAAAATAAGATTAAAGTAACTGTTCCAGAAAAAGAGGATATTAGAGAGACATGAAAATTAAATGCAGTAATCACCATGGACAGTTCATGGGTAAAATAAAAACCCAGAGAGAAGAGAACTGACTGGCTTTGAAATAAAAGACCTATGGTAAGAATGAAGTTAGTAACGAACTGGAGTGAAAACCAGGAACTGAAAAGAAACCACCAGAAAATAACCTACTAAAGAGGAAAAGATACAAATTGTCTAAATCAAGTAAATTTGAGTTTTCTGGGATTTATAGCTAATATCACGTTTTCATAGTGGTTATCCTAGAGCACCTGATAGTCATCCAGCTATTCACTTTCCTCTTCAAATTTTAATTTTCCACAAAATGCATATCATTATTACATATATAAATATATTTATTTTATTATTTATTATATTTATTTTATTATTTTGTTGACTCTTATTATAAGATCAAAGACCAGTTTATTTCTAGATAATTAATGTCTAAGACTGCCTGGCACAAATAAATTACTGCTCTCTAGCAATGAGATGGATGAAAGGAAATTGTCTCACATCTACTCATGTTTTTTGTAGTCATCCAGTGTTTCACAAGGAAACATATTCAGGGAAGACAGTTATTCCAAGTACTTTCTATGTCCATGTAGAAAGGAATTCATAGTAATAGTTCTAGTCTCTTACCCTACATTCTCTTTCACTAAGTTTCATGGGTGATGGGTGCTTTAATTGGTAAATTTGGGGGAGAGAGAACACAACACAGGACTCTGATACTCCTGGACATCCAAATGGGTTCTACACTTCCAGCAGATACCACCTAGGTCTACTTGATGCCCCATGGTGGCAGCTGTGCACTCCAACTTTCCTAATAGCTCACTTGTTTGTGGTGTCTCATTAGCTGTATAATAGCTCATCTTGCCTGACAGCTTTATTGAAAATAAAGCCACCATTTTGTTTCACATATGTTTAATTACTATGTTTATCTCTCATGTAGTTCTGGGGATAATTGGAAAAGGACGTGACATTTATTTGATCTTTTACAATTGGAAAATCATGACCTAGAAATCCTAAGCATCCAACAATACAGATACTGTTATATTTTTCAACAAATAATAAAGATGTGACAGGTTGTTCTTCCCTATTCCTGGTTTATTTCTATTACCCCAGCATGATGCACAAAGATTATATGGGAGAAAATTTAAAAAAATATATATATATATAATGACTATTTATTGGATATTGCAAATTGTTTCTGAAATCACTTTCTGAGCATTAATGCTGGGACGTCTAACATGAGGAACAAAGGAATACCAGGAAAAGTTTTTGATCATTTATTATGATGTTGGTTGTTGGTTTTTCATAGATAGCCTTAGTCAGGTTGAGATAAAGACATTCTATTCCAAATTTCTGTAGGATTTTTATCATGAATGGGTGTTGGACTTTGTCGAATGTTTTTCTGCACCTATTGAGATGATCATATGGTTTTTGTCCTTGACTTTGTTAATATAGTTTCTATATCTTCTTCGTTTAACTTTGGCAATTTGTATTGCTCAGTCTGTTGTGACTTCACCTTTTTCATTCTTAATTGCATGGATTTGAGCCTTTTCTTTCCTTTTTTTGATAAGGTTGGCTAAAGGTTTATCACTTTTATTTATTCTTTCAAAAACCAACTCTTTGATTCATTGATTTTTTTGTATCATTCTCTTAGTCTCCATTGCATTGATTTCTGCTCTGATCTTTATAATTTCCTCTCTTGTATGAGCTTTGGGTTTGTTATACTCTTCTTTTTCTAGGAGCTTGAGGTTCTTCATCAGGTTTTTTATGTCAGTTGTCTCTGTTTTCCTAATGTGGTCATTTTTTGCAATGAATTTTCCTCACACAACTTTCATTGTGTCCCATAAATTCCTATAGGTTGTACTAGCATTATCATTTACTTGTAGAAACTGTCTAATTTCTTCATTAATTTCCTCTGTGACCCATTGGTTGTTCAGGAGCGTGTTATTCAATTTCCATGTGTTTGTGGGAGTTTTGCAGTTACTTATGTTACTGATCTCCAATTTTATTGCACTATGGTCTGAAAATATACCGGGCACATTGCTTCTTGGCCTTTTGGCTAAGATCAAGTGTATGATAGACAGGGGGTAACTTCAATTCTGTTACATTTACTTAGACATGTCCTATGATCTAGCATGTGGTCTATTTTTGAGAATGACTCGAGTGCAACTGAAAAGAATGTGTATTCTGATTTTGTGAGGGAGAACACTCTGTAAACATCTATTAAATCCATTTGCTCAATAGCTTGGTTCAGTTCTAGAATTTCCTTGTTAATTTTTTGTCTAGATGATCAATCTATTTGTGATACTGGGGTACTGAGTTAACCCAGTAAAATTGTACTAGTGCTTATTTGGTTTTTCATGTCCATTAATATTTGTTTTGTATAATTCTGGGCATTCATATTTGGTGCATATATATTTAGGATTGTCATCTCTTCCTGTTGGATTGTTCCCTTCACAAGGCTGTAACGACCATCTTTGTCTCTCTTCATTAGTTTTGGTTTGAAATCTACTTTGTCTGCAAATAATATTGCTACCTCTGCTTTTTTCTGGGCTCCTGTGGCATGGAGAACTGCTTTCCATCCTTTTACTTTCAGTCTATGAATTTCTTTTTGAGTTAGGTGTGTTTCTTGTATACAGCATATTGCTGTATTTTGCTTCTTAATCCATTCTGCCAGTCTATTTCTTTGGATTGGTGAATTGAGCCCATTAACATTGATGGTTATAATTGATAGATATTCACCCATCCTTGTCATGATGTTTTACTGTTGTTGGCTCTTTTATTTTTTATTTTCCCCCCTTTCCCTTTAGTTTCTTACCTTGATTGGTGGCTTCCCTCTTTTGGGGCTCATGGAGTTGTGACCTTCATTGTCTTTTTTAGGATATTGTTTAGAGTTGTTTGGAGTGCTGGTTTGGTGTTCATGAACTTTCTCAGGTGTTCTTTGTTGTGAAAGGATCTAATTTCCCCCCAAAATTTTAAAGATAATTTTGCAGGATACAACGATCTAAGTTGGAAGTTATTGTTTTTTAGGGCTTGAAATGCTTCACTCCAGGCTCTCCTTGACTTGAGGGTTTGTATGGAGAAGCCTGCTGTGATTCTGATGGGCTTTCCTTTGTAGGTGATTTGTTTCTTTTCTCTAACTGCTTGTAGGATTTTGTTCTTCTGTGGGGTTTCTGGGATCTTGACTATTATATGTCTAGGTGTAGTTTTTTTTTTTTTATCGTGGCCAGTTGGATTTCTATATGCCTCACTTATCTGTGTGTCCGATTCTTTACCTCTGTCTGGGAAGTTTTCTACCATTACTTCTGTTAACACTTTTTTAGGTCAATTGTACTTTCTCCTGTTTTTTCATGGACTCCTATCAGTCTTATGTTATTCTTCTTTGTATTGTGTAGCAGCTGCTGGATTGATTTCTTATGGTCTCTTACTATTTTTAAGAAATCTCTGTTTTCATTGTCCTTAACTGCAATCCTGTCTTCTATATCTGATATTCTATCTTCACATTCCCTTAATCTGCTGTGAATACTTTCAATGGAGTTTTAATCTCCTGGATGTCTGTTTGAATTTGTTTCGTGGATTCCATTTCTTTTTTTCTTTCTTTTTTTTTGTACCAAGGATTGAACTCGGGTCCTTGCACTTGCAGGGCAGGTGGCGGAACCACTGAGCTAAATTCCCAGCCCTCCATTTCTTTCTTATGCTCGTCATTCATGGCTTCCAGCATGTTTCCGAACTCATCTATTTTTTTTATCTGTTTCTGCTCTAGAACCTCTAATCAGACCTTTCACTCTGCTCATCATCTCAGTAGTTATCTGTGAAATTATTTGTTTTGAATTTTTCTAGAGCCTCATTCACCTGTTTTGTTGCTTCCTGTGCTATCAGTTCAGGGTGTCCAGGTGGTTCATTATTAGACTTTTCCACTTCGTTTCCCCCAGAATTTGCCTTTGGTGGGGTGGAAGTCTGAGTTTTTGCCTTACTTAAATGGCTTCTCATTTTTGTTTTTGATACTGTCCTTGGCTTAATTTCTTGGTTGATACTACAAAATTGCTTATTGTAAGTATCTTTGTTGCTTGTATTTAGAACCCTTATTGAATGACTGCTTCTGAGAGGTGTCTTCCAGATATAGGTGGTCTTTAGGTTTTGAGTCTCTAATGACTCTGAGGCTGTCTCATTTTCATTATACCAGGAAGGACCTCTGATTAGATCAATTACAACACCTTAGCCCAATGATACAATCAGCAACACCATAGCATCAAGTACATCTTAGAAAATGACAATTTGTGGAAGTACTTAATCTATCACCTTTCACTGTGTCAATTAAATCAAAATCGAGGACCAACCCAAAATATGTTTATAGTGTATAAACTCTTCAATATAACAACTTTACTCTTCAGGTTGAGGAGTTAGAAGGAGTTGGGGAGGGAGGGATAGGTAGGTAGAAGGATAGGGAAAGTTTAGCAGTGAGGCGAGAGGGCACAGTCAAGAGAAGGAAAAAGAGAAGAAAAAAATAAAGAAGAAATATGAATTAGGGCCAGAAAAGGAACACAAAGGGAGATGAAGAACAATGTGGGACTGCAAGGGAGTGAAGGAGAGAGAGAAAAAAAAGAGAAAAGAAAGAAAAAAGAGAAAAGTAAAAATTTGAAAAGACTAGAAAAAGAAAAAAAATTAAAAATAAGAGCAAAAAAATAGTGATAATTTTGAAAATAACAAATAAAAGATAAAAATGAAGGGACTCCTTCAGGGTATGTCTCCGCTGTCACAATAGACAACATGGGCAGCAGTGTGCAGATATAAGTCAATGAGTCTCAGCAAGCCAGACACAGACCCATGAGATTCAGGCAGATTTCTGGCTGCAAGTCCCAAGTTGAGCTCCCTGCTTTCCTGCAGGGTTGAATTCTCCAAGTTTCTACTGCAGGTTCCAGCTGCCCTTCCACTGAAGATAGTACAGGTTCCGATGGGAGATGATGATCCCTCCAACTTACCAAGTATGGTGGTCTAGTGTGCCTTTATTGCAGAGATTCTCTTCACTTTTCCAGTGGGCTTCAGTTTTCATCAGGGAGCCTGAGAATGGCCCTCTATCTGTTGTTCACTTCTGCAGCTCAGGACAATGGCCTGTATGCCCCCCTTTGCCTCTGTGGTGTGGAACCAGGTAGCTGCACATCCAAGAGCCCAGAGGCTAGGGCAGGGGTGGGGGTGGTGGTTAGGGGGGTGTTGCAGGCCCCCCTCCAGCTGTGCTGGTGACTGGTGGGCATTCCAAAGGGTCCTCCTCCATGCAATTATAGCCAGGAATTTTCTTACATGAAAATGTCCATTTTTAGGCATATTTGCAATTCTATAATACTAAAATGTAGTTTTAAGTATTTGCTTAGAACGTTTTGCTTTATTTTGAATGACACTGCTTATGGGTGTGGTGATTTCATTACATTTTTCACTGTCAGGTCTATTATGCAGTTATTAACATATTAGTTACAATATTGTACTTTCTGATAGTATAGAATTAATGTCCTCTCTTGCAAAATTCATATTTCACTAATTTCAAGCCCACCTTGAACCTTCTTTTTCTAACAAATTGTCTATGTTCCTCGCTAAGCATAGTAACATTAGAACTTGACATTATGCATTGAGAGGAACATACATCATCCTTGTGGTATATTTACCTCAACTGTACAGTCTCTTACCAATTATAAAGGAACAAAGGAAAATCAGAGATTAAAAGGGACATCACTCTTTCTCAGAACATCAAGGACAGGAAAGACCAAGTCTGAGAATGTAGAACATACTGGAGGAGACTAATAATAAATAAAAAATTGAGTCATGAAAAAAATCAGAAAAGGGTTTTCAATTTATCTAATAACTGGACTAATGTTAAGATTCTGTTCTTACTGAGCCATGGTCTATGAATTGTTAATAATAAGAGAAATGTGATGAATACAGAGGAACTGTACTATTGCTGCAAATTTTCTGTAAGTTTACAAACATTTCAATTTTTGAAAAGTCTAAAATAATATAGATTTAATGCATTATACTTTAAAATATTTCCTGTTGAATAATATAAAATTCTTGAGTAAAGTTTTCTTTTTAAAATTATTATGGGTGCTTGGTATTATAGTATATATATATATATATAGTATATGTATATAGTTAGAAAGGTGGGAGGTTGGATAGACCTTGCTAATATTTATCAAGTGGACCAGACATTAATCCCTTTGGCCACGCTTCTTTAAGAAATCAGGAATTAAATCACCCCGTAATACTTATATTTAATATTTATGTCTAAAGAAAAATCTCAGAGTGTCAAGTGCCTAGTGTCATCTGACTCTATGGGGGGAAATCAGTCATCAATCTTTTTTTATTAGTTATAAATTTCACTTAATTGAAATATATATTTCCTACAACTCTATAATAGGAATAATTTTTGGACAATAACACTAAAGAAACAAGTATCTTAATTAACTAATGACCATTTATATCATAAGATTGTGATTTTGCTGGAAAATTCCTGTCTATGATGTAGCCATCACAACATTACACCACAACATATTATTGCATTTGTCATGAGCCTGTAAGAAACAAACCACTGAGTTGTCAGTATGTGTCTCTGAATCACATCATTTGCTCGTGGGGAGTTTGACTTAATTTTGTGTTTTTTTGCTCGCTATGGCACTAGGATTATACATAGATTACATAGATATATAAATTATATAGATGTAACATATAACCTAGGTGTTCAGTGAGGAATGCTATCTAGGTTGTGTTAGTATACTCTATGATGCTTGTACAATGACAAAATCACCGAAACATACTTTTCTCAGAAGATATATTCATTGCTAAGTAACAACATGGCTAAGCAGGAAACAAATAGATTCATGGATAAGGTAAGCTAAAATTGAATCCTTGAATTAAAGTTCTTCAAGTACAATTACCTGGAATGATAACATTTTAAGTACTGTAGAGACCCTGAGGGCCTTGGAGTAGCAGTCAGAAACTTCTTGGGCAGAAGTTGTGCCAATGTTATTGCCTTGTATGTCTGAATAGAGCTGAATAGTTCTTTAGTTCTTGGGCAGGTGTATTTGTCTTCAAAGCAGTCAGAGAAACACTATCAGTAGACTTTTACATGTGGTGTGAAAATAGAAATAGTATAAGAAAAAATTAATCTTCACTTATTTTGAAAAGCAATTATAGCTTAAAGGATTTATGTCAGCATCACTCATCCAAAATTTGTATACTGAAACTTCTGGTTTAAGAATAGGTTAAAAGTAAAGTTAAAAGATAATTGCTTAAAATTTATTATCTATTAGGCTAAGAAATTTTCAAGTTGAAAAATAAAAGTACAGCGTTGAATCATAAAATGTTTAGCGCTTAAAGTGACAATAAGAAATTATTGCTTGTTAAATTATTCTGGCACAAGAAAATATATTCAAATGATATAATGTGTATCCAGTACTAAGCTTGCTTCAGAAATAAAATATGAGTGAACACTCTGATTTATTTGCTCAGATCTCATTTCCATTGTCCATACCCACAAATAAACTTTTATCATAAATTTTGCATATATATTTATGTTATCTATGTTATCACCAAACATTATGTAATTTATTTTGCATATATTAAAATTATATTAAACAGATATTTTCATCATCATATGGAATTTACTTTTAGTCAATTTTAAAGATAATTATCCACATCAATACAAGAACTTCTTGTTTCTTCATTTTAGTGACTATACATTGCTCTACTGCGTAAATAATGAAACTCCTTCATTTATTTTCCTGAATGGAAATTCAGACCATTTTCAATTTTTCAACATTATAAACAATACCATAATAATACATTCCTGTACAGGCTTCCCTGGGCACATGTGGCCACTTCCAGGGGAAGTGTAATTGCTGAGTTATAATATGTGCACATCTTCCACTTCACTAGAAAGTGTAAAATTACTCTCCAAAGGGGCTGTGCCAATTTACAAATCTGCCAGCAGTGAATTAGAGTTCCTCTTGTCCCATATCTTGGCTTTAGTTATTGCTGTTTCAATTTTTTTTATTTAATGGGTGTGAAATTGTAGGTAATTATTATTTTAATTTGCATTTTCCTAATTACCTATGAGTTTGAGCTTTTTTTATGACTATTGGCTTTATAGGTACTCCTATGATTTGCCTTAATTTGGTTTAAGCTCAACAAAACCTTTTAAAGTATATTTATTTTACTTTATTCAGAATTTGAGTTTTGATGAAGGAAGTTTGTAAAGATTTTCTTGTTGCTGTTTTAAATGTTTCTGTAAAATATCAATGTCTGGTTCTCAACCCTAGACTTTCTGATTTTGTTGTTGCAGAGGCAATCTGGATCTCAGGTTTTTATAAGCTCCCTGGGTAGCTCAAAGTATAGTAACATTTGGTAACCACTGTAGTAAGTTAGTCCTGTATTACTAACATACCTAAATAAATAAACCAAGGTGTGCTCTTAATTTTCACTTTAACAAATATGGTGTGATTTGGTGTAAGAAGGAACAGAAATTATTCAATTGGTAAATGAAAATGAGATACTTTATATTATTTGGTAGACTATCCTGGCATTTTTGGATAAAGGGCTTACTCTGGTAATTCTGAGGAAGATAGGTTTTGTTTTCTGCTAAAAATAGAAAAACATGTTCAAGGAATGATAAAAAGACAAGTATGCACAGATGTTATTATGAGAACATGAAATACCAGAGCAGGTGATCATAGGAATAGACTTCAATCTGATCCAAAGTTTGGATCTTTTATGGAAAAGCACTTCTGAGAAATGAAATTTCCTTCTTCCAAAGGGCATTGCTGGGCAGATATTCTCAATGCCCTAGACTGCAGGAAAGTCTTAGAGAAGAATGAAAGTCTAGGTGAGAATGACAAAGATCTTCTAAAGGTCTGGTAGAATCCTTGCCAACACTAATCTGCACCTTCACTTTCTGAGTGTGTGTCAAAGGCAGTAGACCTGTCCTTGGGCTCTTAGAGGTTAAGCTACTCATTTCAGGCTGAGACTGTGGATGTATAACTTGCTGAAGCAAAGGTTTGTTTTTAGTGAATTATATCTATCTTCTATGTAAAGGAGCTCACAGCTTTTCCTGTGTCAGCTTGAAACAATCACTCCCCTAGGGATACATAAGATTCACTACAGCAACAAAACATTGGGAACACCTGTCACTTGGCTGCATGGATAATGCTCGTCCTGTAGAGCAGAAGGTATGCGGGCATGTGGAAGTCTTCCTGCTCACACACACTGAATCTGGAGATGAGTTTAGCTTTCTGCTAAAATGTATTTCTTTGTTTGGTTTTTGTTATTTTAAATAATGTAACTAAGCTATGATTTTATTATGGCTACAACATCATTAGGTGATAGGAATTTTTCAGTGAAATTACAATCATATACAGTGATACTTCGGTCCAAGAATTTAATTCATTCCATGATTCTGGAAAAGATGTCTGTGATCTGGTTCATGTGAGAAAGGTGGACGCAGTCGTGTTCGTCACCCAAAGTAGAGTTTGCAAACACAAACAAAATGTTGTCAAATGCCTCTGTTTGCAAACCAGATTGTTCACAAACAAAAGTGCTCATCAACTGAGGTGTCACTGTAGAACAGATAGATGATAATAGATAGATGATAGATAGATAGATAATAGAGATAGATACAGATACACACACAGTCATCATTGAGTGTAGATATTTCTTTTGTTAGTTTTACATTATTTATAACAAAACAGTTCATACTACACTGTTGTAGGAAATATATATTCCAATAAAGTTAAATGTATAATTTTCTTCTGAATTCTCAACTTTATGGGGATGACACTAAGCACATGACCCTCTGAGGTTTTTCTTTAGATATAACCACTACAAATAAGAATTCCAGGGTAGATTAATTCCTGATAATTTCATAAAGAAAACTAGTCACATAGGTTGATGCTTGGAGTGCTTAACTAATGTTAATAGACTGTCTCCACTTTCCAACCTTTTCAGCCACATGTATATAAATTTAGTATAAAGAATTAGCTGGCATGATTAAGAAACCTGACAGATCTTGAGATTTGCAGGATGACTGGGCAAGCTAGCTAGAGCATCAGTAGAGCTAATGTTTTAGCTTTAGGGGAATCAAAAAATTTGGTGGTACAGCTCCAGTCTAAAGACCATCAGTCAAAAGGAATTCTCAGCTTTTTGTTCTATTTAGACGTTCATCTGTTTGTATGAGGCCCATCTACATCAGGAAAAGCCACATTTTATTCAGTCTACTAATTTAAATGTTAATCACATCCACAATATCCTCAGAGAGAAATCCAAGAATAATGTTTGACCAATATCTGGGTACTTCATGGCTCAATTTAGTTGATATATAAAATTAACTTCAAAATATTTTAGCTAGAAAATGAAGCCTGTGTGAAATCTTATGATATTTGTGATCATATTCCTAGGGTCTAAATGTAAGAGGAATAAAGAAATTCAATAAATGTTGAGTGGATACCTGAAAAACTAAGAAAATGAATAGATAAATGAACACAGCAACAAGTAGAGAAGCATGCTATATAAGATGTAACTTTTGGACCTCTCAGGATTTACTGGTTCCCGTTAGTCATGTCTTTCACTGTAACCAAGGTTTTCTTCATTAGATACAAGTATATAACCAAATACATGATAAAAATAATTTGAAAAATAAAAGAATATAAATCAAGTGTATATCTTTCTTGCATGTAACAATAAATCATCTCATCAGCATTAGTATCTATTATTATGGGATGAAGGATTTATCATGCTATAAATGAAAAACAATTGCTCTTGAGCTAGCTCAATAGTCCTAACACAGTATTATAGTGCAATCCAGAGACTATCACTTTAAGGGGCATTATTCCTACTGCTGTTAATTTGTATTATTACTTTATACAGAAATAATGTGTAACAAAAATTTTTGAAAATATTCATACTTCAATGCAATATATATTTAGTAATCGCTGCTTAAAAACTATTTTCTATTGATAGATATTTAAAATTGATAGTCTAAAGGAAGGAGGGATTCATTTGAGAGAGTGTTTATCACTAATAACGGTATGTGCCATTACTCAGAGTAGATCTTTAGAAACCACTTACCAATTATAATCCATGCAGAGTTTCTTTTCATAAATAATTCCAACAGAACTTCCTATCCCTACAATATTATTTCATGTTGCAAAATGTATTATTGAATTGTTGATTATATGAATGACATGATAATGGGAAAATCAGCTATTTAATTTTACTGATCATTAGATGTCTTCACGTGCAACATCAAAATTCATTCCCTTTATCTTAGACTCATGGCATATATTTTTTCAGATTTTTTTCTATTGTAACTGTAATCTTTGTATTTTTCAAAGTGTATAAAACAAAATTTTAAAAGTTAGAAGAAGCAGTCAATACAGGATGGATTTTTTGTTAAAATTAATGATAAAGCTCTAGCTATTTGTGGTCACTGTGCCTAAAGAAGCCAGTATACCAAGAATACGTTAAATCATATTAATAAATACTTAAACACTTGGAGACCATACTTTACATTTTTTTGGATTGGCACCTAGGATAATTCATCTATGTTTGTGAAGTAAAATTTACAGTAAACAATTTTCTTCCATAAATCAAAAGATTAATTGCAGTGTTAACTAACACTCTTTCACATACAGGATGACTCATTTTTTTCTTTGGTTAAGAGCACATTAATCATTTCAGATGAGGGTTCTGCTAGACTCTAATTAGTAACTAGATAATGCTTATAATGTGTTTTCTTCGGTGTCATGCTGCTTCATATTCTACCTTGATCCTACCATGTGTGCATCCCATTGAGAAAAAACAAACGGGGCAAACTAGATAAAAAGTAGATGACAGCTAAGAGTTAGGGATTGTTATCGATGCTCTGCTAATGAAATAGCACAAGCCTATACTCTTCTTGTGTATCATCTCCCATTGCAAGTCTGTCAGGCAAGATGGAAATAAATTTATTTTCAATAAAACAAAGTTAAGGATGAAATTTAAATTCTATAAGGAAATATCTAAGAATGTTATTCCAACCAACTGTTTGAAAATGTAAAGATACTATCATGGTCTATTACAGTGAATGTGAATCTCTGAGGAATTCAGTTTTAATTAAACATGCAAGAAACTAATTCTGCATTATTTTCATGAGATAATTTTGTATTAGTCTTTTAGATAAGCCAGTCTTCTGTTTTGCATTGTTTATGCGTTCTACAGTCAGAATGTATGTATATTTCTGGAATCATTATTTTCTCCTTAGAATACATGAATAAATAAAAATAACAAATGTGAATCATATCCTTTTCCTTGGGGAAAGCATGATTATCACCACATTTCTTGCAACATCAATACAGTATTCCTATTTTCTTCCTCATCCTCAAGTGAATTTTATATCCTTCACAAAATTAATTAGTAATAATAGCAGAAGTAATGGCTCTATTTTGTAGGCTTTCATTTTACGTTTAGACTGGGAGATTGTTCCAAGGCAAAACTGGTTTCAAAGCACCTCACCTGTGAGATTATGGAGATTAATGAAATGTACTGCAACTCATCCCCTAAGACAACAAATTTTGTTCTTCCTATTTTTGCACATAGTAAATGAAAGTACCAGTAGTATATTTGATGTCTTCCCTCCCTTAACTGGATGATGGATGTATAAAAAACCAAAACAGCATGATGTGGTAATATTCTTTTACATTTATGATAATTTTATTGGCCCATGTCTGTAATGCACTTTCTATTATATAACATAGTTTTAAAACATTGTTTCAATTTACTCTCACACTTCTCATTTAATGCACCTATTTCTAATTTGACTTTAGGAGAATAGAGGCTCATAGAGCAAAATTAATGAATTTGTCCTAAATTGAATAAGTTAGCATGTGTAACAATAAGATTTTTAATCTAGTTGCTCCAAGTTTTCAATCTAGTACTCTCCCTCATAAATTCAGATAAATTTCCTTTTTCATTCTTATTTTGTTTGTTTTCCTTTAAGTTGTAATCACCTAACAAAGGAGTGATTGAACTATATGGTGAATATACAAATCTTTTAAAAAGTATTACAGTAAAAGACATTAATTACCATTACTCACCCTCAAAATACTCCCCCTCACTTGAAACCCATTTATCACATTGTTCTTGCCACTTTCTGAAGCAGTTTGGAAGTCTTTTTCCATGACTGTCATTGCAAGTCGTAATCAAAACTAGCATGAATGCTACTGCTCAGTGCAATCTAACTGAAAGTCAGGCTTGTACAAACACTGTGGTGTGTCCTCATCTACCTTATTCACTATATCTGGGAGTGTGAGATGTCTTCCTCTTCCCCAAAGTGAAAAAGATCATGAAATATAAACATTTTGAGTAGATTAAGGATAAAGAGATTAGAAACAAAGCTGAAGGACAAAGGAAAACTACCTCAGCCACAGGAAACTGACAAAGACAGGCAGGAAAGAAAGAAGGAAAAAACAAAACTAAGAACAAAACAAAACAAAAAATAACCTGTGTTCACCCTCACACACACACACACACACACACACACACACACACACACACATAAATAAATAAACAAATTTTTAAAAGCAAAGAGAAGAAAAACAGAAGAAATTTCTCTGATTTCAAGTCTGTGGTTATCTTCTATGAGCTATAGTTTTGTAGCAGTGTCCTATTCAGGATGTTACTATGCTTTCACTGGTAAACGAAAAAAACACTGATAACCCAGATCCCTGCTGGGTAATCATCAGCTGTTCGGGGGGCTGCCTTACTGATTATGCCCAAAGCAAGCTGTTAGCAGTGCAGGCTGTAAAGGGATAACCCCACAATTGGCTTGCTTATGGAAATGAGTCTGGCCAAAGCCTATGTGCTGAGGTCAGAGTGACATGCACCCAAATTCTGTTCCCAGAGTTAAAACCTTCTGAACTAGAATGACAAGGTTCTAATTACAGCCCTGTATTTTGTCTATTCTGTTCCTAATTTGGAAATGCTTTATCTTTTCCTTTAAAAGCCTTGCTTGCATTACTGTCCAAAGCAACTGCACGACTGCATGTCCTTCATGTAGTTCACCTTTAACCCCAATATGATTACCAATAAAAATCCCTGGCTTGGATTGACTAGTGCCTTTCTGGTTGAGTGGGACTGGTCATTCTGGCTCTCCATCTCTCTGTTTATTTAGTTTGTTTTTTTTTTTTCCTCAGCCTTTCTCCATAGCACCAAGCAGGAGATCCAAACCTACTACAGAGGTTTCTGATACTCAGCGAGCTGGCAGTAGGATTCGGGTGGAGTGCCAGTTCTGGTAATTTCAAATCCATGGAAGTTTAGGCTGATCCTAACCTCTGGTCAAGGGTTTGGGACCTGAGTCCTTTAGCTTACAACTCTGCTTCTCTTGTCAGCCTGACCATGGCTCCCTGACCCTGGATGTATCCTATGGTTGTCACTCACCCAGTCACTGTGGGTGTCTAACACTGGGAGATCCAAGATAAAGACAACTCATGGATGCTCTGAGTCCTGGGCTCAGGTGGCTCAGGTGGCTCCTGCATAAAATGGCATCTGACCAAGCACACTCTCCAGGGGATATGGCTGATGTTTGGACTAGAGTCACTCATTAGCTGTTGTAGTGCATAGCATCCACTGCTCCATTGAACTAGTACGTTTTTCCCTGAAGTTCTTTGGATTCACTCACTTTTGTTGTGCTTCTAGAGAATCTCCTTTTCTCATGCCAGAGGCCAAGGAGAAAGTAGACTGCCCCTTTCTTTTTCTCCATTGTGTTCTGTCTCTTCATTTTCTCTGTAGGTTCCAATTTTCCCATCAGATCCTTTCTGAGTCCCAGGGAGACACCTCCCTCCTTCTTTTCTTCCCCGAGTTCTTAATTTCCAGTGTCTGGATTCTGAACCTTGGAGAGGTTGATTTGTTGTTGTTTACCACGTCTGTCATTTTCTCAACTTTTCTTTTATGGAAAATTAACAGAATCAAGGACAAAAACCACATGACCATCTCAGTAGATACAGAAAAACATTTTACAATGTCTTACACCCACTCATGATAAAAAATAAACTAAAAACAAACTTGGAATAGAAGGTCTTTGTCTCAATATGATAAAAGCTATCTACAACAAAACAACAGCCAACACCATATTGAATGATCAAAAACTGAAAGCTTGCACTCTAACATTAGGAACAAGAAAAGGATGCACATATTACCACTCCTGTTTAATATGGTTTTGGAAATATTAGCTAGAGCAATTAGTCAAAAGAAAGAAATAAAAGGAATATGGGCAAGAAAGGAAGAAGCTAAATTATCATTATTTGCTGATGTCATAATACTCTAAATAAAAGACCACAATAACTCCACCAAAAGATTTTTAGAATTAATAAACAAATTTAGCAGCATATAAAGTTAACATTCAAAAATCAGTAGTATTCCTGTACTGAATGAATGAATGAGAGAGAAATTAGTAAAATAATAATTTTACAATAACATCAAAAAAATGAAATAGGAATCAATCTAATGAAGGCAGTGAAAGGCCTATATACCAAAAACTACATTACTCTGAAAAAGAAGACTGAAAAAGATATTAGAAAATGGAAATATTCTTGAATAGACAGAACAAATACAGTAAAAATGGCAAGACTTCCAAAACTATTATACAGATTTAATGCAATCCCAATGAATATCAATAGCATATATCACAGAAATAGAGAAAATAATCTTAACATTTATATAAAAACTAAAGAGACCTAGAATAGCAAAAGCAATCTGGGCAACAGGAATAAGGCAGGGGCATCACAATTTCCAATCTGAAGTTTTATTACAAAGCTACTGTGATAAAAACAGCATGACTGGTAAAAAAAAAAAAAAAAAAATAGACCCAAGGATCAGTGCAAAATGTACAGGATGCAGAAACAACTCGAGGCACATTCAGCTACCTTATCTTTGACAAAGGGGCCAAACACCTTCACTGGAAGAAAGATAGCATTTTTAATGGAGTGGTCCTGGGAAAATTGGCTTTCTTCATTCCAAAAATTGAACCTAGATCTATATCTCCCATTATGCACTAAGCTAAAATTGAAATGGTTCTAAGATCTTAATATAAAAACTAAAACATTTAATCTGCTGGAAGACAGAATAGGTAAAGTTCTTGAAGACATAGAAGTAATCAAAGACTTTTTGAACATAACCTTGATTGCATAGGAAATATTACAAAGAATTAATAATTGATATTACATCAAATTAAAAACCTTTTGCACAGCAAATGAAACCGCCAATAGAATAAAGAGAAATTGGATAGAACGGGAAAAAATTTTATCAGTTTCTCCTCAGATAGATGACTAAAATCTAGAAAATATAAAGAACTCAAAAAAATCAGATTCCCCCAAAAAACTGAACGACTCAATCCAAAACGGAACATCTGATATGAATAAACACTTCTCAGATGAAAAAGCATTAACAGTGAATAAATACGTGAAAGAAATGTTTGACATTTGAAAAGTGCAAATTAAAATAACACTGAGATTCCATCTCACTTCAGAAAGGGGGCTATTATCAAGAAATCAACCAATAACAGATGATAGCTAGGCCATGGGGGAAAAGGAAGCCTTCTCCATTGTTGGTGAGAGTGTAATTGGTATGACCAGTATGGAAATTATGCATACCTATGTTTATAGCATCACAATTTATAATAGCTAAATCTTGGAAGCAGCTCATTCCCATCAACAGATGATTTGATAAAGAAAATGTGGTATTTATACATTGGAGTACTACTCTGACATGAAAAGGATATACTTGAATCATTTTTTGGTAAACAGATACACCTGAAGACTATAATTTTAAGTGAATTAAATCAGACACATAAGTTTAAATATCATATTATTTCTCTTGTGGGAGAAATCTAAAGGGTAAATAAGGAGCAAAATGAAGGATTGATATTGGGAAGTAGGAAGAACATATTCAAATTGTAAGGGAACAAGGGAGGGAAGAGGGTGAAGGGAAGGAAGGGAAAAAGAAAAAAGAGAATGGAAATAAAAATGGAAGCAAATCTTTTATAAATGAGGAGAGAAAGAAGGGTTGGAGGGAGGGAAGAGAATCAGAAAAGAAGAACATATATTATGTACAGTTACCCATTCCCTATGATGAATGTGATCATTATGTATGGCAAATATGTACTAATAAAGAAACTCTAATGAAAAAAGAAAAAAATGATAAGTCAGAGTTTATCAAAATTAAAAATATGTGCTGTTCAAAAGGAAAAAAGATTTAAATAATACCTTACTTATACCCCACCTCCAAGTTTTTATCCAAGGGAATAGCTGCACTATTGCTACATGTCTTAAGTTTTTTCCATATTCATGAACTTTTTCATGAGATACAAGGTTGAAGAGTACTAAAAAATATTACTACAGCAGTATTTTGTATATGAACTAGACTTGGCCTAAAATTCTTAATTCCCACAATGAATGGAAAAAGTTTATTAACATAATTTTACAGATGAGAAAAGGTACAGCCCAAAGATGTCAATGAATTGCTCCACTCCATTACCATAGAGACCAGAAGTAAAAAACAGATCAATGTAATGTAAATTAAGCATACATCCTTAAACATTTTTTTCACTGCTAATGATGTTATCTGTATAGAGTGTCAAGCCCAATATTTACTTACACTTGAAAATGTTCACTTTTAATAAGCTAATTTGCTTAGGCCAAATGGAATTTCTAAAGGTATAAAGATGCACTCTCTAAAATTGTAAAGATGCTGTCAAGTCTTACAACATTAATAAAAGTTTTTTCATGTCTTGTTTCGGGAAAGATACTGGAAAAATTTCAAGCTCATCTCACTTGAGAAGAATTTCTGTCAGTATCAATCCTATCCTTCTTGCCCTGCCTATAGTATTTTTCCCTAAAATTCTTTAAAGTCATTATTTTAGTAGGGATTTAACACTTATACTATATTACTTAGATGAACAAAATTAGATAACTTGATTTATCTATAACTTGTCATCAGTAGTCCTGGCAAACCTACTGCACATATGTTATTGTGTTTTCCTTTCAAAACAAAAGATGTTAATGTATGCCTTGTGTTTTTCTGAAATAAAGCCTCAGTATTCAGGTTTAATTGCATTATTGACACTTTGTGGTAAATAAGTGGGTTTTAGGTTGCAATTCAGGCACTTCTCTCTAAAAGGTTCACCATTACTATTCTAGAGTCTATATTTTTGTTAACTGGTGAAGGAATAACAACAAATAAACAATCAACAAACAAATGACCAAAGTTATAACTTTGGATAAATTTTCATATGTTTTCATTTAAAACTGTCTCTTTGAGGTTAAATTAGTCTTTAAGTTTCTCTTTTTATAGTGAGCATTATAATTTAATTTTTAAAATTATACAAAAAATTATTTCATAACACATCATCGTTTTTTGCATAACGTATTTCTGGGAGGAACAACTGTAAATATTCAGATCTCAGATAAGGAGAATCAAAGTATTTTTGAAAGTTTTAGTGTCATATAAAATGTGTTTGTTTTGCAGATACATTTTCTTACTTTATATTGTGAATCAAAACCTGCCTCTCATAAAATTCTGTATGTATTTCCCAGTACTCTGAATGATAAAATCTTACTGAAAGCTCAATTTGTATAGCATCACTCAGTTGTTTTCATTTTAATATATTCAATAACATGTCATATTATTTAACCTGCTTCTTTTCCAATCTCCATATAAAATATGAGTCGTTGTTCATCATCCATGGATTATGTAGAAATAAAACTCTTGATTACAATATTATGCATATAAATTAAATTTTTAACATACACGGAGAACTTTTTAATATACTTGGCTTATAAACATGTGGATAAGAAACTTATATGTTGAAATCTATTCAACAGGTCAACAAATACCAAATTTGAAATTGCTTTCCAAAAATACACACTTTTAATGAAGTCTATCAAATGATAGAGTTGTGAAAACCAATATTCATGCAATTTACTTGCAGAAAGAAATTAATTTCTCAGGTAATGTTACTCATCTGCAAAAGGTAAAATAATTTGATTTTTATAAATGTTGATTGGTTTAAATAATGCAAGTAAAGCATTCCTAGATTTACTTGGAAAAGGTAATATATTTAAAAAACTGAAGATCTCTGAAAATGAGAAGCAGAAGGAAAAATGCTGGTAGGAAGGAAAGTAGAAAAATGAGCTTTTCTTTTTGTATAGAAATTCCACTGCTATTTCTGTCAAGCTGATATTTGTGTAAACCTTATTTTTTGGATATTGAAATCCAATACCTATTTGAAAAAATGTGTCTGCACCAGCCATTTCTCGCAGATTCTGTGAACTTGCTTTGGACTCAACTTTATTCTTTTCTTCCTGTACCACTACCCACTACTCAGTAGGTAATCACATAAATGTTCTTCAGTGGGTCCACTGTCACGTATATGGTGCACATTCCTTTAACTTGGTTTATGATTCATGAGTTTGCCCTGCTTGAAATGTAGTGTAGTATAATCATTAGAAGTAAATTGCATGTCAATTAATTTTGATATCAAATTTCAGTTCTCACAAGTATGCAATATGTGAGCCTGAACAATTTCTTCAATATTTAAGAGATATAATCTCTTAATTTGTTAAATGGAACATCAAATGGTGAATCAATCCATTCTAAAATATCTGGCACATTGCAAACAATAGTATAGAATAGTTGCTTCCTCCTCCTGCTCTTTCTCTTCCTCTCATCCTCCTCGATATCTTCATCTTTCTTATTATCATCACTTCAATCCTAGGTCTATGTTAAGCTTTATGGTACACCTAACAGACTGTTTCTCTTTTAAACTGTAATGGTTTTCATTGTTAGTATCGCTTATTGGACAAATAATATAAATTGAATTCTTTAGTCTATCCTAGGTATATGGGTACAGTTCTAGTATAAAATATAAGACACCAAATAAATAGTGCAGATACCGTTTGGTGTTTATTTATTTGAATTTATGTTTTTTTCTGTGCAATTCAATTATTTGGTGTGTATCTATAATATGGGGAATGATAATAAATTAGGATGAATTAACCAGGGGTAAGCATTTAAAGAATTTCCTTGAACATATTGTTGATAATTCATCTGAGTTCTATCCTCCATCGAGTTGTTTTAAATCATAAAATTTCATATTGAATTCTGTTGTTTTTCAACTTTAATATGCATAAAAATCATCTAAAAGGATTGTTAAAACATGCAGTATTGGTGTATTGTGTGGAGCCTAAAAATTCAGATGTATAACAAACTTTCAGTTAAAGCTGTTTTTCTGAGGGCCACTATTTTAGGCACACCAAAAATCAACATTCTCTTTGATTTTTTTTCTTCTGACAAATTTCTACAAACTGTTCTCTAAGAAAATTTATAGAAATAAACTATATTTCTAAATTGTTTTCTTCTAATAGAATTAACTTATATTCAGGTAATTTGAATATGATTTAGTTTACTCGGCTGCTATTCTGGATAACTATTGGTCAACATAAACTAGAAACTAAAAATTGCAATAGGATATTGCCAGAGAATGAGTTATCTGAGGCTGTACAAATCTTTAGGAATAACTGATAATTGATTCTTCTACCTGAATCTTGAGGCATACAAAGATATTGGTAAATAAAAGGATAAATTTGAAAAACATCTTAGATATTTGATAAAGATTATTATTATCTGATGGCTAATTTCCTTCAAAATGATTCCAACTATATGAAGCATAGAAATTTTTGTTATTTTTATATCATTATTTCTCCTTAGGTACAGAATGCAACTGAAATCTTGGTAATATTATGTGTATTTCCTTTGTGTTAAGCAATATGTACAAGAATATTATATCAGTTTTTTAAAGTACCATTTTAAGTATTACTTCAGTTTTTTAGAAATTTGAAATAAATTCATTTGCCCTAATTTTGAATGAAGGACTTGTAAATGTGTATTCTCCACCATAGTTATTTCAAATTAAAATTATGTTCCTTCAGAAAATTTAACTGAAAGATTTTTTGTTTCAATTAAGGCATTATATTCACCAACCTCATGTAATAAAATAAATTATTCTCACTAAAATGTATATCTTTCATAATATCTTGTTGTCAATAAATCTCTACCCTTGATATTCTTGATATTCTTAGTCATTTCATCAACGAGTAGACAATTGGCTCTATGCTAATGACTGATAAAGGTTTGTATCCACTTTAGACTTACTCCTACATATGCCATACAAGATATATACAGTTGGCTTCTGGACATTTGTACCTACAACCTCCTATATACTTCAAATTCAACATTTCAAGAAGAAAACACATTTCTTTCTTTTCAGATAATTGAGTGATTGTTATTCATCTCTGCTTACCAAATAAGCCAAATAAGAAGCCTTCTAAATTCTGTCCTTCTTTCATTACTGATATGTCATCAATAAGTAGCCTTAAAATTTCCTTTAAGAAAACAAATCATGTGGATATTTCTTTTATTTTGGCTTTTAGTCCCTCATATTAGCTTCTCAGAAAACTTCTTTGGGCTCTTTTTTGTTCATTACTCTGTTCTCTAATGGAAACCATAGTTCTGATGTTGCCAATCAGTTAAGGGTTCTTTTGCTTGATTCTGATAGAAAACATGATTGGCAAAGCCCAGCTTTTTTGGCAGTTCTGATGCCACCAGTTAATGCTAGATGCCAGTAGCTGCCACTGCTGGCTGCTAGTCTCTGCCACCTGCTGGCCACCACCAATTGTTGCTGGCTAGTGCCAGATGCAATCAGGAGTCTCTGCGGAGTGCTGGTTTCTACTGCTGCTGGCCACTGCCATTCCATAGCACCTGCTTGTTTTGAATGCTGCCAGTTGACTCTGACAGGTCCTGGTTTCAGTTACTGATCATTAGTTGCTGGTCTCTAGAGCTCTTCAGGACTAACAGTTTCTAGTGTATTTAGTCCTTCCTTTTTTTTTTTTCTTCGAAATGGCTGCTCTGTCCAGAGTAGTCTGGATAAAGTTTATAGCATGTTCCAAGCCCATATTGTCCAAGAAATAAATCCTGAGCTAATTTACATGACACCCGAGTGAGGCTGTAACAGGACATGTGTGGCAGAACAGGGGTGTCACCACACCAGAGGGAGCCCTCCTAGACTAACTGAAGAAGTGTGGAGGGAGTACTGTTTCTACAGCAACTGCAGTCCTAAGATTGGCTCAAGAGAAGGCCTTCTGATTGGGGCAAGTGGATGAGGTGCTCCAGGTCAGCCACAGTTATCCTGATGGCAATTCAATGAAAGAGCAGCAGACATTATCGGTTTGACTGACAGTTATCATGACACTATGAAGAGTGGTGGGACCAAAGGCAGGGAGTTGTTGGGAGGGCTCATTGTGTTCATCACTGTTTACTGAGGTTGAGGAGGTTGGTGGTGTTAGCAGTGGGCACAGATCCCTCCCTCCTGATTTTACCCATGTTAATGCTCCCCTCACCTTTCAAAGAGGCAGCAGCAGTATCTAGAATGCTAGGGATGGACTGGGCAGGGGCAGCACCACTGATAGCCAAGCTGCAGCTCCTGTGAGAATGTCCTGGAGGAAAGTACTTGCTAAATAATCAAGGATAACACCAATGCATATTGTCCCAGATGGAGGGTGAGTAGGAGCAAAGGGAAGCCAGCAGAAGTGGCATGGCAGACACTGGCCAGCATATGCCACCTTCCATCCAGTGTGGGTAAATGTGGAGAGTCAGGTGCTTCTCATCTGTCTCACAACTACAGGCAGATTTTATAGCTGCTACAAAACTTCAAAATTTTTG
The DNA here is from genome assembly GCF_000247695.1 of Heterocephalus glaber. The sequence goes on along the minus strand of NW_004624750.1, from coordinate 23,840,293 downwards.
GTAGGATTTTGGTTTTTTTGTTTGTTTGTTTTTAGCCATTTGATGACTATCTGTAGTCATCACTCCATATCCACGGGGATTTGGCTCCAGGACCTTCATGGATACCAAAATCCAAGGATGTTCACATTCTATTAAAGGAACATCATATTTGCATATTACATATGCACACTTTCTTGTTTACTTTAAATTGTCTCTAGATTACTTATGATGTAATACAGAATGTTATTGCTATGTAAGGAATTGTCATACAATATGGTTTAGGGAATAGTGACAAGAAAAAAATGTGCACGATCAGAATAAATCCAATTTTTCTTTACCATTAAGCCAATATTGGTTGAACCATTGATTGCACTAGGTTCACAGTTTAATACATAGTTAGGTTCAGGGGTAAAAATGTTTTAACCTTTTTAGATGATGTTGTGGTTTATATCTAGATCTCCCAGAAGAGCCTCATGTATACATACACAGGACTTTTGGAAGAGTGGGCCACTATAGCTGGCTTGCTCTTAGGAGGTAGGTCCTGATCAGAGAAGGCACATGGTCACCAGAAGCACTACCTGAATTGGTGATACCTTCCTCCCAGCTCCCTTCTTCTGTCCCTGCTTCCTGGCCACCACGACATGAGCAGATTTCCTCCACTATGCCTCACTTCCTTGCCATTCCTGCCCTGGAACCAGGCTACCGTTGTCTACAGATGTGAGCTAAAATAAATGCTCTGCTTTTTAAATTTGTGGTTGGTCAGAATTTTGTCCCAGCAATGAGAAAAGTAACTAAGACAGATGGTTAAAAAATTAAAATAAGAATATATTTTATGATATGAAAATAGTTAAAATGTCAATTTTTGAATAGCTTTATTATAATCAGTTAGATAGCTCTAATAAGAGATTTATATGGTTTTGTTAAATTTTTACTATGAACCTTAGTGATACGATTATGTATTTTGAGTATCAGGTGTATTGCTGTCACAAAAAATTATATATTTTTTAATCATTGTGTACTTAAAGTGTCAGAATAAGAAAGGAACATTTTAAATATCTGATTTATTGGAATTATTTAGTTACTAATTTGATGCAAACTGTTTTTTATTATGTAATTATAATATAGATACAATGATAAAAGAATATAATATACATATCTACCAGAATAATCACCAACCAAAATATCCCAGTTGGGCTGGGGATGTAGTTCAGTGGCACTGCACCTGCCTTGAAAGTGCAAGGTACTGAGTTTGATCCCCTGTACCAAACAAAAAAATCCCAATTACTCATACTCAATTAATTATTCTTAGAAAATAATTTAAATTTAGAAAATTTAACACAATTCTCTCACAAAAAAATTAAAAAGCAAGGATAGTATCACAACTAACATCCACTCCAAATGAACTCATTTTTTAGATCAATAGCAAAAGTCATTTACCAGTGGTGAATTAATTACATCACATTTCGTTGTAATAGCTGAAGTAATATGTTCAAGAAAAATGAACTCTGTTAAACCTTTTGGGTACAATGATTACATAGAGAACTGAGAACATTTGGGGAAACACCAATAGTCCAAGAAGATGGCAGATGATTTTGAATAATTTTTCTTGGCTCTTGATGAGTCAACAAAGGTTATTGATCTTTTTCAGTTCTTCTTTATTCAAGGAGTTGATTCAAGGAGTTCTCCTTTATTCAAGGAATTTGGATTTACCTGGATTATTGGCTTCTATAATAATCTTCCTTGAACAATTTAGAAGAGAAATTAGTTTTCAAAAATTTGAGAAAATATAATTCAGTAAAATCTGAAAACCTGATGTAAAATCTGCTAAGATGTGTTATAATAAGTGGTGATGAAATGTGCATGGAACAGAAAAAGGTTTATGGGACAGTATTACAAAGCTTGTAAAATATATAGTTATTAATTTTATTATTCATCAGTAGGAACATTTTGTCTATTAGGTATACTGAATTTACTGTGTAAATACTGTACTTCATTTGCTCTCATAAGTTAAGCATCATCAATTGTATCATTTCCTTATGTACAATTTTTCTGCAGATTGGTTGTGATTAATTTTATTGTGAGCAGGCACAAACTTAATATTGAATGTAATATCTTGTCCTAGTCATTAAAATTAATTATGTTGACCACTACAAAAATCTGATAATTTATCTTCTTGTTTCTGGGTTTACTTATTCATTTCATCATTTATACTTCTCAACTTTAAATCCTTCAAATATTTTCCTTCAACTAACAGCACTGTAAAATGCGTTCCAAGATTTTTTCCTCTGAATATGTATATATTTGCTTATACCATATAGAGCATTCGTCTCTCTAGTTTTACAAAAGAATTAAAATAGCAACTTGATAAAGAAGTTCCAATGTTGGATATATTTATAATTTTGCTCATGGTGCCATTTTGGCCTAGAATTTTTTACTTCTGCCCTCCATACTTTTATTTTATGTATCAGCATTATTCTATTCAATTTCCAATCATCAATTTACTTTTCACTTTCTATATGTTGTCCCCATCCCTGAATAAAGACCTCTTTTTAATTTTTGCCCAATTTACAACTGATATATTTACATATTATTTTCAATGTTAATGAATTTTAACATAAATATGTTTTTAAATTTAACTTAATACTATTAATAATGTCACATGCAAATTTTGGTATTGCATGTATTTTATTATATAATTTAATAGTATATAATCATAAATTTATTTATTATAATTAATTTGATATTATGTAGCCCCATAGTTTTTAATTTTATGAAGATATGTAATTATATGAATTTACTTTATTATCTCTTCTTTCTGTAAGTGCAGTACACGGAAGTACACTTAAAGTGTATTAAATCAATGCAGTAGCTAATAATATCCGATCCCCATTATGACTCCCAATGATTGCCTCCTAATATTCATTTATTTGTGCAAACTTCTTCCACTGAATTGGCTATACTTTAATTCCAGCTACTAAATAATAAAATTGAAATGATAATGTGCGACTGGAAAACTAAGTACTATCTAAAATGTAGGGATTTTTAAATTGCCCTTGGAGTTGCTTTTTCTCAGATCACTGACTGTAGGATAAGCTAAATGCCATATTCTGGGCACCTTGATGTAGACACTCCTACAGTGATATACTAGGGCAACAGCAATGTAAATTAGCTGGACATAGATTCTTCATCCCAGCTAAGCTTTTAAGTGACAACAGATTCAGTTGACATCTGGACTCCAACCTCAGGACAGATCCTAAACAGGACTACTGTGATGTTCCCAGGTTCCTAATTGTAAAAAGCTATGTGAGATAATATTTTTTGCTTTTAAACTGCTAGGTTTGGGGAGAATTTGTTAGGCCACACCATGTGTAACAAATATATAACTCATAAAAGATTACAAAGTCACATATTTAAATTCATTTAGTAGTCCAATAATCGTGGGAATTTATCATGCCTCTGTTTTTGAGGAAGGATTTAAAACTTATAGAAGTAAAGTGATATGCATTCTAGATTGCTTTACTTTTGTACAGTTGCATCTCCTAGCAGGTATTAAAAGGAATCACTACTTTTAAAAAGTCCAGGAAATTAAAGAATGAAAGAAAGTTGAGGCTTATCAAAGAATATTGCAAACATTTCTATTTTTAATTAGTGGATTGCAGACTTCTTTACTCAATAAATTGATAATTTATTATAGAAAATTCTAGAAGCTGCTTTTCAAATTTCAGGGCAATATAAAAAACATGATTTATAGATTATGTATATTTGAGAAATTAGACTGCTGCAGAAGAATCATTTACTATAGAATTAAAGGTATATATGAGTTGTATTTACATAAAAATTACCTTATTTTCATAAATGTATGAATAAAGAAATAATAATTAACCAATCTCCTTGAACTTGAAATCTTAAACAGTCACATAATATAAGCTAGAACAAATCAATCAAACTGTTTTTTGAATGGCCATTCACTTGTGAATTGAACGACTGTCATGTAAATAAACATAAAAGAGTTATAAATCAGAGGGAGAGAGAAATTGTATGAATATATAAATTGACAAGAAACTTGAAACTCAGTATTCTGCTAATCTCATTCCCAGGAAGTGGACTGTCAATTGCTAGAAGTATGTAAGGATGGCTTCCTCTTACAGCCAATGGCTCCTTCTGGCTAGAAAGGAGTGGGGTTACCAACTCGTAAATTTTAATGGCCCACTCAAAAATGTGCTACCAGAAATTTAAACATAACAACTATTAGAACACCAAGTATAAAGGAAAATTCTTTCCTACAATTAAAATTTTGGAAGTGTAATGAAAAGGGTAAAAAAAAAAGACCATTGGGAAATATAAAGCATTAAGATGTTGGCAAAGCAAAGTAACAGGTATGAAAGCTGTAAGAAAGCTTCACTTCATTTGATCCTACTATATAAAACTGAGAAAAATAAAACTGAATGAGAAAGTACCCTCTTCTGTTTCTACTTTTTAGGAGCTAATTGTTAATTTTCATGTTTATATAGTGTAAATTGAATATAAAGATAGAAATATAAGAAAACATATTAAAAGTATTAGATGAAACTTTCCCAATTTATAAAATGAAAAAGCATCGACTTAAATACTTTAAAAGTATAAACAAAATATTGTGTTTTATTAAGCAACATTAAATAAAATAATCATGCTTATATAGATTCCGGGAGTTTGGTGAATTAATCTGGGCTTATTGAGCTGATTCATGAATTATTTGTTCCATCTCAGGTTTCTCGTTCCCTTACTTTACAGTGTCATCTAAGGTACAAACAATGAGATATAATTAAGGTGATGAGGATTGCATATTTTGAAAAACTCCTAGATAAAATTGTTCCTTCCACCCAATTCTAGGCATCACTTTAGTACCTCTATTAGATGCATAAAAATACAAATAAATGCATAACCTCCCAGGATACCACCTAAGGGTTTTACATCCCCTCTGGGATTTGAACAACCAGCACCAATACTTAAAAGCAGGTTAAGGATGTAACTGCTTTATAGTCTTAGTCTCAAAAATTGTGTAAGAACTACCATAGCAGAAGAATTAGTTTCAACTCTGTAAATGTAATGCATTCACTAGAGAGAGTTCTTTTTTTTTTCTTTTTTAAATTAGCATTTGTTGGCTCGAACAATCAAGATGAAGAAAACAATAATTTTATGCTCCGGTGAGCAAAGCATTTAGGAGATCCACTAGTTTCAGTGACAGGAAAATTGCTATGCCACTGACAAACATATTACTAGAAAAAGAGTTAAACTAAATTTTACATCAAGGCTCAAGTCAACAAACATGTTTTCCTTTTAAGCTTTGATTGAGAGATGAAACCATGAAAAATCAATAATCTGCTTGAAAGAGTAAAAGATATGGTATTAAAGTGATACTTGGTATAGAAATAAGTGCTGAGCATTTCATATATCAAAAAGAAAAAGTTGGTCTATAATTTTTTTCAATACCATTGTTTTCAAATTTCTTTGTAATCATTAAAAACAAAAACTAGGAAGAAGAGTAAAGTTTGAAACTTTATAATTTAAAAAACTATATTTTTATTATGATGGTCAATAGAATATATATTAGGACATGATACTCTTACTTAACTTCCTATCACTGAAGCAAAATATAGGCTTATTTACATCTTTGACCCAGCAATAAATATCTTCATAAAGTCTGATATGTTCTGTGATTTATTTCCCTGTAAGTGAAAAGTCTATAAATGTGAAATAAGTCATACACTTACTTTATAACCAAATGCTATAAGCTAAACAACTTCAGTGAAATAGAATCTTCTCTAGAAATAAATACGGTGCAGAAAATTTTAGCTTATTATTTGTTTAAAATGAAAGTTTGTTACCTAAACATCTATGCCAGATTGGTATTTTATATCCCTATTTTCTCTGCACAACTCTTGGAAGAGATGCAAGAGGACAGAACTGAGTAAAATTGCTCTGTTCTGATGGCTAATCAGAGGCTATGATAGCCCAGGAAGGAACAGATATTTAGCTAAGAAGCACTCACTGCATTAGAAGTCTGTCTTGGAACTAGGCTCAGTGAATGCATAGATCACAAATTTTATCAGTCCTGAGAGCATCATCCATCTCCGTGTTATAAATACAGTCTTGAGTGTACTATATCCTCTTATGTTATTGAGTGGGTATATGAGGCAGTATAAATTAAGCCTACCAAATAATGCAAGCAAGTATTGATTTATGAGCTATAATTCACCATTGGTTTAAGTATATAACTTGCCTTAATTATTTTGGAATTTATTTCATCCTACATTTTGATTTGATATTACAAATTTAAAGTAAATGTAGTATAAGCTTAATTCATTAGAGCTAGAGTCTTAGAGATAGAATAAATATTTGTGATGACATATGACACTATGATGCATCAAAGCAGATTTCACTACATTTTACTGAAACTAGCCCATGATCTTAAAAATCTGATTTATAGTGATTGAAAGTTTATGAGAAATATTAGCATATTTGAAAGAAGATTTTCTTGTCCTGTCAAAACCTTTACGTATGTATATAGCCAGGTACATATCAATATACACATACATGTACATAATTTTCTTGGAACTAAAAGTATAGAAAGTTCAATTTTACTATAATAAGCAATAAAAACTAATGAAAGTGAACAATGTTCTACAGTCCTTTATAAAACAACAAACTGAAAAGTCAGATTATGTTTAGCATCATCAAAACGTTTACAAGGGATGAGGATAGTTACTTGCAAATTATGTTGTCACCATTTTAGTGGCAGAATCTTTTGTGTTTTAGTTTGCTCATAGCACAACTAGTGGACACATACTCCAGGCTCTTTTGAAACTTATGAACAGATGACTAAATTCTATCTAATAAGAAAGTGGTTATGCAATTTCTAAGTAATACTTTAAAAGCAACTTGATTACCCTCATTGAATGCCTTTTAAACTTCACAATGGCTGTCATTTGAAATTGATTGTTTTATGCAGACTTGAATTGAGAGGATAAAAACAAAATCCAAAGCAAATAGCCCACATCCCTGGGAAAACTCAAGAGTTAAGCTTCTTATCTCCTAAATCACCTAAAAACTTGGATTGTAAAAGATATAAGTATTAGATCCTCTGAAAGCCACAGGTCTGGTTCTTTTAACTAATATTTAGCTGAAAAGCCTTGTGGAAACCTCATGTGGGTAAGGTTTACATTTGTTTACAAACACTTTTGGAGTTTCTGAGATTTATTTATATACTAGAAAGATGATAATTTTGATTAAAGCCAGAATGTGCATGAAATTTATAATGCACTGTTTATGTGTAATGACCTTTAAATCTTTTTTTAATTAAAGAAGCATTCAGATACAGGAAATATTCAAGAACTTGTTTGGGTTAGCTATGTACATGACATATTAACTTATCAAATCTCTTCAAATATTTTAAGGTCAGAAGTGCATTTTTATATTATGAGTACATGAATTAATCTATTTCAATAGATATATGTTGAAAATATTTTACATAATTTGATAGATTTCTACTATATATTAGACTATTCTTTATCATTTTTCAAAAAAAATAAGAAATATTATTCTGCCTAATATGTCTTCTCACAATACTTTCATCACTTTACTTGAAGTGTATTATACACTAGAATTTAGAGTACTTTGTGGGTATATTGTTTTCAAAGACCACCAATTATCAACATTGCAAATCAGATGTGCAATTTCTAGTTATTTCTAGTGCATATTCTAATTACAATGTATTCACAGTATATGGGACATTTCCTTGATCAAAATGTTTTCTTTGGAAGTAAATAAGACACTCAAATTTTGGGCTTATTTGTTATCATACCATAAATTAGCCTAAATGATCTAAAATTATACACTATATAAAATATTTTTATTGCCATTCACCACCCTGCATCATCCTACCTTAACTTTCTTCTTAGTAATTATTGCTTTATTAAATGTTATACATTTGTATTTATATTTTCATGTTTTATGGTCTTATTCAAAGTGATATAAGCTCCATTAGTACAATATTAATTTATATTTTATTTATTTTATATCTGCTGGCACATAGGCAGTATTAAAGCACATGTACAATATTGCTGTCACCTGATGCCACAAAGAACTGGCTTCTTCCTTTTGGTCCTCAGTTCTTTTTACCTTGATGAAAGATTTCAGTTGAGACATATAAGCAGCCATGCAGAAATATAGGTAGAATTTATTGTAAAGCAGACAAAGAAAAATTTACACTTAAAAACAAGAAAGTGGCCAGAGTAAACAACAACAACAACAAACATCTGCCCTGAGAGTTTAGTTACCTTCTTATCTACACAAAAGTTACTTCTGAGGTTGAAGAAAATATGGTGATCATGACACTCATTGACATTTTTCATAGAAGTCACTTCCAAAAGCTGATGCAGTATCTCAATGTCTTCCTTATAATTTCCAGATGATCAAGGACTTTAGCTATGTAAGAAACTTATGAAGAGAAGAAAAGGATCTAATCCAAATTAAATCTTAGCTCAAGGAGGGAGCGTCTTTGAAGAATGTTCTCCTTTCTGATATTGTGTGTAGGCCATGGCATACAGGAATTTTCTATGATTTATTCTGGAAATAATGGGCAAGGTGGCTGGGTGCACAACCTATCAGAAGAATTGTGCACAGCTTGTAACCTTAAAAGGTCACGTGCTTTGTGCAATTTCTTTGGGTCTGAGACCTGATGAATGTTTATGGAAGTCTCTTCATTTAGCTATGAAGATGCAGTAAAATGAAGCTTTCTTCTTTTAGCTGTAAATTGCAGAGCATGCTATTTTAGACCCCCCTTTATCCCTCAGACCCACCAATGTCTAATGCTTGCCTAATAATTGTGCTGTTTCTTGTTGAATAAGAAAAAAAATCAATTTTCTATTCAATAACACAATAGACAAATAAATAGCAGTGTGAAAACCTGAAAGACCGCAAATTCTTAAAACACTTTTCCGTGGGCCGGGGATTTAGCTCAGTGGCACGGCACCTGCCTTGCAAGCTCAAGGTCCCACGTTCGATCCCCAGTACAAAAAAAATAAAAATAAAAATTTTTCCATAATTTAACAATCTTGGCTGAAATTAGTAATTTAGGAATGCTTGAGCAAAATACCATTACATCCTTCACAGATCATCATAATTTGTTTAGTATATGCCACCAAATATCACGTGATAGAATAATGCCTTTCTTTTAGCATACATTATTATTATTAAATTATTATCAAAGTGGGCAGAAAAATTTAAAGAAGTTTGCTGGAGGTTGATAAACATAAAACATTCTCACAAGATTAAATCATACAATTTCATTGCCCATTTACAGAAATGGTGTTCGAGCAAACTTTTAAATGTATATCTCTGCCCTGATATATACTCCATGGTAGAGTCCTCATCTAGCATTCTTGAGGCTCTGGATTTGAGCCCAAGCATTACATAACAAGCATACAAGCACACACACAAATACACACACACACATAATAAAACTGTATTTCTTTATTTATTGTAAGATGTTTAATAGTCCATGCACTTACAGAATTTATTTTTACCTGAATAGTTTACATCTTCTAGACACTATTTTGTTTCTAATTATTGTTCACCTGCTTGAGGCAATGAACACAGTACCAGAATTATTTTCTTAATGAGCAAGTATCTAAGATGATAAAAGTGATTCCTTAAATAAGTATAAGATTATAAGAAAGGAAAGATTGAAATGTATATCCTATGTGAAATAGAAAGTTTTAACTTCACCAAAATCTACAAAAATATACTGATATTCATGGTAATGACTTTTATCAACAATATATAAATGCAATAGATCTTAACACTATGGAGATATTTACAGGTGGAAGAATGCTGCCTGAAACTACCTACACAATTTCATTTTGTAGAGAAAAATCACATTTTTCCAGTACAGCTTCAGATGCCTTTAATATTTACTTAATACACTGTGTCCTGAAGTTTCAATAAATATATCTTCTTTTACCTTCATCCATTCATCAAGTGATGGATACTTAGGTTGATAGATACTTACGCATATTATTTGAGAAAATTTTCTTTGGGATCCTTAGTTACTTTTCTCATTCTTGAAACAAAATACCCAACACCCAAAGTTAAAGGAGGAAAGATTTATTTCAGCTCATAGCTCATAGTTTGTAGAGCTTTCAGTCCATGTTTAGCTGGCTCCATGGCAGGGTAAAATAGCAGAGGGGCACCACAGAACAGAAATGGTCCATGGCAAAGCAGGGTAGGTAGAAGGCAAGAAAGCAGCAAAGCAGTAAAGAAGCAGCAAGCAATGGCAGGAGCTCTCTTTCTGTCTCTTATATACTTAACACTAGCATTGCACCATTAATCCCCCCATCACACGCTTAATCCCAAAATCGTATACCCTAGATCTAGTCACCTCCATAAAGCCCCACTTTTGAGCACATGAGGCTTTGGGGGGACATCAAATACAAGCTATAACAGATCTTTCTTACTAGTTTTACCTATGGCTCAAATATTTTTAAAAATCTGTCTCTGTAATAATTTTTAGGTAGAAGTAGGAGAAATAAAAAAGAGCATATTTCTTGAAATGGCAATGGTAAATTGCAATAAATTGTGTTACCTGGGACAGGGTGATGCTGCATCTTTTTGGTTCTTCGGTACCGGGGATCGAACTCTGGTCCTTCTGCTTGCGCAGCAGGCAGCGAAACCGCTGAGCTAAATCCCCGGACCCCCAAAAATTTGTGTAGATGAGTATTTCCCTACACTTGATATATACTTTTTATTTATGAGGAATTATTGAAAGTTATAGTTTCATTAGCATTCAAATATTAAAGTAAAACAGACACATATTAAAATTCCTGAGCAATTTAGAAACTATTTCAGTTTTCTCACTCAGAAAATGAGAGTTATATGTTTTTCATAATTATATCTAATCATTTTTTGAGTTCATTTTCCACACTAAAGAGTTTATATGTGACTTTTATCATTACTGAAACCTTTCAAATTTCAGAAATCTTGATATGCTTCTCCAATTTTCTTTATTTAAAAATAATGCTGGAGTTAGCTCTCCTACATGATAATTAATAGCTTTTTTGAGAAGTTATAATCTTTATTTTCAGTGCCTCAAGAGCAATAAATATTGACTTTAAGATTCAAACTATGATTTTTTTTGTTAGATATCTTGAATGATGGCTAACTCTCTTCTAATTAGATCCCTGCCACATTTTTAAAATACCACTAACTGAGGAGTGTAAAAAGAATTTCTAAAAATTTAGAGAAACATCAGATATTTAGTACCTTGGGTATTTAGTCATCAATGATTTAAAAAGTTGAGTCCATTCAATATTGTATATCTATTTTACATGTTTTTGGTATAGTTGGCCCTCCAGAGTTATGGTTTGAACATATTGCAATTCTAAACTGTTTTTTTAAAAATAGATTGGTGCTATACATATATAAACTATTTTTCTTGTCATTGTTTCACCAGTGAAATCAATACAACCAATGAAATTCAACACTTTATTTTTCTAAATATATGTGCTCATTCAGTTATCTGCTTGTCTCTCATCTATGTTTTGGTAGTTTTCTTTAAAAAAAAAATTTCCATTTTATTTAAATTGTCAGAACTTTTTCAAAATTACCCTTTTCTCATTCCTACAAGCTTTTGGTTCCAGCAGTTCTTCTTTCTAAGTAATCTTTTCTCAGCTGCGGCTCTCTCCATCCACCAGTCTCTTCAGATTTCTGAGTCCTGGTTTTCACTGTAACTTCATCTTCTGCTGGGCTTAAGAAAAGTTATTGATGTCCAAATTGTTTAATATTTTTTCAGTAAAGACAGTTGTGATGACTTCCACTTTTTATGTTTCAAGAGTTTACTTTTCTCTTGAACTTATATTTTGCCACTGTTTTCTCTTTCCAACCATTGGCTATAACAGTAGAAATCTTTATCTTATTTCTTGTATACTTTGATGGCAGAAAACTTAGTAACTACATTGGCATAAATCGTTGGCAAAATTATTTTTTTCTGTAAACAAATACTAGTACCTTTTAACTGTTTACACTCTTCTTCAATTCAGTACAATTTCCCTAAATAATGAGATTCATTTTCTTTTTACTGCTGTAAATTGAGGACCATAGTACTTATTACTTCTATAAAATCGTATAAATGAAATTTTTTGAAAGAATAGTCTAATTTTCATTTATAACCTCAAAATAGTATGACTTTTTAACCTAAAATATAAACTAAATAATTTTTAATAGACTATTATGAGCAAAATACTTATCAACAATGTTAAATAACATGAAGAATGCACAACTTGTAACTCATTGTTTGTATGAAATATTTTCAATAAGTACATTGAAATGATGACTATATGAGAGAATAAATACACTGCAATACTTATTTTCTTTTACTAAAACAAGCCAAAATAATTATTGTACTATATTTTTGGGCTACAAAATTATTACTCTGATTATCTCCCTTAATAAAATGTGTATGTTCTTAGTCATAGAAAAATATCTCCATGAAGAAATGTGATATAATCTCTTTAGATATGTTTATAATGTTCCTAAATAGATTTATTTTTCATAATTGAAGTAAAAAGCCCAGGGCTTTTAAATTATTTTCAAGCATTCTAATAGAAAAAGTAAAAATTTACTATCCTTTTATGTGATACTTCCCCCTTTATTTAATAGTTTTAATTTTAATTGAAAATACATGTGGGACATTTTTCTTCAAACTCCTTTATGAACATAACTCATTTTATGAACAAAATTATGAGCACTACTGGAGAAACGTTAACAAGAATTGAAAATACTTTCCTGAGAATTTATAATTAGTCAGTAATGACAATATTAGTTGTCTGTAACATGATGCATTCATTTTTCCTCGCATGGAAAATATTTAGATAAGAGAAGCAGTCCTTAAATCTGTATTGTGGTATAAATTCACTTAAAGTTAGTGCTGTTTACTAATAAGAAGGCTGATACAAGAATGGACGTAAGAGTTCACTGTGACAAAGTCTTAGGTCAGGCAACAACAGATAACGTTCTCGCTGAGACTCAATAACTGAAATTTCTTGTGGTTGAAATATGATTTATCAAAGGCAAGACTTTCCAAATTATGTTTAAATAGATCAATACACAAGAAGTTAGAAGGGCTATTACAAAAAAACTATCAGGAAAAGAAGCATTTCACTTTGTTTCTTTTGTTTCATTTCACTTTTTATTTATAATCATACTCTTTTTGTCTGTATACTGTATATTTTATCATGGCACATTTTTTAAACATGATGGACCACTTCCATTATGTAATCATCAATCTTGAGAAATATAAAATGCAATTAGAATTTTTATTGAAGGGATCAGTTAGTTGTTGATGATTTAATATGTGTTTCACAGAAGTGACTAGAGTCTGCAGAAGATTCCATTGAGGGAACATCTTAGGGACTGAAGATCTTGCTCAGAGGTAGAGTGAGTGTACTGCCTGTGTAAGGCCCTGAATTCAGGACCTGGTGATGGTGGGGAGATATTTTATTCCCTGTACGTCTCAGCTCTGCAGATCATTCCAATATAATGTTTTTTCCATAACCATCCATTCTATGTCCTTAAGCCTTGTCAGTATGAATGTGTAATTTAACAAAACAAAACAAAAACAGAAAGAATGGTTTGTTCATAAAATTTAGTAAAGTACTAAAAAGTCACCTAAAGGAGTCAACATCATATATGGTTTTCTGTTTTGACGACTTAGCTGAAGTACTATTTGGCCAGAAAAGTTAGGCTCTAAAAGAATGACTCACAGTCATGAGGGAAAATCAGAGTACACAAATATTCACTTTCAATAATATAGCTATCAGATGGATTGAACTTTTTCCAGTTTAGGAATTCTGAAGCGTAGTCATCAAGAAATTTTCTTCACCTAACCTACATAGGGAAATCAAAAACATAATTAGGAATGATTCAAATTGTTGCAAATGCTGTTAATATACTTGATCAGTATGTACTCTTCTTACCTATAAGCACTGGAAAATAATTCAGAGGGCACAGAACCATTATGAGGGATTTTGGAGAAGTTAAATGTTAAGAGATACGTTTTTACCCTAGGGATAGTATTGCTATAAAACAGCCATCACAAACTCAAAGGCCTGTGAAGCCATTCTGCCAAGGATAATAGTTAATTGTTCAGGCTAAGCAAGTGGGTATGTATGGTAGGTATGCCTATGAGCAAAAAAGTATTTAAAATATTTTACAATCTTTTCAACCCAATAAAAACTGTCTTTGGAAACTTGTAATTGGTGTTTGATGTAATCCTTTTAAAAAAATCAAAATAAAAGACTATAGATAACAGTAAGTAAAAGTTTTGGAGCTAGGAAATGGATCAAGGAAGAAGGGAGAGGGAGGGAGGTGTGAAAGGGAAGAAAAAAGGATTAAGATGCAATATGTATCTGTACCAACTCCCCATGTTGATGATGATTTATTCACTATGCATCACAAACATGTAGTAATAAAATGGTTTTAGTGATACATTTTTATGAATTTAACACGTAATTGGTTTTGTCTGTTTTCATGCTGACAATCTGTTTTTGTTAGCATAGAGTAGTAACATAAAATAAGTGATACAGTTTAATTTTTGTACACCATGTTTTATAACTAATTTTTGTTTTTCCTACTTTTTAAAATTTATCTCCTGTTTCTGCAGCCTATGGTTTTAACTGAGCATTTTATATAATTCCCTATGATCTTCATGTTTAAGAAGTTTTACCTGTTGCCCTGGAATTCTTAGCATACATTTTAACAAATCTATTTTAACCTTCAAATAACATAACACCACCTCATGTGTAGTATAAGTATCTTAGAGCATTTTGAATTCTCCCTTTTCAACTTCATGACATTGTTGTCATTTAGTTCATTTATCTTTATGTTTAAATGTCCAATACATTATTTCTATTACTACATTAAATAGTTAATTTTTATATTACTTGAACATCATATATTCTTTCTCTCATTTTCAAATATTTGTAAATTGGAGTA
>NW_004624750.1:23762622-23823732 GCF_000247695.1 Heterocephalus glaber | reverse complement strand
TGGTTCCAAATGAATTTTTGGATTGTTTTCTCTAGCTCAGTGAAGTATATTGTTGGAATTTCAATCGGCATTGCATTAAATCTATATAGCAGTTTTGGAAGTATGGCCATTTTCACTATATTGATTCTTCCTACCACCTCAGAAAATTTATTTAAAAATATTTTATATGTCTGATCTGTTGGAGATAAATTCTATCAATTTTCTCTGTCTGAAAATTTTTATTTTTTAAGTACTTTTCTCAGGCATAGAATTCCAGGTAGGTGATTTGTTTCTCTTCATACTTAAAAATTTCATTCAGCTTTTTTACTTGTATTAATGATTACTGAAAAAAAGTCTACTGTGTTTCTTATCTTTGTCTTATTTTAGGTCACGTATTTTTCCTTCTCTTCTCATCTTTCAACAATTTCTCTTTGTCTTTGAGTTTCTGATCTTTTAATATTTCCATGTTCTGTTTGCATATATGTTTGTTGTTGGCATTTATCCTACTTGCAGATCAGTGAACTTCCTGAATTTATGATTTGCTAGCTGTCATGAATTTGGTTATTTCTTAGCCACTATTATTTCAAATATTCTCTTGTTTTGTATATTCAGTGTTAAACAATAGGAGCTGAGTCAAATAAGCCTAAATGGCACACATTTAAGCTTACTATTATGTAGGTTGTCTGAAACTTTTGCTCCATATATAAATTCCAGATGTCATAAATAACTCTACCATCCTTCATTTCATATTCCATCATGATTTCTTTCAGGGAGAATCTGTAACTTAGAGTGTTTCCAGTTTCTTCTCACATGTCTTGTGATACTGCTGTCAGCCAACTCACTTTTTATGAGCTGTAATCATCAAACACATTGTTAATGTTATTACATTAAATAAGCAATAATGTTTAAGGTTACCTGCAAATAAACAATGAAAGCTTTTCAAGTTCACTTATGCATCTTCTTACATTCTTCATTTCTTTATATCTAACCCACTGATTTATATAAATTTCCTTATACCCAAATAATTTATTTTATCTTTTCTTGTAAGGTATGCTACCAATGAATTCTTGCAGTTGTTTTTTTATCCACCTTTATTTCTCTATAACTTTTGAAGAATAATTCTGATGTATATATAATTCTACATTGGCGAGATTTTTTAATTTCTACTTTTAAAATATATATTACCCTTCTAATCTTGCAGGTCTACTTTCAAATACAAGCCCAGTGTTCTGTTTACCCATTTTCCTGTATATCTTGGTCATTTTTTTGTCAACCTTCTTTCAAGATATTTTTGTCTTTGTTTTTCTCCGTAGGGGTGTGTGTGTGTGTGTGTGTGTGTGTGTGTGTATCTTTGTGTGTGTGTTTGCATGTACATATGTGTCTGTGCTTTCATATTTTTGGTTTTTTTGGTCTGTTTTGTTGGCTTTCCTTTTTCATTTGTTTGTTTGGTATTATTATTCTTATTGTTTTCTGAATTTTTGGAACTGTGTTTTCATGTGTCATTAATTATGAAATTTCTTAGCCATTATTTATTAATATATTTATCCTTTTGTTTTCTCACTTTTTTACTTTTGCGTTCTACTTGTGTGTATATTATATTTTTGGAAATTGTCCCACCATCATTGGACTTTTTGTTTGGTTTCGTTATAGTTTTTCTTTGCACTTCAGCTTCTGAAGTATCCATTGGCTTCTGTTTTGTATCACTGTTTCTTTCCTCTATTGTGTCATGTCTTTTGATAATTTCATCAAGAACATTCTTTATTTATATTGCTATGCTTTCCTTTGTTGCATTTCTTGTTGATTTTTTCAGAGAGTTTTATCTCTCTGCTTATATTACATATCTGTTGTGATATGTTTCTTAGTTTTTTTCATTAGGAAGACATAACACATCGGAATGTGATGGCTTGTATCTAGATGTGCTCCAAAGCCTCATGAGGTCATAGAGGGGCATTTCAGAGGTAGCTTGATCTAGGATGTGTGATACTGAAATTAAGGATGTGATTCTGGAATTAAACACGGGATTCTGGGATTAAGGGTGCCCTATCCTGGGCGTTCCTCACCTGGATGGAATATAAGGGACAAAAGAAGGTTGCTACTGTTGCTTCTGCTGTTGCTTGCTGCTGGCTGCCTGGTGCCTGCCTTGCTTTACGGTGAACTATTTCTCCTCTGTGTTGCCCTTCTGCCATGCTACCCTGCCTTGGAGCCACCCAATTATGGACTGAAATCTCTACAAAGTATGAGCTTAAATAAACTTTTCCTCCTTTGACTTTGGGTGTGACATATTTTGTCTCAACAATAAAAAAAGTAACCAAGACACTATTTTAACCATAGTTATTCAAAATGACTTGTATGATAATTATAAGAGATATCTATTTTTGCTGATTGCTTTACCTCTTTAGAATGTTTTCTTTGCCTTTCTGGATGCCTTAAAATTTCTCATTGTTTATATTGAAAAAGACTCATCTTGGTCAATATAAACTAAATAAAATAGACTTTTTGTCTAAGATTTTATGTTAATACGGCTAGGACTCAGGCCTCCTTTAAAATTTCATGTAGCTTCAGGTGTAAAATAATTTAGATAACTCCGATGTCTTTCATTTTGTCTCACCTTGACTCTGGACTTACTTAAGTACTCCTTCAGATATAGTCTATATTTTTTACCTCCTTCAGCTGTGATTTTTTGATGTTATACTGCAGTCACAGTGGAAAGATGTAGGAAAGAAAAAAATAATCTAAAATCTCATAACTTAATGAGACTACATAATGATGAAAATATGGTGGGGTTCATAAAGTTTAAACACACAGTGTTTAACCTTTACTTGTTTCTCACATGGAGCCTGAAAAAAATTGTTGAAATTGCCATCCCTGCTTTCCCAACCATTTATAGTTACATTAGCTTCTGCTCTTGGTTAACAAATGTCCTGTGTGTCTCTAGTTGAAGGTATATTTAAAGACTTTGTTGTGAAGGGTTCAACCTCTGAGCCCTCCAGGATGAGGCACTGACTTTTAAGTTTTCCTATTTTTCTTTTGTAAATTTAAAAGTTATGAACTTACATTTGTTTCATGTGTGATCTTAAATTGAAATTTGCCTTTCTTTTAATTTTTTTCAATTTTAGAAAGAACATAATTGTACTTATGGGGGAAAAGTCATTTTAGTAGTAACTTAAGAAACTTCAGTAAAATATTTGATGTACAAACATTTTGTCATGGTCTAGATATGAAGTGGTCCCCAATGGTTTCATATATTCAGATCTAGGACTTACAGGTAATTGGCTCATGAGGACACTATGCCTATCAGTAGATTAGTCCATTGATGGATTCATAGATAACTGTGTTTTGAGAGATGAGGCCTAGTTGGAAGTGCCTGGTCACTCTGGATGTGACCTGGAAGGATGTTTCTTCTGCATTTTCTCTGTGCTTTCTGTCCACCACAGCACGAGCTGCTTTCCTTCACCATGTTCTTTTGCCAAGTCATTTTTTTTTTTGGTACTGGGGATCGAACTCAGAACCTTGCATTTGTGAGGCAGTGCATAGTACCACTGAGCTAAATCCCTGGCCCTTACCAAGTCATTTCTGCCTTGGAGCCTACATAACCATGGACTGAACTCATTGAAAGTATTGACCAAAATATACCTGTCCTCCTTTAAGTTGCAAGTGTTGGGTGTTGTGTCTCAGTGACAGGAAAGCTGACTAATACAGAAAATTTGTACTAGAGAAGTGGGGCATTGCTATTATCATACCTGACCTGTGCTTCAGAGAACTTTGGAACTTGTTTGGAAAATGTAGGCATTGCAGTGTAAAGAATCTCTGGAACATTATAAGCAGTATTTGATCTGCTATACTTGTCAGAGGTTAAGAGACCAGAATGCTGATAGGAATTAAGATAAGAAAGACCATGCTCAAGAGGTTTCAGCTGGGAACAAACAGACTATTGGCAGTTAAAATACAGGCTACTTGTATTGTACTGCCACACAAAAATGCCCTGAGGCTTTGCAGGAGAGTAAATTTAAGGGCAGTGGACTAATTAATTTGAGAGAGAAAATTTCAAGACAGCTTACTGTTCGACCAATGGCATCAATACTGCTGGTCACTTTCAGCAAAATTTACTGTGAGAATCAGGACCAAATTGCACAGTTGAATAATTTGAAAAATTTTGGTGGTGATGAGAGTAGAATCACCTGCAAACTTTGGGGCAGGAGAACCTGATTGCTTAAAAAGATTGCCATTACAAAGAAGCCAACAATTTTGCAATAAGAAAGATGGCTCAAAGATGTCTCAGGAAACAGCAAGATATACCCTTTGCAGGATCAAGAGTTCAAAACTATAAAGCATTCATTTAAGAGAGCTCCTGGGCACCCTCATCCAATAGAACCATGTAGGGAAATAATTCTCTTGGCTATATTTCACACTGCTCAGTCATTCACACACTTAGAGGCCTCTATAGCCATGATCCAAAGGGACCTGGTTTCAGATTGCCCTGGTCTCCAACATTGGATTCATCCACTGTTGCTGTTTTTATAAGAATATAGAATGTAAGAGTGATAAAGTCATGAAAATTTCTACACAGATTTCAAAAGAAGGCTTGAGAAGCCAACCAGTGTGTTCCTAAGAGAGCAATGTATGAAGCCTTGAGAGTGACAACAAAGGCTCAGTTGAGACACTAGGAAATTGGAGATTCCAGGAATGTGGAACATGTATAGAGAAAAACAGCAGATGATAAGTAATGATATCCCGAAAGACATTCCATGGGAGCTTAAACAGCAAGTCCACAGGAGTGTGGCAACTCAACTCATTTGGCATTCACATCTCTCCACAGTCTGCCTCCAATTCTGGACTTGGAGCTTCAAGATGTAGCAATTGGCCTGCTGGGTTTCAGGGTTGCTATGGTCTGCTTTATTTCTATTTCCCCTTTCCTCTTTTTTTGGAAGGATAATATTTACCCTGTGTCGTACTTTGGATATAATGAACTTGCACTTTGATTAGAGGGCTCAGAGTTTGCCTTGAGTCTAAAAGAAAACCTTGGATTTGGACTTAGTAGCAATTCTGTAACTGCTAAGACTTCTGTGATTCTTCTGGAAACACTAAATACATTTTGCATAATGATATGAACATAAATATTTTGGGAGCCAAGAGCAGAACTTCATGTTTCAGAAATCCAGTGTCCACAAAAAATCCCATATATTCAGAGATGAGGCTTTAAGAAGATAACTGGACGGCAACGCTCTTCTCAACAGTGGATTCCTCTATTGTTGAATCCATAGCTAACTATGTTTTCACCTATGAAGATTGGTTGGAAGAGATGGATCACTAAGATCTGTCCTGGAAGAATATATTCTTGTTCCAGATTCTTCTCTTCTCTTTCTATTTCTTATCCACTGAGGTATGAGCAGCTTTCCTCCACCATACTGTCTCACAGTGCCATTTCTGCTTTGGAGTCTTAAACTGAACCCTCTGAAACAATGAGCAAAAGTAAACTCTTTAAGTTGTCTATGTTGATTATTGTTTCTCAGCAATATGAGAGTTGAGTAATATAACTTTAAATATATTTTTAAAATAGATTTGGTATTTTTTTCTAATTTAACAGTTGTCAATTGTTATGAATTTTGATTTTGATATGTTTGTCCTAAGTTGAATTGCCATGTATTGCATATCTTATATTGCATTGAAATTCTTGGAGAACTTATAGAATCCTGCGGTTTATGTATTTTTTTCTGATCCACAGTCCCTTTCCTGGCTACAGGATATGGACACAGTTGAGTATTTCCTGACTTTTCTAAATCATATAAAAATTAGTGACTCCCTTGCATTTTTAAATAGAAATAAAAATGGCCATTTTTTTCTAGAAAAAAATTCTACAAAATCTTACATTTATATAATCTTACTTTGGAAATAGTGAGAGAAAGGCATATTTTTAGCTACATTTTTTTAGATGCTAATGATGGCATTTGGTTCTCTGCCACAGACATATTTAGTCATGGATATAATTATTTTTGTAATGTACCTTGAGTTCCTCATAAAAGAATTCATACAGTTATCTGTGTTATTTTAGGTTATTTATGAAGTAAAACTCAATTTTATTTAGGATTTAAGATATTTTCCTGTGGGCAAAAGATGAACAATGTTAGGGAAAGAAAAGCTTACTAAAAATGAAAAACAATAGTCTATTTCCAGGGAAAAATGGTTTACCATCAGAGAAGGAAAAATTATTTATCAGTGAAGCAGGGAAAGGATGATGTTTCAAGAGAAAAACAAGATGTTTTGGCTTATGAAAGCATAAAGGAGCAGGCAGAAAGGAGTATAATCATGGACCCATCATAAAAGCTATCGGGTAAATTATAATAAAATTGGATTTACCTTTATAGGTTAAGTGTAACTTTTTCCAAAGTTGATGTGAAAAATAAAAGGATCACAGTGAAAAGAGGAAAAGAATATAACAGAGTAAAAAACACACACGTACACCTTAACATGGTATTATTTTTAGATATGCAAGTTCAAAGAGCATTAGACATCTATATTGCTGTTTTCAATTTTTAGGTTTGGCAATTAAATGAATGGTGCTTATATTTCCAGATGATAATAAGAAAATTGGGTGAATAAAATAGACTGCATGCTTTTACTTACCTAAAATTTAAACATTCAAACATTAACCCCAAAGTACTGGCATTAGGAGGAAAGCTGATTGGGTCATTTGAGGAGAACCCTCATGAATGGGATTATTGCCTTTATTAAAGTTCCAGAGAGCTCATTCACCATTTTTACCATATCAGAATACAATAAGAGGGTATGGTCTATGAGGAAAGAGGCCCTCCCCAGACAGAGTATGCCACTTACTTTATCTTGGATATCAAAACATCAAGAATTATGAAAAATGAATTATTGCCTTTTCTCATTTTTAAAAATTAGTATATATTTGTGATACATAATAAATACATTAATTTTTCAGAATTGGTACTTATGTAGCACACATTTTGATTCTTTTTACTTAAAATGATACACTTTATGGTCTTTGGTATGTATGGCAACTTGAATGAAGGCTGAGAGAAATCATTTGAAAATGGGAGGGGTTGAAAATGAGAAAGAAAGTATAGACTCAGTTCAGTATTTTAGGAGTGGAGCATTTGGTACCTATAGTGTTGTACATCTGGAGTTGGCAACATAGCACTTGCATTTGTGAGTTATTTTAAATCAGTAAGGGCTAAGGTAAATACTCTAAAATATATGTGATAGTTAAGCTTGATTGTCAACATGACTGTCTTGGGAAATCTATACAGATCATTGAAGCACACATTTGTGTTCATCTGAGTGAATCATAAAGCCATCACTTTGGAGTCTTTATCTTGCCCCTGGCTCCTAGCCTTTTCCTCACTTTCTTTTCTGTCTTCTGCTTCTTTGCCACAATGAAGAATTTTGCTCCACCATTCCCTCTTTCCCTGGTGTTTCTTATTTGGAGCCAGGTGATCATAGACTAAATTCTTTGAAACCTGGAGCCAAAACAAAAACAAAAATTAAACCTATGAAAGTTAAATACTTGTCCAAGCAACGGGAAAGCTGATGTACACAGAAAATTGGTAGCAAGAAGTGGAATCCTTCCTGTGACTATACATGATCAAGTGATTCATAAACTTTTCGAACTGGTATGCGGGTAGAATTTGGAGTGGTTTGGAGATGTAGGCTGGAGAAGCCCCAAAATACTGTGAATAGAACTTGAATAGTTGATTCTGAGCAAAGTTTAGAAGAGAATGCTAATATGAGTACAGATACTAAAGACTATGCCCAAAAGGTTTCAATTGGGAATGAATACACCATTGGGAATTAGATTAAAGGCCATTCATGTTATATTTTTGGCAAAAGAAGGGGGGGTACATTTTGTCAATGTCTTACAACTTTGTTTGAAACTTAAAGGTGGCAGATTAATTAGTTTGACAAAAATCGAAGGCAGTCCAAAGTTTAGGCTATGGCATGAGTACTGCTGGCTGCTTTTAGCCAAATTAGCTACAATCAGAAGCAAAAATCAGAGCATAATGATTTGAAAATTTTAAATTTTGGCCCTAAAGGAAATATGGGTAAATTTGGGGCCAAAAAAGATGTAGTAGCTGAAGAGATTAGTGACATTAAAATGAAACAAAATATCTTGATCCAGGACAGAAAAAAAGACATCTTGAGGACATCTCAAGAATCAGTAAGATTCCACCATAATAGGCTCAAGAATATGAAAGTGTAAACATTTCAATTAAGAAAAGAGCTTTTTGACCCCCAGCTTGAGAAAGGCCACCCTAAGAAATTGGTTCTAGAAGATTACTTTTACCATATTCAATCATCTGAGCAGTCAGTGCCCACTTCACTAATGGTCCAAGGCAGCACAAGCTGGGGGTGGATCTCTTCACTGTTCATGTAAAGCTGGATTTTCATACATGCAGACTGCCAGAGTTGTGAGGCCATGGAGCTTTTATGCCCAAATTTCAAAAGGAGGTCTGGGAAGTGAGGAAAGGAACCAGAACGGGACAGACAGTGTATGGAAGTTGTGGAAATGAACCTAGACATGACAGTGAAACCCTAGGAATTCAGAGACCCAGGAATATAGAATGTCTGCCTAGGATTTGCCACAGGTAGTGAGTGGAACTAGCCCAAGAGACAGGAGTTTTTGGCTGCAACTAGCAAAGACAGTACTGGAACTACTCAAGCCCTTTGGAACTCACAATTTACCACTGTGTGTTCTGGGTGTTCAATGTGGAGCTACAACAAATAACATGTACCCTGCTAGGCTTCTCTTGGTTTGGCTTAGTATTTTTTTTTCTATTACCCCATTTCTCTTTTTTTTTAGACAGGAATATTAATCTTGTGGCATTGTATTTTGGTATAACATAACTTGCTTTTAGATTGAGGTAAGAGTTCACAACTAAGTTTGCCTTGAATTCTACAGGATACTTGGGGTTGGACTTTTGAGCAATGTTAGAATTTTTGAGAATTTGTGGAAGGAATTTTTGAGTTTGTGGTAAAATGCAGCATAGCTATATTGTGTCAGGCAAGATTATAAATTTCCTACTCTCTTCAAGATTAAGTATGATTTAAGGAGATGTGTTTGGGCCTCAGGTTGACAAGGTGTGGAATGTCATGGATGAGCTCAACTGTCAACTTCACTGATTTGGCAGCTACCTAGAAGATAAGTAATTCACTCTTCTGAATGTGTGTGAGTGGCTCATGGAGGTGTCACCTTGGGATTTGTATCTGGTCCTTACCTGCTCTCCCCTCTGATGTTCTTCCCCTGTGTTCTGCTTCTCAGACACCATGAAGTGAGCAATATTGCTCCCCTATCCCCTCCTATGATATTTCTTCTTTGCAGCAGCTAGCCACAGACTACCTCATCTGTAACCATGAGCCAAATAAAATTTTCTCTTTCTAAGTTGTGGCTGTAAAGTATTTGTCCCAGCAATGGGAAAGAGACTAATAAAATAGATAAAAAAGTTAATACAATAAACAGATCTGAGGCAAAAGAAGGAATAATAATATCTTCATGGGGAAGTTGGATAAATAATATCACAGATCCCAAGTGGGAAAATTATATTTAGAAAAAATATATGGTCAGTAAAGTTGAATATAGTGAGTTGTAGATAAAATGAGAAATGCTGACATTTCTTGCATATATAGAATTTACTGGTATCCTTTTCCAGAGAAATTTTGTGGGAGCTGGTAGAAATATGCAAATGCAGTATATTAATAAATATATTTAAAATTGTGAAGAGATTATGTAGACCCTGAAAACAGTTTGGGAAAGAAACATACTCACAGAAAAAGAAACAGGAAAAAAGAGATCTAAGTAGAAAGGAAAATCTAAGTGAATGGTGTGTGTACATTGTCACCAGAAAGACATGAACATATACTACAGAGCAAAAGAATATAATCAAATCTAAGGATGCAGATACAGAAGAGATCTAAGAAGGGAAGTAATGTAGGAATACTTCACTTTTGAGACCTTGGATAATTGATTAGCTCTGTGTAGATATAAGTGTGTAAATTGGGGTTGGTGTGGAAGATGAAAAGAGAATTGCAGACACTATCTCATAATTTTTATCTTTATCTTTCTGAAATTGCAGTAAATTTTTCAAGCTAGCAATTTAGCTTTGCAAATATTTAATAAAAATGCTTGGACTTCATTAAATGTTTATGTATATCTTTTAAAGATGGTTTCTTAGTGAGCTGAAAACAAATTTAAAATAAAACCAAACAAACAGAAGACCAAAACAAGAAAACTGTGTGCTCTTCTGTAGTTCACTGAAAACAAATTCTCTATTGTTTCGAACTGTATGAACCATTTGAGAATTGTACTATGTTGGCTAAAACTATGAGTAGGGTGAATTTTTTAGTAATTTAATTAATAAAGAATAGTAAATTTTTTATGTAAAAATATAGGAAATGAGATAAACTTGCACATTTGCCTCCCAGCTTCTTGTTTGCTCCATTTTCTCTCTGCATCTTGTCTAGGTTCAGCTAAATGGCTGCAGCTGCTCTGAAAGTGCCACACCAGCTTGTACACTGGCACTTCTTACCCATTGTGAGTGAAATTGACTGGAATCATACAATCTTCCTCAATATCTCACTAGGTAGAAAACAGCTTTTCTAGGCAAGGGGGCTGCACTACATTTGCTGTGCAGCTGGCAGTCCCATGGAGCTAAGGTGTATGAAGAATAGGAGATGACTTGCTGCTCATGAATGAATGTGCCCTGGGTGGGTGTTCTCACCTGATCTTGTGATTTGAATCAACCTTCTCCATAAAGAGAGCAGCAAAAGATCTGGCTGAACTGAAGGAAATGAAGTGTTTCTTGTTTTAATCCTCAAGCTCCATTCTAAGGCATAACTCGTGGACTTGCATCATGCTCAGCAGTACCATCTTCCACAGCAGCAATTACGTAAGAATAGCATTCCAAACTTGGTCCTTCTGTGACGGGCTGGCCTACAGACTGTTATTGTGGGAAGAACCTTTTCACACAGATGTTAGCAAGAAAATAGATGGATAGAAATGACTATTGCTTACTGGGATCACAGTAAGGCAGGACAAAGATTTATATTTAAAATACTTAAATTGATGCAGAGGATGATTCATGCTGAGGATATTTTTTCTTTGTATGACTCATGAGACTTGTACAGAGTGGATTCCAACTAAAAGCACAAATTGAGGTGATCTTAGTTATTCAAAAATTTGGATAAGAATTTTCTATGGAGCTTAATACGAAGTGGATTACTCTACTACACCTATGTAATTCCAATTACTATCAGTAGTTGGAGAACAAGAATCAGGAACTTATAACAACTCCCCAGGTAATTCTCATGCACAATAAAGTCTAAGAGGCCCTAATAGCTACTGACCTCGGTAAGTGACAAAGAGGCAGCATAACTATGAAGATAGAACTCAAAAGCACTTTCAATTTAAATTTTAACTTTTTCAAAATAGTACCAGTTAAAAATAATTTAATATGAGATGAGAAATACGCAACATGAAAGAGTGATTATCTGACAAATGTCAACTATCATTTGAGTAGCAGAGATTGATGTTTGCTTTCGTACAGACAGTACAATTGAGCCAAGTGTTTGTAGACAGTTGTAATTTCTACTGACCTCTTCAAGCTTCTTAGAGTTAATTGGTAAATGCCTACAGAAAAAAAAAAGGCTCAAATGTCTTGCTAAAATCATGAGATTACCTTAGCTGTTCAGGGACTCAAGTTGTATATCATCAGTTCAGCATGCATATGGCAAATATATGGCACAACAAATACCTCTCACATTCTTGAATCAATAGCATTTCTCCTTCATTAATGCAATTATTCCCTCCCTCATTGTTGGCCCAAGTTCTAACTGTGACTAGGAATTTAAATCAACATGGATCTCCATTTGCCTAATACCCAAATTATGTGTACTAAGATTTGCATGTGTCCCCCAAACTTCATGTGTTGATAATTTGATCCCTAGGGACAACAGCTTTGGAATGTGCAGCATAATAAGTGGTAATTATTTAATGAAAATAAGACTTATGAGTGTGCAACTACACTTCTGCTATAAGTACAACCAAAGGTAGAGTTTACACATTTGAAATAAACTTTGTTGTGTTCATGCTGAACTTTCTGTAAAAATGATTAGGAAAGAAATGTGTACTAACCACTCTTTTAAGAGGCTTTTTATTGATATGTGGTGTCCCAAATATTCCTAAGTCACATACAGGGCCAGGTCACTGAACCCTCATGAATTGACTCATGTTGTTTTCTGAAGACTGGTTGAGTAAGTAGATAGTTATAAAATCTAGTTTGGCCCCCTCTTACTGTCTCAAACTTGCCATACTGCCCTTTTTCCTTCCACTGTGGAAGGATACAGCTTGTGGGCCCTGGCCAGACACCAGTGCCATATGCATGGACTTCTCAGACTCCAGAACTATGAGCAAAGTAAATGTTTGTTCATTATAAATACCCTGTATGTAATATTTTTATAGTAGCAAAAAAATGGCCTACAACAATAGGAAAGCATGACTGAATAAATAAAGTTTCTTGTGAAAAACTTTTTTTTTTTTAGTTCAGGAGCGTTATTAGATAAAAGACAACAGTTAGTAGTCAAAAAATAATTATACAGAATTCCCATCACATTAGCTTTTGTTCACTTAGTTTTAAAAGCTCAGATATAGATTAATAAGCTACCCTACATAACTGAAAATTATCTTGGCTTGTTTTATGGTCATGTAAATAGATGATCATGATTTTAATATGCAATATACTTATGAAAATATATGTAATCAAGGAAGTAAAGATATTCAAAGTATCTCTATTACTGCAATTAATTCATAGAACATCAATTGACAAATAAATATTTGGTGAAACAGCATACAATTTATAATGTAATTAGCTTAAGATACTGTTTTTAACATTTAATTATTCTAGCTAGAAAAAAACATTACATATGATGACAGTCTATCTTTATATGTTCAGATGTTTGTTGCGTTACTAACAAGTATTCTTTGTGAGTGTGCATGCTCTACCCCTTTATATTGTTAAATATACAATCAGAGGTAGAGTGTACACATTTGAAATAAACTAACTTTGTCTTGTTCATGCTTTACTTCCTGTATCAATGAACAGGAAAACAAAGCATAATTAATGAATTAGTAATCAATCTTTCTCTTTTAAAGAATGTCTTATTGATTACTCATATTCCAAATATTTGCATGTCACATACAGAATAGTTTCACTGTGGGAAAGAAAAGAAAAGGGATGCTTTTTGTGCACTGTTTTAATGTCTTGTGTAACTGTTAGCATTATTTGAATATCCCTAAAGGCACTAAGAGCAGAACATGTGAGATCAAATAAAATGAAATGCCCAAGAGATTATCTTCTTTTTAGCCTCATTTTAAGTCAAGTCGCCCAAACCAAAAGCTGTACTTTATGGCACTGGGCTGTAAACATCTGTGCTCTGTAAAAATCACTCCAAGTGTACTCAGGTAATATTGACATTGTTTTTGCCTTCCCCGGTGCACTTTCCTAATCTTTCAGGATTTGTGCAGTAGCTTTAGGACTACTCATTCTTCACTACCAGTCTCATAGTTCCTTGAGGAACTATGGAACTATGGATTAAATTCTGCTCATTTGTTCTCAGCATCTAGAGTATATTTTGTATGCATGAGGCAGTTAATTAAATGTTCGTGAAGGTATATTAAAGATAGTTGGGCGGGGGGGGAAGTGTCCTGAATATTAACATGACATGTCTTTTAAAAAATAGAGATTATTCTTCCACAAACCTTTCTTTACTCTCCAGGCCACCGAAGCTAGAACAGTCTTCAGAGGTTAGTAGTAAGTTGTTAACTCATGTCACATATATTTCAATCATGAGAAAAGTAATATTTGTTCAAACTATGCTCAATATGATTGTGCTGAATTTGTTTAAATCTGCATCATCTACACTTAACATGAGATTTTCAATAGTTTGTCATTCACTGTTGAATTGGAAGGAATTAAAAGATGAATTCTTTCTAATTAAAAATAAATACTATTTAAGAAATTATAGCTTATTAACTTCATAGGAGTATTCTCAAGATTTAGTGTTTGTCAATTAAGAATAGGAGATGATCATTGCACTAAAATTAAATTGTAAATTCAGAAAAAAATTTCATTATATAAATTATTTTTACTATATATCATCTATTTCACTGTTGTTATCTCTGCGTGATGACATAAATACTTGCCATGAGCTCCACAAATAATCTTGAATCCTTTGGAAGTAAAATATTAAAATAGAAAACACATTTAAATGGATGGTAATGACTTGAATTTACCTGTCTGTTCCATGTTTGTTTCCAAATTCAACTTGTTTTCCATTTTAAAATTATATACTTTCTATTAGTACTAATAGTCAACAATTTCGACAATTTCTACCACTAAAAGTCATTGTAGTATTAAATTTTATAATCTGTTTTATATAATTAAATAAATTTTATATTAACTCATTTTTGTATTGTTTAAAATATTCATATTTTTAATTCTTTGGGATGCCTAGCCATTTTGAGAGGAGGTACTAGAGAATGAACCCAGGGCCTTCACACTGTGCTATATCCCCAGTTCCTTTTTTACTTACAGACCAGGTCTTCCCTAGTCCTTAAATTGCCCAAGGTGAGCTTAAACTTGGGATCCTTCTGCCTCAGCCACACAAAGTGCTGTGTTTATAGGCACATGTCACAATGTCCAACTGTCAACATTTTTAAGGCTTGCATTTTCAATTTCTCCAATTTCATCTGCCATGCACTGAAATTAGAGAAGAGAATGAAATCTTCAATGATAAAAGAAATCAGCTAGAAAAAAGAAAGCAGCTGCCAGATGTCTAAAGCAGAGAAAAATATGTATTCTGTTAAGGGGGAAATACTCTATTTTAAAAATTTTACTTGCAATATAACATCACTTTCAAATACTCTGTTTTTCCTCTCTCAAAGATTATGATCAAAGACAAAGAAACAGGAATAGTTATGTGTACATACATTTACCTTACTGAAAGAATAATTTATAAGGAGACCATTTACCTTCAAAGAGAAAAATGCATCAGGTCTAAGATGACCACTTCATTATGAAAGAGTGAAAATAAATGACATTGGGAAGTTGCTGAGAGGAGAGATACAAGTCTTTCATTTTTATCATTATTTGAGAATGTACATTTATTTAAGGGGAATTTATTCAACAGAAACTTGCATGAATACCTGGTGAGCCTCTGTAATAGGTTTAAAATGACAAGAGAAGGGCTCTGTGATTATGGATAGAACTGGAAAGAAAATTTATCTTTTAAAATGAAAAAAGTCTCTTAGATATACAAACTTTATATTTTAAAGCAGTGACTTTCATGTATAAAATAAAACTGAGTTTATATCATATATATGTAGATAATAAGTCATACAGGGATTTGAAGATAAATTATGTTAAACAACAACATTAACACACTAAGCTAATTTTACTCTTCTCAACTTTTCAAAGAAATCTATATTCTATTGTAATTTCAAATTTTAAAAGTTTCAAACATAATTATCAAAGTTATAAATTGGAATTGTTATGGATACCATGAAATTTAGACCCAACTAAATGTGACTGTGATATGACTAAAATGATTAACACTTTAGATTGTATATTGCTAGATCAAAATAAGAGATGCAGATTTGGTGACACTGAGTAGAATTGCCTGAAATTTTAGTTGGAAGTACATATATAAATTAAAAACACATTAACGAAACATAACTCAGTTGTATCATTAAATAATTCATCATAGTAACATTTTTACTAAAAAAAATTTTAAGATTATTATGAAGACCATTTCATGTCTTTTGGAAATACACAAAATAGAAAAACGATTGACTATGATCTTATTATGATCATTAACTATGATCTTATTCTGAGACACATCTATTAAAAGGTAATCAATATTTATTTTAATACTAATTTATACAGATAATAGACATACCTTTCAAAGTTAAGAGCTACCTGCCATTTTGATCTTCTCTCATTGTACCAAACCATGCCTGCTACGTGATATGTGATTTTATGTGGGCAATAAATGAAAGAATAAAATGATAATTCTACTAGGCTTTGAAAACCAAGTCTACGGCACTTTAGGTTTCCAGTAAGGAATGTTATGTCATCTTAACAAATAAAAAGCTAATTAAACTGAAAATTTGACACTTTTTTAGCTCTGAAAGAGAAGTGAGTTAACTAGGCAAACTGCTGATCCCAAAGTTGAAGACAGCAAATACAGAGTATTATAATTGATTGTAACAGAAACTCATGAGTAGAAAACTCCGTGTTATTCAGTGCTAGTTTAGAAGATCTTAATTGTAATGATGGACGGCTAGAGGCTAAATATAAACAAATATGGAACTTAAAACCTCTGGGGCGGGGCTCAATCACGTAGAAACCCCCACACTTCTGTGAGTTTTATCTCTAGGAGCTCAGTTTGAATCTCACAATGAATATGAGCTGAAAATGCCTTCATTATTTCTGCAGAGGAAGGCTTTAAAAAATTGAAACAAGTTAGCACATGTATTTTTTTAATAAATTTGAAACTTTTTTAGCAGTGATTAATCCTTTTTTTTCCATCAAAGCTTTTCTAACTGGTGGAAAGGAAATGCCAAAATGCAACATCTTCTAAACTATCTGTTCCACATGAAAGGAAATGCAGCTGAGAAACACAGGTGATGTCCCCCATTTGAAGACACAGTCACTCTAATAGACTAAGAATTAGTAGTAGCAAAATAGAATAATTCTCCTTCCGTATCACACCAGCATCAACACTTCCTTCACTGTAGTTCATTTACTGACTATATCATGCATAGGTATTGAAAAAAGAAAAGCTTACAAGATGTACTAAAATCAAAACTATAATTTAGACAAAAAATGTAAACATTCAAGCACTCAGTTATAACAGAGATGTTAGAATTATATCGGGAATTTATAATAATTAGGTTCTTGTGATAGTTGATTGATTGTGTCATCTGGAGTAAATAATGCCCAAATAAATTGGCTCAGAATAGTTCTGGGTGGGGAAGAACCGCCCTAAGAAGGATTATCACCAGAATGATATAAAAGGGAAATGAAGAAGGAAGGATTGCTTCTGCTTTCTTCAGAGGAGCTCCAGACTTTGCATTCACCTTGAACATCATCTGCTGGGTTCTGGCAAAGACTTCAACCTTTCAACTCAGACCCTTGGGCTTCCTGATACATGGAGCTCCCAGTATTACACTGGATCATTTGGATCCCCAGTGCACCAACAGACCTTTCACACTCTTTCACACAGGACTTTGTGAGCAGCCATCATAAGCCAATCTTTAAATTCTTATACATTTGCATATCTTATATCATATCTGTTTCTCTAGTAAACAATGAAACAGATTTTGGTGGCCCTAGAGAAACAGAATTATAAGATAAAAATTTTAATGGCTTTACGGTTCTTACAGTTGGCTCTCTAATTTGATGAAACATAAAGAGGCCATGGTCTCCTCTTCTGATACTGTGAAAAATATTGCTAGTCCTCTGTGTGGACTATTTAAAGTTATAAGCAATGTAGACTCATTTGAGTATCCTAATTCACCACTTGTGAGATGTAAGGAATTTAGCAACTCTATATATGAAAGTTTGGAATATTTTCAGCAGAGTGGGAAATATAATGATGTTG
Source organism: Heterocephalus glaber (assembly GCF_000247695.1). The sequence goes on along the minus strand of NW_004624750.1, from coordinate 23,806,077 downwards.
GTTGGTTAGTCTTATCATCTCCAGACTAACAGGCAAAGGAAAACAACAAACTTAAAACATCCATAGGAAATCTGAAGACATCTGACCATGAGGACAAATTAATAAAGGAAAATTAGGAGCTCAATGATCAAATTCCCAAATTCAGACGCACATTAAAAATCTAAAAGTTTCTAAGCATGTCCTGAAAGAAAATCTCTCTTCTAGTAGCAGGGTTGAGATTTCAGAGACCTAAGCAGGCTTCCATAATTTTACTGGCTGAATTACAACACAAATTTAATGCTTAGCATCAAAGGGTATATGAAGCAAAGGTGAAGCCACTGATCAGAAAAGATTGGGATCCGGTATTCTGGGACAGAGGCATCTGAGAGGATCCTAAGGAGGCTGGGGATGTTGAGTTCCTATATCCTTATTATTATGTAGGAGGAAAAGATTTCTCCACACCCACCCAAGGTGTTGTTGACCTCTTTTAATATACTTGAGGAAATTGATACTGTGTTTATAAAGCGTAATAATGCTGATACTTCTCAGGACCCACCCTCACCACTCACTTTTGCCACTAGTCCCATAACCAGGCTCAAACAACAGAAGGCTCCTAAGGATGAGGTACATACTGTGGCCTGTGAGGAGGTCCAATATTCTCCCAAAGAACATCTGAAGTTTTCTAACTCTTATAATCAGAGGCTTGATAAGCAAATGTGGGAATGGATTTTGTGAGTGTGGGTTAATAGTGACAAAAATATGCACCTGGATCAGGTTGAGTTTGTTGATATGGCCAATTATGTGGGGATTCTGAGTTTAATATTGCAGTTTATTTGGCTGGTTGTCAGAAGTATGGATCAAAACATGGCCCACCATGAATGAGTTAGAAATCTCTGATATTCTATGGTTTACAATTGATGATGGATTCAGACACTTAGGGAAATGGGAGTGCTGGGGTGGATCTGTCATGTTAAACCTAATCCTCCACACTAGGATGATCCAGAAAATGTGTCCTTCACTAACAACTTTAGAAACAAATTAATGAGGGGAAGACTGGCATGCTTGAAGAGCCCTGTCATTACTCTTCTCTGTATGCAAAAACTTACAGTGGGGACCATGGTTACTCAGTTAAGAAATGTAAGGGCAATGGCTTGATTGGATCCTAGAGTAGCAGGGTCAAATGGCATCACTTAATCACCAAAGGCAAGGTGCACTTACTTAACATAATGGACAGCAGAAGCAGAACAATGACCAGAATGGTCTTACAGGTGTAGACCTATGGCATTGACTGAGCAGCCATGGTGTTCCCAAAAGTGAAATAGATGGGAAGGCTATAAAATTTTTACTAGTATTATATAATTGAAAAATTTAAGTCCAAATGAACAGGAACCTACTTCAAATTGTAGTAAAAGGAATCACTGCTCCTCAACTATTTCCCAGATTTGAGGCAGTTTATAGACCCAGAACCCCTTGAGTGGGAAGCTGGGATCCTTTAGGGAAGGATCTGGATGCGTCAAAAATTTATACAGCCAATCTTTCTCTCCTCCTTCCTTGGAGCAACCTAAGGCCTTTTGCCCAAGTGTCTGTATATTGGGGGAAAGGAAATGGTCAGACATTTTGGGGATTAGGGGACAATGAGTCTGAACTAATGGTGATTCCAGGGAATCCAGTGTATCATTGTGGCTCACCAATAGGAGTAGGGGCCTATGGAGGTCAGGTAATCAACAGAGTTTTAGCAAAGATCTGAATCACAGTGGGTCCAGTAAGTCTTCAAATTCTTCTTATAGTCATTTTCCTTGTTCCACAATGAATAATTGGAATATGTATACTTAGTATTTTTGAAGAATCCTCATATTGGTCACTTTACCTGTAGTGTGAGGGCTATTATGGTTTGAAAAGCCAAATGTGAACCATTAGAGTTGCCTTTCCCTGATAAAATAGTAAACAAAAAACAATATCACCTACCTGGAGGGATTGCAAAGATTAGTGCCACCATCAAGGGCTTCAAGGATGCAAAGGCGGGATCCTAACAATATCTCCATTTAATTCTCCCATTTGGCCTGTGAAAATGAATGATGGAGCTTAAAGAATGGTGATAGATTACCATAAACTGAATCACGTGATGAGTCTACCTGCAGCTGCTGTACCACATGTAATTTTCTTGCTTGAGCAGATTAACACATCTCCTGGTCCTTTGGATGCAGTTATTTATATGGAAAATGCCTGCTTCCCATACCTATCCATAATGGTGATCAGAAACAACTTGATTTTTGCAAAGCCAGTAATACACCTTCACTGACCTAACTCAGGGTTATATTAACTCTCCAGTCCTGCGTCACAACTTAGTTCACAGAGATCTTGACTGCTTTTTTCTCCCACAAGGTATCACACTGGTCCATTACAATTGACGATGTATGCTGATTGGGCCAAGTGAGTAGGAGGTAGCAACCAATCTGGATTTGTTAGTAAAACATTTGAGAGTCAGAGAATAGGAAGTAAATCCAACTAAAGTTCAAAGTCCTTCTAGCTCAGTGAAATCTCTAGGAGTCTAGTGGTGTGGGGCATGTAGAAATATCCCTCCTAAGGTAAAAGATAATTTATTTCATCTGGCTCCCCCTACTACCAAAAGAGTCACACAAAGTCTAGTAGGCTTATTAGGATTTGTAGGTAACACATTCCGCACTTAGTTGTCTTATTCTGGCCCATTGACCTAGTGACTCAGAAAGCTGCTAGTTTGGCAGGGGGCCCCCAAAAAGAAAAGGCTCTGAATAGGTCCAGGATGCTGTACAGGCTACTCTTCCCCTGGGGCCATATGACCCAGCAGATGTAATGGGACTTGAAGTATTAGGGACAGGGGAGATGCTATTTGACGTCTCTGGCAGGCTCCCACGGGTGAATCACAGTGGAGGCCTTTAGGATTTTGGAGCAAGGCTCTGCCATCCTCTGCAGACAACTACTCTCTAACTGAAAAACAGCTCTTGGCCTACTAGTGGGCCATAGTGGAAACTGAATGCTTAAGCATGGGGCACCAGGTCACAATGTGACCTGAGAGGTCTATCATAAGAGTAGTATTATCTGCTTCATTGACTTGTAAATTTGGCCATAGATAGCAACAATCTACCATTAAATGAAATGGTGTATATGTAATTGAGCCAGAGCAGATTCAGAGGGTACAAGAAAATTCATGAAGAATTTGCTCAGATACGCATGGTTCCTACTCCTACCATATTGCCTTCTCCTTCCCAGCATTCACCTATGGCCTCATGGGGTGTACCACCTGTCACAGGAAGAGAAGCCTAAGGCTTGTTTTACAAATGGCTCTACACATTATGTGATCACCACCCACAAGTGGAAAGCTGCAGCACCAAAGCCCCTCTCCAGAGCATAGCTGAAGGACAGTGATAAAGAGAAATCTTCACAGTGGACAGAATTATGGGTGATAGTATATTTTGTTTGGAAGGAGAAATGGCCAGATGTAGAACTGTATACTGATACATAATTGGAAAATTGGTGACACAGACATTTGGGGAAGAGATATGTGGATAGACTTCTCCATATGGGTAAAGACTGTAAAAACCTTTTTTTTTTCACCAAAAAGTGACCTCTGCAGAAGAGAACTTGCATTTTCAAGTGAATAAATGACTAGTTCCATAGATAGTAATCAAACCCATTCTTCAGCCACCCCTGTCATTATCCAATGGGCTCATGAACAGAGTGCCCACAGTGGCAGGGATGGAGGTTATGCATAGGCTCAATCATGTAGATGCCCACTCGCCAAGGCTGATCTAGCCATAGCCACTGATGAATGCCCAATATGCCAGCAGCAGAGACCAACAGTGATTATGAGACCCTAAATAATATTAGTTATGTTATCTAATACAAAGATAATGTGAAATAAAATAATTAGGGCAATGGGATCATGTGAATTTTAAAACAATTAAAGAACTTCCAAAAGAATGTCAATAGACAATCAGCATAAAATTTCACAAATTAGAAATGTGAGAAAAACACAGTTAAAAGACAAATACTTATGATCAAACTTTCAAACTCTTATATGATTAAAGTTTAAATGTTTCAGAGAAATGAATAAGAAAATATTAATATGATAATAGATAAAAGAATACAGTGTGAATTTTTCAGATCTTAGAGAAAAAGAATAATTAAAATAACATTAGATACAAATACTAAAAACCATCTGAATATAAAATGATAAATTTAATTCTGGCAATTTAGTTTTATTCTAATTCACTAACATAATTTTGTAGGAAATATGTAAACTACAGGGTTCAAAACATCTATGTACATTTGTGTAGTTACATCTCTGTAGCTTTTTGAAAATTTAGACTCCACGATGTAACAAAATCTAACTTTTTTCTCCACCATGTGTTTGTTGTCCTTTTTTGATCTCTTTATGATGCACTTTTCAGTGGCATCCTTAAGAAGGACTTTTACAGAGATTTCAGAGTAACCTTACCATTTCAGTTATTAATTAACCTTTCTTCTTCTGAAGTGGTTACACATTCCTTGTGAATATTTTTCTTTCTTTGCTCTATTTGTGCTGTCTGTGAAATTTAGGTGAGGAATTGAAGCTCAGCAAAAGGGCACCAAAACTTTTTACAGCCAAGTCTTTGGTTCATGGATTCTCAGGGGTCAGTTTGAGGCCATAATTGTGTTTGTATGTCACTACAGGCTATTCTAAAGGGTCTATCCTCAACTCCTTACTCCCTTGCAGAATCCTAAACACCATTTATAGCTCCTTTTCTGTTTAAGCTTTCGATTAAACAACTTCAAGACACAATTCTCAAGGGCAAGAGGAAAAAAGAAAAAAAAAGGTAGATTAAAAATTAGACTTTGTTGGGTGTAAATATTCAGAAAAGCAGTAATCAAACAGTAGACATTTCCTTATTCCTTCCTAACAGATTCTGGAAGAAGAGAAAGGTGAGGAATATAAGACAAAGGATGAGCTATATCCTAATTCAGTGTGAGTTTAGGTTAATTTAACTGTGTTGTAGAACAATATGTAGAGCATTTGCACTTGCTGGGAAGAATAATTAAACCAATGACCAGGCAAACCCAACATTGCTAACCTGTAAGGCAACTTCATTAGAAACAGTTCCTATGTCAGTTACACAGTGCGAAACCCAGGAGTTATGTTCAGGCTGCAGTGGAAAACAGAACACCAGATGGAAGAATTAGGCTCTGCAAGACTGAGACAGAATATGGTTCACCATACATTCCAAGACATTCTGGGGAAATATGTACCACAATTATAACTGTAAACTTGCCCATGGTTTACTGCCAGCTGTATATCATTCTCTGATTCAAGAGGCAGTACCCAATATCCTCAGAGGCAAAGCAGTGTGGCCCAACAACATCTATAGAAATTTTTTGACTACTACAGACAAATATGTCACCAGAAGCTGAGGAATATTGGTGACACACTTTTTATTCTATGTCTTAACAATTTATATAAGCTACATAACAGAATGTCATGCTTTTTCTAACTGTATGTATATATATATATATATATTCTTGTTTGAATAAACCACCATTCCTCCATTTCCCACTTCAAATTGGGGTCAATTTCTGATTAAAAAATTCAAATTTTCCATTCATATTAAAGAACAGATAAAACAATAGGATTTTTGTTACATTAATTGTTTTTTGGCTCAATACTAATGAACTATTTGAAAAGTAGGTGCTCACTTTTTCTATAAATATTTAAATCATTTGGATAGTTTAAATATTTTGCTTTTTATAATTCAAAAAACTGAAAAGGCAATTATTACTTTTAGGAAACTGATACACTTAAATAGCATGTAATATTGAATTCATGTATTTAGATATAACGTTGTGTTAGTTATTTTTCTCTCGTTCTGAGACAAAATTCCCAACACTCAAAGTTAAAAGGGAAGGGGTTTATTTGGCTTACAGTTCACAGAAGTTTCAGTCTGTAATCAGAAGACTCCAAGGCAGGGATGACAAATAGGCATGGCAGAGGAGAAACAACATGGTGCACACAAGACAGCAAAGGTAACAAGGGGGAGCTTCATTTCTTGGTGGCAGAAGACAGCAAAAGCAACAAAAGAGAGTTTAACAGTGTCTCCCTGCCCCTTTTATCTTATTCAGGCTACTTAGGGTGGGTAGCACTCACACCCTTAATCCTAGTGCCCTTGAGCCTAGCTTTGCACCATGAATCTATTCCAGCTTCACACACTCTACATCTAGCCTGTGACCACATGACTCTTTGGGGGGGGACTCTAGACCAAAACCATAACAAACGTTCTGAACTGATCTTTTCACTAAGGTGTTCTCACTAGATTTTGAGCAATCTATTGTTTATCCTGGTAATTTAATTCTCCTATATCTTGTTATGCCCTATAAGCTGAAAATGAGTAATTTTGTATCTTTGGCTATACCTGTCTTCTATCTTCCCAATCTCCCTTACTGCCTGGATATTTAATAGATGCCTCCAGAATAAAATGTCCTGCTATCAGTTCATCCTCTCCTCTCAGTTCTCAGTCTTATATTATAGTACCACAGTTGGTCAGCCTAGTCACCCAGCTAACAATACTGGGATATGTTTGGTCACTTCAATTTTATAATTGCCTACTTCTAATCACTTAATTCCTTTGGTTATATGTATATATATTTCCCTGAGTATTATGTGATGTCATTTTTGTCTCTTTCATTATTCGTATTTTAAGGTATTTTAAAGAAGCAGCTCAAATGTCTCTAATCCATATACTTTCATTTCCTCTGTGCATATGTGTATCTGTTTCCACTTATCCAATTGTATCATAGTTTTGTAGTTGTCAATTTCTTCTATTAGTTGGAGCTGCATCTAATCCTTTACATTAAGACTATGCCATATACGGAGATTTCTCATAGAAGAAGATGGTATAAAAAGATGTTTACTACTATGTATTGCACACGAATATTAATGAGCCCTTTCTGAGAAAAGACTATTGACCTGAATTAAGAGAAAAGAACCCACATCAACAAAAACAAAAGTATTTTTGTTTGAGTTTCTCATTTCTGTTTTAAAGAAAGAAGTGAAGAAATTCCTTTTTATTCTAAATGAGAGCTGACATTTATGACTAGAGGTCACAAGTCCAAAATCTCTGCTCCGAAAAAATATTAAAGGTTTCAAAACACTTTTCCACACTGTTGGATTCACAGATATTTGGCTTTAGCAGCAGAAAATTCCTTTAAGTCACATTCTCAAACTGAGCCATGCTACTTCATCTTCATCGCAAGTGGGATAGTTGAAGAAAGTAGAACAGTTGAGTTACTGCTGTACCCTACTTGGCAGTACATACACTAGTGGAAGAAACAAAAATGGTGTCTTTTGGAGTCTTGTAATTATTTTTAAACTTTCAGTCTAAAGAATGAAAGTATTATCTATGCAATAGAGTGACAAGCACTTCAGTGTGACCAATGGGAACTCACTGATAGTTTTCCTTTGATTTTTAAATGAATGAATATATGCTAGAGAAAATAAAATGTTTATTAAAATATATTTAGCCTTGTAAATGTTCATTTTGGAAGGGAGCAATCAATACTTTACTATCTAAACCAAATCATGATTTCTCAAAGTATAATTTGTAAAACACAGATTTCAGTAGCTGCTTAGTGGGAATTAAATGATAGAACGACTAAATAATAAAATGCTACATTTCATACTTAAATAGCTGAGCAAAAAAAATTTATTTTTATGAATTAATCAATTGAATGAAAAATTATACCTCAGAATTGGTTGGCATATGAAGATTTTCCATACTTATTGAATGTGGGATTTTTAAAATGGATTAGTTCAATATAAAATATTTTATAAAATTAATAGTAAATAAGTTTGTAAAATACTACCACAGACTAACTGTATTTATCTATTTCTTCCCAATATTTCTGCCTTTTTATAAAAGTATTCCCTTTCAGTTTAGTGTTCTTGTTTGTTTAGTTTTCTGACCTTATTAAGCACCCACTGAGCACAGCTTAGCAGGAAGTAAAAGCTATTTATTGTGGTGACAAACTAAGTAACATGAGAGTATAAGAGCATAAGAAGAGATAAAAGAATATTATTCTGAAGAAAACATCAAATTTTTCTTCTGGTTCATTAGATACTTTGTAGACCCATTTCATTGTAATATAAATAACTACACAGACTGTCAATCTAAAGTACACCTTGGCTCCAAAGCCATTTTGGGAAGGGATATTAGCTTTTCAGGGATTTCATAAACTTCTGAATTGTCATAATCCACATACTAGCATCTAGGTACTTGAGTTTTAGTAAAATATATCAAAAATTACAAGAGTTTAAAAGTGACATGACACACTTGTTATATCTTTGGTTATCTTCCTTTCATACTAAGAAAGTTCACCAATAAATCTCAATGAATAGAATCCTGAAATGATTTGTTTAAATATTCAGGTTGATATTCCATAGGACTAATTTATTTTCATAGATTTAATAAGTGGCATTTTCAAGAGTTAGTACTGATAATAAATGAGATTGTTCTAGTGTGAAACAGTGTCCCCTATATAGGTTAATTGTTTGAACTAAGGCATAATACCCCACAATGACCTTTTCCTCTAAATTTCTTGACTGTAAATCAGGTTAAATCATTCTATGCAATATATCATACACCTTCAGAGAACTAGTCAGATCCTTTATCTCCAACCATTCTTCTGCATTAAACATATAGCTAATATGCAAATGATACAGTATAAGAAATTGGAATGATATTTTGGCCTTAAACTCCTTTGTGGAACATATAGATCTTGAGAATTGGATAGAATGACATTTGAGGTAAAATTATTCCTTTGATACTTTTAGACAATAGCCCTGACCAAAATAATTTTAAAAATCACTCTATGCTCTATTTTTATACTTATCTTTCTAAGTATCTTTTAAAGTTTCTTCTTGTTCTCAAAAAACTAATGTATTTCTTTAAATTTAGCTTATTATTTTTTCATTTTTGGGGGGAAGAGTCACTCCTTTGATTGTTTCATTGAGGATTATTGCTAGGAATTTAAATATCTATTCTTGTCAAAATATATTTTAAAACTAATAAACATATAAATTTATGTGCATAAAATATTACTTTTTTTTTTTTTGGTACCAGGGATCGAACTTGTGTCCTTGTGCTTGTGCAGCAGGAGGTGAAACCACTGAGCTAAATCCCCAGCCCCTACATTTTTTAATGTAACAAATACTTTATATAAATCAACTTTTTTGAAAAATCATGTCTTCTTATTTCTTTCATAATGAATATTTTTTCAAAATTAAAAATTAACTTATGACAGACAGTATACTTCACATATTCTCTAGTATACTTCATATATAAGAAAAGTATCTATCACCAGCATTTTATAGATTAAGTAACTGGAACCTGAAAATAGTTAAATATATTTTTCAGTGATGAATACTTTAGTAATGGAAAGATAAAATTGTGTGAAAAGTAGTCTTAATTATAAAGTTGGATGGTGACACATTTAAGGTAAACATATCCCTCCATTTCCAGGGGTGTATCAAATCCTGTCATCACTAAGAAAGCATATTATTTCTTTTTATTTGTTTAGAGTTTAAATCTCCCATTGATTTATTGTTCACGTATGAAATCTGTATTTATTCAGGTGCCTTCAAACAATCCCGTAGCTTAGCTTCCAAGTAGCTTTATGCTCTAAACCAACTGGACATCTAGTAATCAGTATCTATGAATTAAGCTGTGCTTAGGTTTGGAATCAGGTTTGTCTGGTATATTCATATATGCCAGATGATTTTTCAGAAAACTGGGACTTTTCTTAGTCTCTAGGTTATGAGAGAATATTTCTGTCAGCAATCTGATTTCAGAAATATGAGCTCATAATAAAATTTGATTTTAAGTTTTTCTTCCCTAGTACTTAAGCCATCAGTTTGCATGGGTTCCAAAGTTAAAGAAGTCTTTGTTAAACCAGGCTAATTATGTAATTTTCTTATAATGCTATGCTTAATTTTCTGTCAATGTGTCCACAGTAGTGAACTAGTGTATAAGGAATGCATCTAAATCAAAGAAAACATATGATTGAATTGCATTTAAATGCTTGATGATGAACATTAGCAATGTACAGAAAGAACTGAGAGTAGATTGCATTATTTCTTGAAATTAAATTGTCTATAATAATAGATATCACAGGGTAACAGTACTATAAATAATTTTTTATTAACAATTCTAATATTTCTGTCATCATTCTGGCTTGTGCTCCAGTAAAAATTTCCCATTAAGCTCAGCTTGCAACATTTTAGGGATTCTCTAGCTGATGTCTCTAAACCTTTCCAAACTTCTTCCAAAAACTAGCTCCAGAAGTTTCTAAGAAACATTATTAGATATAGTCACCGTGATATAAGGCATATGATATAGGACTTCCAAATGATATAAGGGAAATATAATTCCCAACCTGCTAGGTGTTCGGTACACTGAGTTCATGCTCTCTAAAATCAAAGATTGAATTCTAGGAACAATGAAAGTTAAGAGTAGGAAGTATTTATTGAGAAAAAGATAGCTCCTGTCTAAGAGAGACAGAAGAAGTCCCTAGTGGGTGGCTGGGACCCTGCTTCGCAAAAGATTTTTATAGAGCAAAGCCATAAGGTGAGGCCAGTACAAGGTGGGTCAAAACTACTTTCAAGAAAATTATAAATATGATCATTTAGGTAATATTGATCCAATGGAAAATCACAAGGTTTGTATGAGGTGGAACAAAACTAGGATCAATTAATAAGATTATGAGTATAGTTGCTTAGTTAATATTGATTAAATGGCGATTAAATGGGGAAGCAAGTCAGTAACAAGCATACAAGAACTTTCAAGAGGGAACAGGCTAGGGAAGTTTTGATCCTTCACTCAAGGTGATTGATGCTTATTTTTGATATCAATCACTGCTGCTCATCCCTAGAATAAGTATGTGGGTTCAGTCATTTCTCTTCATCTTGAAGCCTGATCTTCAATGAATGCATCTCCAGCCACAGTTGTAATATATTCTTACTTCTGCAACTCTTGGAGGGACTAGCTCTGTCTGACTGCCTGTAATATTCCTAACTAACTTGACTGTCTATAATCAGAGCAACTTCCATACTTTTCTATTAACAATATCTTCCTTAGTTACTTTTTCTTTGGTAAATGAAATATCTCACAGCCACAACTTAAAAGAAGAGAAGTTTATTTGGGCTCACAGTTTAAATCATGGTTGGCTGTCTCCACATCATAAACACCATGGTGAAAAGGCATAGCAGAGGAAAGCTGTTCAACTCATGGCAACCAGGAAGCAGAATGTAAAAAGGGAGGAGGCAGAGAGGATTGTACCATTCTGTAATGCTCAGTGATCCACCTCATCTGACCACATCCCACCTCCAGCAGCACATTCACCTATGTATACATCAGCAGATTAGTACATTGATATGTATAATGGTCTCCTGATTCAGCCCTCTTCCAAAGTATATCAGAACTTTGGGGACTATTTTAGATTTAAACCATAACATCCTGTTAAACCTGGGATGTTATTTCTCAATGAACATAAGACTATTATTTAACTATAAAATATGTCTATATTTCTAGATCCTTTTATCTTTAAATAATAATCTCATTTTGCCATTCATAATTCATACAAAGACCTATTTAGTCACTTCTAAATGCCTTACATGAGAGTTTGATAATTCCTGCCTACTCAGACAGGAATACTCAAGCTGTACTTTTCTTAGTGATTAATATGGTTGACATAGTAAAAGAAAATTAATTATGGCCAAGACTTCCTTTTTTAAAAAAATTAATTTTATTGGTATATTTAAGGTATACAATATAATGACATTCATCATTGGAAATTTGCACCTTTACATAATTCATCTTGGTTCTTATTTTTTCCCCATTGTCCTGCCCTCTCTTCAACCCCTCCACCCCTCCCTATCTATCTACAAAGACTGTTTCCATTTTTTCTTTTTCTCACATTAATTCCATTCCCTTCTTTCTTTCCCCCATCCCTCCCACTTCCCCTTTGCCTCTTTTCTTCCTATTTCACATTGTTATACCTTTTAGTCCTTATTTACACTTTCAGTTTCCCACACTAGAGAAACTCTTCAGTATTTACACATGTGTGTCCTATTTATTTCACTTAAGAGTATTGCCTCAATGTGCATCCATTTAGCTATAAAAGTTTGTAGTTTCTCATTCTTTATGGCTGAGTAATACTCCATTTTATAAAAAAAAATCACATTTTCTTTATCCAGTCTCCAGTTGATAGGCAATTGGATTGTTTCCAAGTTGTAGCTATCACAAATTGTGCCACTATGAACATGGGTGCACGTATATCACTGTGGTATGATTCTTTTAATTCTTTGGGGAAGATTCCCTATAGGGGAATAGCTGGGGGGTCAAATGGGACTTCTAGTCCTAGTTCTTTGAGGTATCTCCATGCTGATTTCCACAGTGATTGCACCAGTCTACATTCCCACCAGCAGTGGAGTAAGTTTCCTCTTTCCCTACACCCCTCCCAGCATTTGTTATTGGCTGATTTCATGATAGCAGCCATTCTTTCTGGGGTGAGGTGAAATCTCAGTGTTCTTTTCATCTGCATCTCTCAAATGACCAGTGATGTTGAATATTTTTTCATATTTTTATTTGCTATTTCTACTTCTTTGAAAGACTTCCTTTTATGTTCTGAATTTGTTCTTTTCACAAGTATTATTATATAATATTCATTTAAGTAAGCACATGATATGTATATGTATAATTTTTAAAAATTTTAAATTTGACATTTTTACTGATTATCTTTTAGTGTCACGAGGACCAAAGAAATATGCAGTAGATAAATATTCTCAATTTACACATAGATAGCAAATTTATACCAAATATTTAGTATGTCCCTGCTTACTATATATTTATTATGTACTTGTTCAAAGTTCACTGTATTTATGAATTTACTTATTCCTTGTAGGAACCAGCCTACAAGCTAAGCTGGAACCTGACCAAGGGGTGATGAAGATAAGAAATAAAGAGACATGGAAACAAGTTAAAATCTGGATGGCCAGGGGGCTCATGTCTCCCTTTGACATAGAGCCCCAAATGATGGCACACCTTGGCTTTATTCATTCAGGCACGAACACAAGCAAATAAGAGTTCCATAGGCTTCATCTTTCTCCCTTCCGCACTACTTCTCCAGGTAAACAACTTAACCTCAGGTATTTTTACTTTTCCCTACAGTATGTCAGCACACTTGCATGCCTTCTTTCTTCTCCATGCTCACTGAGGAGGCCCATTAGGCCTCAGTCTTCCCATCTGATCTCCACAATTCCTTATCAAATTCTATGAAGAAACATTACTATGATCTGCATTTTACATTTAATGAGAAAATTTATGGATAAATGGTATAGGACATATGACATATTTAGCTCCAAATAATATAAAGGAAATATTATAACTCCCAACCTGCTAGATGTGTGACATGCTGAGTTCATGTTCTCTAAAATCAAAGAATGAATTCTAGGAACAACAGAGTTTAAGAATTAATTGGAAGAATTTATTGAGAGAAAGATAGCTGCTGTCTTAGACAGAAGGGGGTCCAAAAATTGGGTAGCCCATCAACCCCACTTCTCAAGGGATTTTTATAGAGCAAAGCCATGAGGTGAAGTGGGTTCCAGGTGGGACAAAACTATATCAACTAATAAGATTACAAGGTTTATTTAAGTAATATTGATTCGATGGGAAATCACAAGGTGGGTATGAGGTGTGATAAAACTATGGCTAGCCAATAAGGTTACAAGTATAATCCTTTAGGTAATACTGATTAAATGGGGATCGAATTTAGAAGCAAGTCACATAGCAAGAACGCATGGAATGAACAAGGATTTTCTGGAAGATCTGGGCTTGGAGGTTCCAGGGGGCCCCATTCAAGGTGATTGATACCTATTTAGAATATCAATCATTGCTGTTCATCCCTAGAGAAAGTTGTTCTTTTTCTTGAATCCTGGCCTTCAGTGAATGAGCCTCAGGACATAGATGTTGTCTGTACTGAGGGCCTTGGCTTGCCTAACTGCGTTATAATATTTTCTACCTAACTTAGCTGTCTACAATATAAATAAGAAGTAACCACACCACATAGTTAGAATACAGTCCAGGAAATCTACATATCCATTGTTACGCAAATATCCATTGTAATCTTTATGTAGTATTGTCCCTCACAATACAGAAGCTAGAGCATCATTAAAGGATAAATTTTCTCACATTTTTATAGAATTGATATAGGGGAAGAGATGTAACTCCCAAGCCTACTAGATATTCAAAACTCAAATTCGGGTTCTCTAAAATTGAAGAATGAATTCTAGGAACAATGGAGGTTAAAATTAGGAAAAATTTGTTGAGAGAAAGAAAGCTTCTGTCTAAGAGAGACAGAAGGGGGACTAGAAAGTGGGTTGCCCACCCACCCACATTTCAAAGATGTTTTATACAGCAAAGCCATGTGGTGAGGTGGATACAGAGTGGTAGGCATGAGGTGGGACAAAACCACAACCAACCAATAAGATCACAAGTACAGTCACCCAAGTAATATCGATTAAATGAGGATCAAATGGGAAAACAAATCACATACAAGAAATTTCTCATTTAGAATATCAATCACTTCTATCTATCTCCAGGGAAGTAGTGCTCTTCTTCTAACCAGTGAATGTGCCTCAGTTGTTCTCCATGTTGGTTCTTTGCTGTGTTGGCTCCTGAGGGGCTGGTCCTGTCTAACTGCATACAAGATATCTAATTAACTTACCTATCTGCAAAAGAAGTACAAAAAAACAAGAAAATTCTAGAACTTTTGTCTTATGAATTTAATTTTGGAAATATTACAAAATTAAGCATGTAGTAGAGTTCCAAATCAAAATTAGCTCAGTGTTTTTTAAACTCCAATGAATCTCTTTAATTTCTAAGTTGGTATTCTTTTGATCAAAAAAAAAAAAAAATCAAGAAGATAAATGGTGCCAAAAAACAAACTTTTGTAGTTGTAAATGAAACATTTAAGAATTTAAGATATGCATAAGTGAAACCACAAATGCTAAATTCTAGTTAAATGGATTGAATTGATTTATTTATCCAATAAATATTTATGGAGCTCCTACCAATACCAGCACTTGTTTGGATGATTAATGTATTCCAGTGAAGAAAGCAAAGATCCTGACTATTCTGTGGTTTGTCAATAAACAACGGAAAAGAAACACACAGAGACACAAAAAACACACAAAACACAAAGAAGAAAAATAACAAAATAAAACCTAATAAACACGTAAATTTTAAGGGAGTAAAAATTATTGAAAAAATAAAATGTAAAGCATCATAAGAGGAAATCTGAAATTCTAAGTGGCTAATGGTGATAGAATGATTGGATTAGGCCTGCAGTTAAGGAGGGAAAAATACCTGAAAAAATAAGAAATGTAGTCCTGAATTTTTCTGAAAGAATAGCATTCCAGGAAATGGAACACCTTTAAGACTTTAAGATGAGGAATGATTGGTATATTCAAGGTACAAAAAAGTGATCAGAACAAATTTTTCAGTTTTCATAAAATAAACACGTTAAAAATATTAAATATTTAAAGTGGTGATATCAGAGAATTAAACACAAAAGGATATTTTTTTATACTGGGTATAGGTTGCATGCCTATGAATTTGGTCCAGGTAACAGGACAAATTAGTGAGAGGTGTGAATAGAAGTGAAAATGACAAAGGAAGGCTAGATCTCTTGATAAAATTGGAGTCATCTTAAGAATTCTGAGTGAAATTAGAAACCACTGAACAGTTGTGGAAAAAAGTGCAATGTATTTTAACTGCTGCTTTTTTGAGAATAAAGTGTAGATCCACAAAAGTAGAAGAAAGGTTGCATTAACACCCAATAATTGTTTGATTAGGATAATAATATTTTTGAAAATCCAGTTTATTTTCCATGTTTTAAACATGTCTACCTTATATGTGTAAATATGAATGTATATGATGTGGTATGAATATATTTTTAAAAGAGAAGTTCAAATTAAAAGCACTATTTGGTTTTTGGTAAATTTATTACAAAAGATAAAATAGATTTAGTTTCAAATAGAAGGGCTGTACTCAAATGAAATCATTATAGATAATGTAAATTTTCAGAGAATGGAAATTCCATGTATTACTAGATTTTAGTTGTGTCAGACAGAAAGTATGTTTCAAAACCTCTAATGAGTGAAAGGATACAACTTGCCACTGAAAGCAATCACAAACCTCAGATAGACATGTGTTAAGTTTTTGGAGACAACATCGCTTGCAGGAAGTTGGAGTCAGAAGCAGCAGGAAGAAAATCAAAAGCAAAGCAGCTAAGTTCCATTAGCCCTGGACCTGAGGAACTTTAAGTCATCCAAGATATTCCCTGCCAAGTATTCCAGTTCAAGCTGGGAGGAGCATCTAAAGCTGATAGGGTATTTTAGGCCTAAAAGAATGAATAATTGCAAGGAGACCGATACAAGGGAAGAAGCAATAAGGGGCCTGTGAAATGTAAAACCTCAGAAGCAAAGTGCACATCCAAGATAATATCCTACATTGAGAAGAAAGTCTGGGAAAAATGGAAATAAGCAGGACAAAGACTCAGGGACAAAGAAAAAACAGTACAGAGCAACAGCATCTCGCCAGGCATGTCAACATAAGATTGATCATTTTACAAATAGAAAAAAAAGACTCTAGAGTGGAAGAATTAGCAAAGAATGTAACCCGTAATTGCCTCCCAAAACTAAGGAAACACTACTTTCATGTGTTGACTAATTATGCTTGAATTCCATAAAACATTATAAAACAATAACAAAACTGTATAGAAAAATAAGACAACATATTTAAAATGTTCATTTAAAGAAAATTAAGTCCATATTTCATATTTAGTCATATTGTCCAAAGATATCTCTTAGTGCTGTAAAAAAAAGTCAGCAAGACTTATGAAATGTAAAAGTTTCTTGCAGTTATATATTTTAATATATATTAGTTTTATAATCACTTCTTGGCCTTTTGGCTAAGATCAAATGTAATATATTAGTTTTATAAAGTTGTTAGAGTATTATTATTTTTGAATACATTAAGCATTGCTTTAAGACAGGTCTATTACATCCTTTTGAACTACTTAGTTTTTAAAAAAAAATTTTATTAGTACGTGTTTGCAGTACATAATGCTTATAATCCCTGTGTGGAGTTGGTACAGATACATAATGTATCTTAATACATTTTTTTATCCCCTTTCCTTCCGTTTCCTCACCACTTCTTCATCTCTTGATCCTTTTCCCATTTGGGTTTCTTATATAAGAGAAACTACTTGATATTTAAGCTTGTGTGTCTAATTTATTTCATTTAACATTATGTTCTCAAGGTACAACCATTTCCCAATAAAAGATTCAAGTTTTAATTTAAAAAAATTAGATGTGTTCTTAAAACATGTAAAAGAGTAGATATTTCTACAGTAATCATTTAAGGCTCTGTGAACTACACTTTTTAAAAACCAGTATTCTGATAACCTGTTATAGTAGCAGATTAAATATATTATTGACATGGGTAATATAGAAGAGAAGTGATAACTTCAGAATGTTGCAGTTATCTGGGAAATTGGCCACAATGGTTATGTTCCTAAAGCCTCTGAAACATGGAGAAGAATCAAATTTAAATTTATTTTAAAGAAATAATTAATAGGATTCATTGATATAGAGAACATAAAAGATTAAATAGAAAGGAGTATCTTTTGCGATTCCAAGTTTTATAGACAAGCATGTAGGCAGTCATCTGGAAAAACCTCACTGACAGAATTGGGTTAGCTGGAAAGCAAATGTACTTTGGAGGATGGTGGGAGGAGTTAAATTTTGCATATACTGAATTTGAGGTAACAATCCTCTAAATAGCAAATTCCTTTACATATGCAAATATTAAATTGTGGTTAGAACCATAGATGTATAAGTTTGGAGGTATTGTTAGAACAATAAAAGACTAATGAGCTTAAAGAGGAGGACAATAAAGATTTCTCAGATTAAATATCTTCCTACATTTTATATCCAGTAATAATCTTTTTCTAGGAGTGAGGATTTTCTGAAAGATGAGTTGTTAGAAGATATAGACTCAATGTATCTTTGTTTTGGATTATGAAGAGTCTAAGTAAGTCATTCTGAACAAATAAAATTTTCATGAAGGTTGATGCAGGCATGTCATATTAGGACCCAGTTTTCAATTACATTTTCACTGCTCAGTTAAAATAAAGTTATCTGGAGTAGAATGTAGGAGTGTGTTTATGTTTGAGAGTAACAAAATTAATCTAAGTGTGTAAAGTAATTTATCATTGTACAAAGAACTAAAATAACATCTGTATTGTTTTGTTGCACACTTGTTTCTATTTTATAAGAAAAAACAAGTAAACAGCCTGAGGCTATGTTAACTCTGTCAAAACAAATTGATAAATTTGTTGTGAAAACAGTAAAGTCGAATACTTCTTTTAAATAATTTTAATATTTTCTTTCATTCTTAGATATACATGAATTAATAGCAGAAGATTGTTAATTTCTGTGTACATGTCAAACATTGCATTATAAAAACACTACACTAGGTGGGGTTTATGCTTAAATTTTTTGATTATTTTAAATATTCAGACAGTCATATTATATGACAACCTATTTTCTCAGTCCATGAGCAATTAACTTTTAGATATGACAAAGTTTTAGATAATCACCAGCTGAAATGTTTCTATCTTGAAATAATACAAATCATACTACTTGAAAATCTAACCAGGAAAAATTGCATAACACTGCAAATAAAGGTAGTCCATGAAGTCTTCTAGTTGCACAAATAACTATGCAGTCTCTAAAATCTCACCTCCATTGGAAAAGTGAAAGACAACTTTAATTATTGAATTTCATCATAATTATTTGTAAATGATATTGTGTCAAATTAATTTTGAACCTTCTATTGATAGAAATTCCTGGAATTACCCATGGTTTTCTAAAAATCTTACAGGTACTGGAAAAAAACTGTGTCTTGATGATATGTAATCTATTTGCAGATACCACTTGTTCATTCTATCATTTTGTACATGAAAAGTAAGTCAAGATATCAGAAAGCTATAAGTTAGCATTTAATTTAGTGATAAAAAATTTGAGAAAAATTAATTATTACCTACCTTCCAAAGAATGTAATATAACCTGGCTAGATTTTTATCTATCTCTCTATCTCTCTATTATCTCTCTCCATATATCCATCTATCTAGCTATCATCTATCTACTTATCTATCTACCTATTGATCACCTATATTTGCATCTATTTTTTTTCTGAATTTTAAAAAGTTCTGAAAGTCCATGTGCAAATTGCTTTACTTTTTCATTTAAAATTATTATTTTTAATAAGGTTTTGCTTTATTTTAAATAAACAATCTCAAAAACTTATTTACCTATAATTTGCCAGAAGTAAAATATTGCTACTATAGCTCCTATGAAACATGCTTTACATAAACGTGCATCTATATTTATAATTTTCATTATGAATATATTGCTTCCAATGAATTTCACTGCCCATGAACTAGGGCTTATATTTCAGGAAAATTAGAATTTTGAAAGGGTAGAGAATGATAAGCATTATTATACTGGTTTAAGCAGGGTATGAATTGAGGACCAATTGAGAGCTAGAACTTCTCATTGATAGAAATTCCTGGAAATACCCTTGGTTTTCTAAAAATCTTACAGTCATCATTTCACTTACTCTCCATTCTTCCTCATTGACCAGAATGAATGTGCATTTTGTCTTTTGGGAGTATCTGAAATGGTTTCAGAGACCTATAGTTAACATAAAACTGTTTTTATTAATTATGGGGTATAGAGTGATAATGTACAGAATTTATGATTTCAAGATTCAATTAACATTATATATAAAAGTATAATGTTACGATTTTGACATCTTTAAATGGAAATGTCTTCATTTACAAATGAAACAAGCAAATTTTAAACACTGAATTTGTAAAGTTAAGAAAATACAAGAAAAATAACATAATAGAGGAATAGCAAAATTAAGATATGAATTGCTGTTAATTATTACCTGCATTAAGACTTTTATTTTCCATTTTAGTAGGTTTTTTTTTAATGTGCTTTGAAAGAAGCTCTTTTGATCCAGGAATTTTTATTGTTATAAAGAAAGGGAAATGGAAATATAATTTGAATCATTTTACTTCTTTTGATCTTTTAAATAAAACTGGACAAGCACTCCTAAGGTTAAAGTTTAGAATTTTCTTGTTACACATATTAGTAATTAACACTGGAATAGAATAAAGAACTTGCAAACTCCATGGTCATTCACGGCACCAGGTGAAACCCGAAGTACTCAGTAAAAAAAGCTGGTAAAAATGATGTAGATTGTGTATATATTAACATTCATGTGAATTCTGATATTGTGGAAAGTCACATGATAATTAATGTTGTTGGTACAGCATGCTCACCGCACTTACAGAATGAGAAATTTTGGAGGACTAGAGTTTCAGGTGGGAACTGATTAAATTGACAAGATTTTCCTGTAGGAACCCCACTATATTCTCGAAAATAAGGTCTAAGATCTTAGTTCTGATACAGAGAGAGGAAAAATAATCTATGAACTAAATCCAGAATCCTTTCCATCGTAGGCCCTACTGTATGGGAGAAAAGGTTTCCCAGAGCCTTTGGGCTGGGGGTGTGGGATGACCATTCCTCTCATTCTAACCCCTCACCCTTGGAGGTCCTTGATCTCTACCAAGCCTCCAGCCCACTCATCTCACCAAAGGAAAAAAAAAAAAAAAGGCAACAGCTGTGAGAGCTTTAAAAAAATGGACTGTACTTTACCCAAGAAAAAATGTAGATAGCAGCAGGGTAAGTGAAAGTGATATGACTGGAGAAATGATTGTGAAAGTCAGAGTTCAGAAACAGGCAATGGAGAAGATGAAGATTTGATCAGAAGATTCTGGAAAGAACTCTCTTACTTCCTTATATCCGCAACAACGGAGGTCCAGTAAAAACAGTGCATTATCAATACGAAAATAGATAACCCTGCATTCTCCTGGGAAACTACTGGAGGAAGATCAAGGACAAGAAAAAAGATATAAATAAGGGAAATAAGATAATTTGGAACTTTGACATGTAAGTATAGCAAATTCTAGCCAGATTAACATAAATTATTAAGTAAAATTATTAAGTAAAAAAAGTATTTATCTCAGTTCCCTTTAATCTACATATGCATGCTTTTAATAAAAAAAAATTAGGTGGTATGTCAAACATAAGGATAGGGAATCTGATCAATCTGAAGTGATAAAATTTTTTTCATGGTTTTTTCATTAAGTTTATTAGTACAATTTAGGTATACAAATGATGGCATTTATCAATTTATCACTGGGAATTTGTACCTTTACATGATATATCTTGGTTCTTATTTTTTCTCCATTCCCCTGCCCTCCCTTCAACCCCTCTATCCCTCCCTATTTACAAAGACTTTGTTCCCATTTTTTCCTTTTCTCATATTTTTTCCTTTTCCTTGTTTCCTTTCCCCTACTCCTCCCACTTCCCCTTCCCCTTTAAACTTTTTCTTCCTGTTTCACATTATCTATTATACATTTTGATCCTTATTTACACTTTCAGCTTCTCAAACACAATCAAATACAACACAAATTTTGGAAAATTTACCTATAAAATTTGAAATAACTACAATCATGTTAAGACTTTGAATAGAAAAAATAAGGGATGTGTAAGAACAGATAGGATAAAGTAAACAAAGAGAGGAAAAATAAAAGGAGGATCAAAATATAATACTAGAAATAAAAATCTATCAAACTAAGAAATGCTTATGATATTCTTCTTCACAAACTTAGTAAGGCAGAGTAAAGAATCAGTACAGAAGGGAAAGGAAAAATTATGAGAAAAGAAAAAAAAGGGAAATAAATTCTATGTAAATAGAGAAGGGTGGAGGGGGTGAAGGGCGCATATATAATGGTGGAAAAATAAGAACCAAGATACATCAAGTACAGGTACAAGCACCCAATGATAAATGTAAATGTACTGTATACCTAAAATGTACCAATAAAAGAATTTAAGGAAAAAAAAAGAATCAATACATTGGTAAGCAAGTCAGAGGAAACTATTCAAATTGAAGTGAATAGGAAAAAAATAATTAAAAATAAAAAATAGAATATCAAAGAACTGTCAGACAGTTTCACAATGTGTCACATATGTATTTGCACTATCAAAAGAGAAGAGAGAAAACAGTAGAAAAAAATTGGATTAATAGTTGTCAAGAACATTCCAAAATTAGTGACACATTATACTACAGATTCAGGAGATTCAGATAGCACAGAATAGAATAAATTACCCCCCCCATAAAACTCCTCATCTTAGCATATCACATTCAATTTGCAGAAAAGCAAAGACAAATGCAAAATCCTGAACAAACCCAGAGGTAGGAGAAACTTTATGTACAGAGTGGGAGATCAAAATAACAGTGGTTTTGTCAGAAATCGGGCGATTAAAAAATTGGGAATAAATATAAAAGATGAGAGGGTCTGGGAAAAGAATATATGAGATTTTCTTATTTTTTCTCTTTTAGAGTTTAAAATTATATCAAAGAATTTAAAACTAAATCAACATATGAGTAATCCATACTTCCAATCTGTACCATTATAATTAGATGACAAAGAATATACAAATCTATTTGTCTTCAGAGTTTCCTATTAAGGCATAGGAAGATTTCTGCTGGTTAAATAATAGTACCCTGTAAAGTCACAGTGGAGGTGAGAAGAACCTTAGTTAGAATCATGACAAAGATGAAAATAAATTTATATTGGAATTTTTCTAATAAATAGGCTTATGTTTTTTCGTATTATGAATGTTGTGAACACTGGCAAAACCTGGAGCTAAAATGAAAGACAATGCTTCCTTTAAATTCAAATGCTTTTCTTCTGAACAAGACAGGGAGGGAGGAGAAAAATGGAGTAAAGTAAATGTTAGTAAAGGATATGGCACCATTTCTTTGACTACTAGGTCACTCAGTATAATAGAGAATATTACTGAAGATTAAAACTTATTTGAGCAAACAGGGTTAATATGTTTACTTTCACTAAGAGATAAAAGATTAATTTACCTATTCTCTAAATACGTAGTAAGGAGTAACGACTTAAAGTGAAATGTAACTTGTATCACATGTATTTGGGATAACTGTTTCTGTACATGGTCAAAATTCGTATAATAAGAGTGGTTTTAAGACAAAAATAAGATATAAAAGTGAATATTCTAAAAGTTTTGCATAAAGGAACTTTCTGTCAGTGACAGTTCATATTTTCAGTTCATTTTGTAACTGTTTATATAATTGAGAAACTGTTGGTGTGAGCCAAAGAAACAGTTTATTCATGCAATATAAATTACCTCTGATCTACTCCATGCTTCTTTCTTCACTATTCCTATTAGAGATAGTTGGTGTAATTCATGTATTACTGAGAATCTTATGAGCCTATAAACAACATTACAATTATCACCTCAATTTTCAAAAAAAGCAACTATATCAGATCTGACAGCCTCCTACAAATCTATATTTGATTCCAACTACTGCATAAGTTGATTGCTTTTGTCACAATCTCAAAGGAAGAGAATACAATTAAACTGATATGATTAATCCATTGATTACTGGCATTTTTCTCACATTAAAAATTTACATACATAATCAGAAAGTATATTATAAATATTAGAGTATTAAATATCTGAGCAAATATCAAAAATCCCCCTTATGAAGAAAAATTATTGCTTTGTTTATAAAACATAGTGTTATGTTATACATTGTGATAATTATGTCTATATATTTTGTAAATTCTTATAAATATGTTTTTGATATAAGAAATCTCTGTACTGTTCTGCCAATGTTAGCAAAAATGTGGCCATTTTTATCCATTTTTATATCTTTAGCATTTAACATAATGTCTGGCACAGTATGCAAAATTAATGGAAGAAGAGAGAGGAGAATTGAGAGGGAGGAAGGGAAATTGGTTGAATAGAAGGTTAGGCCTTCTGAGGACAACAAAACTATTATTTTTATGGTAGTATTTTGCAGGAGGATGGTATAAATATTCACAAGAATACTTAGTAAGTTGACTCCTTCAATTCAGGAAGAAAACAAATGATCATGAGGCTTCATCTTAGTAAGCTGAAGAATAACTCCTTTGTATTCATGTTTAATATTAATTTAGAGACAGCATGTATTATGTGAAAGATCCAGGAGATTCAGAAAGTCTGGAGGAAGAGAGGCTCACATTGCTTCCTTTTGCAGAATGTTCTTGGCTGTTTTCAGGAAGTTGTAACATATACAGGTTGAGAGCATGCATTTGAGAAGCAGCCAAAACTACCCATTCTCAGATACTTAGCACTGGGAGATAAAAGTTTGATGCCCCTATTTTGGCATGAGTGAAGCTTAATAAATCAACATTCACATTCAAATATTTAGTAGATTGTTAAGCGTTATGAAATGCCCTCTAACTTGGTGGTGGTCTAAGGATGTCTCCTTCAAATGTGCTTTTTTGTTTACTTGAAGTCAGTTAATTGAAATTTCATTCGTTATTTTCATTTAGGTTTCATCTTTTATAGCGCTCTCATTGAGATAGTTTGTCTCTTTATTATGTAGGGGTTTTTCCTTCATTTTGATTTGAGTAACTTATTCTGTTTCTTTCTTTCTTTTTTTTTGTACCTGGGACCAAACTCGGGACCTTGAGCTTGTGAGGCATGTGGCAGAACCACTGAGCTAAATCCCCGGCCCTGTTTCTTTTTTGATTTAAGAGTTGATCGATTAGTTCAATGACATATCTTCAAACTTTATTTTTGTTGAATATAAATAAATATTCATTACTTTTAAAGTACCATTATTATAAATATTTTAATCACTTGAGTTATAAACAGTTCATAATAATGTTTTCCTTTAATTATTTCTGAAACAGAGTCTTGATATAGATTCCAAGCTGACTTTGAACTCACTGTGTAGGCCAAGATGGCCCTAAATTTGTTATCCTGCTGCCTAATCCTCCCAAATGCTGGAATTATATGCATTTGTCACCATAACTGGAATGATTTCTTTAATAACCTACATAATATTTAGAAAAATTTAAAATATTTTGAGGTAAAGACCTTTAAACTGTTTTTCTTTGCTTAAATTAAAATTTTATTATGGTTAGAATATATGGTTTGGACAATACAAGGGTTCTAAGTGGTACTGGTCTGTGATGTGTTAGGAAAGGGACTGCACAGCAGAAGGTGAGAAGTGGGTGAGCAAGCTAAGTTTCATCTGTATTTATAGCCAATCTCTGTTGCTTGAGATACCAGCTGAGCTCTGCCTCCTGTAAGAGCAGCCATGACATTAGAGTCTCATAGGAGTACAAACCCTACTGTGAACTGTGCTTGCAAGGGATCTAGGTTTCAGCTCTTTATGGGAATCCAATTCCTCCTGGGCAAAGATGGAGCTCAGTGGGTGATGGTTATGCTGGGGAGCAGCTGTACAGGCAGATTAATATTAGCAGTGAGGTTTGATTACAAAGAGATCATAAAAATCAATTGCTTGCAGCCTCATATCAGAACTCTACAAATGAGTGTCAAGAAAAACTAGGTGGCATCTGGGGCTGGGTTCACAAGGGCAAATGAGTTGTGTCTGATGGTAGGCTTTAAGTCAGAATCTGACACTTATTTGAGTCTGAATGTGGCCCACCCATTATTTTATTTACCACATGTATCATTACCTCTGTCCCATACTGCACACTGGTTTTAGTCACAGTTTTAGTAAGGCCACAAGCTAACACTAATAAAAATGAGTAAAATACAGATGTCACAGGAAAGCTTCTTTAAGAAGGGGAAAAGACCCAATGATAAGACAGCAAAACACTAAGACCGCCAATAGAAAAGAAAACTGAATTTTTCAAAAATACCGAATATCCTACATAAATTGCAGATTCGTTGCAAGAAGTGATTCACATTCTTCTGGCTGTTTTGTATAATATATGGTGACTACCTGGCCAAGGACTCCATAATACCTTTGAAACTTCTACACCACATGGAGACAAAGCACCCTGAATTAGAAGACAGGCCTTTGGAGTTCTTCAAAAGAAAAAAACCCCATAAACACAAAGAATGAAAGCAAGTATGGAAGGCCAGTACTTCATCAAATGTGTCTGCATTGAGTGAATCATTCTTAGTGGGTAATCACATTGCTAAATCTAAGAAGCCCTTTATTATCAGTGAAGAGCTCATCCTGCCTACTGCTAAGGACGCTTGCTGCAAACTTTTAGGAGAGGCTGCAGTACAAAAGGTGACACATGCTCTTATTTTGTCTAGCACCACAACTCGATAAATTGATAAAATAATTTAGGATATTGAGGAATAATTGTTAGAGAGGATTAACGAGTCCCTGTGGTTTCTATGCAATCAGGTTAAGTCTGTCTACAAGAAGACAACAATGTTTGTTTTTCTGAAATATATTTTCAGGAGGATGTGCATGAGGTTATATTATGAGCATTTTTGTGGCCAACCAAAACCGCAGCTGCAGAACTAAAGGCTTTGAATGATTACATATTAGGAACTTTGAATCTGTCATTTTCTGTCAGTGTATTCAAGAATGAAACAGCTGCCATGACTGGGCACCTTAATGGTTTCTCTACTTGATTCAAAGAGCCTGCTTCTGAATGTGAGTCTACACATCCTATCATGCATAGAACCATGGTGTCTCACTGAAAAAAGTGTCACTTGAACTTAACAATCTTCTTCAAAAATAAAACATAATTTAAAAGTATCAATCATATTAAAGTAAATGCCCTTTACTCACGTCTGTTCATACATCTCTGTGAGGAGATTAAGAGAGAACATGCGTAACTTCTCTAATACACAGAAGTGAGACAGCTTCCTAAAGGTAAATCCATGGGCAGAGTTTTTGAGTTAAAGAACCACTCCGGAGATTTCTCTGCAAAGGATAGTCATCACTGGTGTCATATTTCAGTCACAAAGAATAGGTCATAAAATTTGTTTATTTATGTGATGTAGTCAGTCTGCTCAATCAACTCAATCTGTCATTTACAAGAAGAAGGACACTTGTGATCACATCAGTAGATAAAGTGGTTGCATTCAAAGCTAAACTAGGTTATGCAGGCAATGAGTGATTAGGATTTCTAGCATGTTTTCAACATTAACAAATATTTTGAAAGAGACTGAGCCAAGGCTTTCTTTCTCCCCAGTGTTTCATGATTACCCATTTCCACATTAAAAACTGTTTGAGTGGGTCAGGGATTTAGCTCAGTGGTTCTATCACCTGCCTTGCAAGCTCAAGGACCCGAGTTCAATCCTCAGTACCAAAAAAAAAAAAAAAAAAAATCCTAGAGAAAGGTTTGTAGGGCCAGGGATTTAGCTCAGTGGTACTGGTGCCTGCCTTGAGTTTGAGCCCTGGTACCAACCCCCAAAGAAATAAACCTTATTTTAAAAAATTAAGAAAAAAATTGTTTGAGCATTACTTCCAAACACTAGAGGACCTTGGACTGAACAGGAATGGATCTATGACACATTAGTGAATAAAACAAGCCAATTGACTTTTTCAATGCTATGTCAACTGCTTGAGATCACAAACAATGGTGGCTATAAAAATATTTTGACACAAAATCTCCATATGTTATGGATTGAAGTTAGGGTAGAAATATACCAAGATTGCCACAATAGCACTGAAAATCCTGCTTCAATTTTCAACATTCTATCATTGTTAAGCAAGGTTTTCTACACTGACAGCAACCGAAGTGAGATTTTGGAGTAGGCTAGTAATAAGCAACACACTTTAGCTGTCACTTTCTGCCACAAACCCCAAGTGAGTTGTATAATTATTTCATTCTATATTACAATGTAACAATAGAAATGAATTGTGCAATAAATATGATGTGCACGAATGGTCCTGAAATCATTCCTCCACCATCCACTATCAATGGAAAAGTTGTGTTCCATGAAACTGGTCCCTGATGACAAACATATAGCTGAAACAATATGTGCTCTGAGGGATATTTTCTTTATTAGTTGGCATAAATGCTCTGGATGTGCATGAAAATAATGCATTTTCTGTATATTGGCGTGCAGATTTTTTGACTTTTAAGTGAAATTTGTTAATTATGTACTTTCAATCTTCATACTATTGTTTCAGTTTTGCATCTATAAATGACCAGTTTATGAAGAAATTGAGATTGAGATTTTAGCTCACAATATAATTTCTATATGATCATAGATTTTTCTTGCTTCTTTTTGTATTTTTTCTTTTTTTAGTATAAGCTGTTAAAATATATTGATTCAATTTCTAATGATCCTCTTTGAACTATTAAAGTGTTAATCAAAAATCTAATTTACATAAATAATATTAAACTTGCTTCTTTCTGTGTATAAATTATAAATGTCATTTATTTTATAGCTCTCTGAAAGCAAAAATTCTTTATTTTTACAACTAATAATAACTTGAATAAAGATATACAATTTATTTAAATTTATTTGAACATAATACATTTGAACTAATATCTATGGCATTTTCTGTGTGTTTGCTTTTTCCTTGCCTATCTTTCCTGACCATAGTTGACCTATTTTATATTTAACATATTTTGTCTTCCCTTCTGTTTTCCTTCTTCTTCCATTGGAATAAAGTTGTATCATGGATTTATTTACTTATTTTTCATTAATTTGTTAAAAACTATATTTACTGTACCACAATATATTTCCAATTGTGATATATTTTAAACTGCTATATTTTTGCAGTAATTTTCCTCCACTTGTTTATTTCTTCCTGTCTTCTCTTCCAAGGGAGACTGTGAGGATAAATAGTGACTTGCTTTGTTTTATACTTTCCTGGGATTGCTTACCTTCACTTTGTTTGAGTTTCTTAGAATTACATAAAGTTCACAGGAGACTTGAAATGTACTTGTTTACTGGGACATGGTTTGGATTATTTACTGGGTTCTTTCGCTGGTTCATTCTTAAAGGTTCTGGACCCTATGTCACTGAGTAGTTTTAGTTTCTCACTGACTATAATAACAAGGCATGGTAATACTAGGAGGCATCCCAAGGGATCTCCTGCACTCAAGTATGTTCTTCCTTTCCTCTATTGTGGAGTAATAGTCCAATTTCCCCTTGATAGTCTGAGTCAATCACCAATACTAATCATCATTTTGCTCCCTTGGAATAAGCCTTCACCCTCTGGAACTAAGACTTCTAAGCCAGCAGAGGATAAGGTTGTGGGAACAGGAACCAAAAATATTGCTAGTGGATCACTGTGAGTAATAGTGACTGGTGCCATTCCCATTTCTACAACTTGATTACTGGACCCATGAATCCTGGCTATGGGAGACATGGGAACATATAGTGGGTGTTGATTCAAAGCATGTACAGCCTTTGGAAAAACCATGCCCCAGCCCTGCAAGCTATTGCCACCTAGCTGGTGCTGTAACTGGGTCTTCAAAAGATGTTTCCATATTTCTACCACTTCAGCTGCTTCTGGATGGTGAGGAACATGGTAATACCAGTGAATTCCATAAGCATGATCCCATTGCCACACTTCTTGGCCATAAAATACGTTCCTTTTTCATTGGTAATGCTGTGTGGAATTCCATGATAGTGGATAAGGCATTATGTGAGTCCACAGGTGGTAGATTTGGCAGAAGCATTACATGCAAGTGAGGCAAATCTATATCCAGAATAAGTGTCTATTTCCATATGAACAAAGTGCAGTCCTTTCCATGATGGATGTAGTCCAATATCATCAACCTGCTACCAGATAGGAGGCTGATCACCCTGGGAAATGGTCCCATTCCAAGGACTCTGTGTTGGTCTCTGCTGCTGGCATTTGGGCCTTCAGCAATGGCTGTAGCCAGATCAGCCTTGGGAAGTGGGAGTCCATGTTGCTAAGCCGATGTATTACTTCCATCCCTGCTACCATGGCCACTCTGTTCATTAGCCCATTGGACAAAGACATGGGTAGCTGAAGAGGAAAATTGTCCACTATTTATGGAATGGGTCATTTTATCCACCTGAATATGAAAGTCCTCATCTGCTGAAGTCACTTTTTGGTGCGTGTTTGCACAGGAAACAAATATTTTTACATCCTTTACCCTTATGGAGACATCTATCCACCTTATCTCTTCCCAAAATATCTGTGTAACCAAGTTTCAAGTTATGTTCCTTTCAAATGCCTGACCATCTAGTGAGACTATTGGCTACAGCCCATAAATCAGTATACAGTCACACATTTGGCCGTTTCTCCCTCCAAACAAAATATACTACCAGATCAATTTCCTGAAGTTCTGCCAACTCTGAAGAATTCCCTTCACCACTCTCCTTTAGTGATGTTCTGGATACGGGCTGTAATGCTGCAGCTGTTCACTTGCAGGTGGTGCCAACATAATGTACGAAACCATCTGCAAAACAAGCTTGAGGTTTCTCTTCCTGTGACAGGTGATCATATGGTACACCCCATGAAGTCATAAGTGCAGCTGGGAAGGAGAAGCCAATATGACAGGAGTAGGAACCATGGGTATCTGAGTAAATTCATGAAATTTACTTGTAAAGTCTGGATTTGCTCAGCTCAATTACATATATACCATTTCATTTAATGGTAGACTGTTGCTGTCCATGGCCAACATTATCAGTCAATGCATCAGACAATACCACTGTTATGATAGGTATCTCAGGTCACATCATTACCTGGTGCCCTATAGTTAAGCATTTAGTTTCCACTAAGGGGAGGTAGCAGGCCAAGAGCTGTTTTTCAATGGACGAGTAGTTGTCTGCAGAGGATGCCAAAGCCTTGCTCCAAAATCCTAAAGATCTCCCCTGTGATTCACCTGTGGGAGCCTGCCAGTGATAACAAATAGCATATCCACCTGGCCCTTATACATCAAGTTCCATTAGATATGCTGGGTCATATGGCCCCAGGGGAAGAGCATCCTGCACAGCACCCTGGACCTGTTTCAAAGCCTTTTCTTTTTTGGGCCCCTTGCCAAACTAGCAGCTTTTTGAGTCACTAGGTCAATGGGCCAGAATAAGACAACTAAGTGAGGAATGTGTTACCTACAAATCCAAATAGGCCTACTAGACTTTGTGTCTCCTTTTTGGTTGTTGGGAGACCCAGATGAAACACATTATCTTTTATATTAGAAAGGATTTCTCTACATGCCACACACACTGGACTCCAAGAAATTTCACTGAGGTAGTAGGGCCCTGAATTTCAGTTGGATTTATGTCCCATCCTCTGGCTCTCAAATGCTTTACAAACAAATCCAGAGTGGTTGCTATCTCCTACTCACTTGGCCCAAACCGCATAACATCATCAATGTAATGGACCAGTGTGATACCTTTTAGGAGAAAAAGACAGTCAAGATCCCTATGAACTAAGTTGACACAGGGCTGGAGAGTTAGTATAACCCTGAGGTAGGTCAGTAAGAGTGTATTACTGGACTTGTCTGCTAAAATCAAGTAGTTTCTGATTGCTCTTATGGATACCTATGGCAAAGAAGGCATTTTGCAAACGAATAACTGCATACCAAGTAACAGGAGATGTGTTAATCTGCTCAAGCAAGGAAACCACATCTGGTACAGCAGCTGCAAGTGGAGTCACCACTTCACTCAGTTTTTGGTAATCTGTCACCATTTTCCAAGACCCATCCTTCACTTTCACAGGCCAAATGGAAGAATTAAATGGAGATATGGTGAGGACTTCCACCCCTACATCCTGGAAGTCCTTGATGGTGGTATTAATCTCTGAAATCTCTCCAGGAATTTGATATTGTTTTGGGTTTACTATTTTACAAAGCTAAGGCAACTCTAATGGCTCCCATTTGTCCTTTCTAACCATAATAGCCTTCACACCATAGGTAAAGTGACCAATATGAGGATTCTGCTAAATACTAATTATACATATTCCAATTATACATTGTGGAACAGGGGAAATGACTACAGGATGGATTTGAAGAACTATTGGTGCTACTGTAATTCAGACCTCTGTTAAATGTCCATTAATTACCTGACTTCCATAGGCCCCTGCTCTTACTGAAGGACCACAATGTCGTTTTGGATCCCCTGCAATCTGCATTAGTTCAGAATCAGTGTCAGTAGTCCACAAAATGTCTTATTATTTCCTTTCCCCCAGTTTACAGTCACTTGGGCAAAACTCTTTACCTTGTTCTGCAGAAGGTTGGGAGAAAGATTGGCTGTATAAATTTTTGATGCATCAGGATCCTTTCCCAAGGGGATCTGGCTTCCTCTTCAAGGGATTTTAGGTCTGTAAGTCTCAAATCTGGGAAATGGTTAAGGGGCCATGATTCTCTGTTATCATAATTTAAAATAGGTTTCTATTCATTTTCACTTAATTTTTTTATTATGTAAATCTAGTATAACTTTTCTAGGTTTCTCATCTATTTCACTTGTGAGAACACCATGGCTAACCAACCACTGCCATAGGTCTACATGTCAGACCATTCTGGTCATTGTTCTGCTTCTGCTGTCCATTTTGTTAAGTAAATGCATCCTGCCTTTGGTGATTAAGTGCTACCACTTGACCTCTTCCACTCTGTGATCCAATCAAGCCCATTGCCCTTAAATTTTCCAATCAAGTAATCATAATTCTCACTGTAAGGTCTGGCATACAGAGAAGGCCAATGACAGGGCTCTTCAGAGATACCAGTTCTCCCCTCAGGAATCTGTTTCTCAAGGTGTTAGTGAAGGGAACATTTTCTGGATCATCCCAGGGTGGACAATTAGGATTAACATGACAGATTCACTCCAGCATTCCTATTTCCCTAAGCCTCTGAATACCCTCATCAAAAATAAACCATGAAATATCAGGCATCTCCAACTCATTCACTGTGGGCATCTTTTGATTCATACTTCTGACAGGCAGCCAAATAAATTATTAACACTTTATTCCATGAGCTGCAACATTAAACTCAGAATCCCTGTTTAATGGGTCATATCAACAAACTCAGCCTGATCCAGATGTATATTTTTGCCACTATTAACCCACACTCACAAAAATCTATTCCCACACTTGCTCATCAAGTGTCTGATTACAAGAGTTAGAAAACTCAAGAAGTTCTTTGGGAGAATAGCAGTCCCCCTAATGGGTTGCACTAAGTACCTCACCCTTAGGAGCCTTTTGTGATTTGAGCCTGGTTGTAGGGCTAGAGATAAATGGGGTGGTAAGTGTGGGTCCTTAGGAATGTCAGCACTATTATGCTTAATTAACACAGGATTAGTGTCCTCAGGTATACTAAGAGAAGATAACCACACACAGGGTGGGTGCGGGATATCTCTTCCACTGACAAAGTAATGTCATTAGCATCTAGGCTCATCATCTTCAGCCTCCTCAGGATCCTCCCAAATGTCTCCATCCCAGATTATGGGATTCCATTTCTTTCTGATCAGTGCCCTCATCTTTGCTTCAGATATCCTTCAAGGCTAAGCATTAAACTTGTGTTGTAGTTTAGCCAATGAAATTATGAGGACCTGTGTTTGAGTTTTTGCAATCTCCAACCTGCTGATAAAAGAGAGGAGATTTCTTTCATGACACACCTAGAAACTTCTAGATTTTTTTTATGTGTGTCTGAATTTGGAAATTTGATATTTGAGCTCCTTATTTTCCTTTATTAATTTGTCCTCACAGTCAAATGTCTTCAAATTTCTTATGGAGGTTTTAAGTTTGTTGTATTCTTTCACCTGTCAGTTATATTCTCCACTCTGCTGAAAATATTTCAAACTTTTACATATAGAGTTGCTAAATTTCTTACATCTCACAGGTGGTGAATTGGCATACTCAAATGGGTTTACATTGCTTATTACTTTAAACAGTCCACACAGAGGACAATAAACATCAGAAGAGACCATGGCATCTTTAGATCTCATCAATTTACAGAGCCGACTCTAGGAAACCCTAAAGCCATTAAAGATTTGTATCTTTACAAGTCTGTTTCTCTAGTGCCACTCTTGGTACCAAAATCTGTATCAGCATATGTTTACAGGAGAAACAGATATAATACAAGATATACAAGTGAATAAGAATTTACAAATTGGTTCATGATGGCTGCCAACAGAGTGGGGTGTGGAAGAGTGTGAAAGGTCTGTCTGTGGACTGGGAATCTGAAGGATCCAGCGGAAGACCTGGAGCTCTGTGTATGATGGGGCATAAGGGTCTGAGTTGGAATGCTGAAGAGTCTGCACTGGAAAACAGGAGATAATATCCAAGGTGAAAGTGAAGACTGGAGTTCCTCTGCAGAAGAAAGAAGCAGATCCATCCTTCATTTCCCCTTTATGCCATCCAAGTGACAAGCCACCCTGGGGTGGGTCTTCCACACTCTAGGGTGTGGAATTGCTAAGCCAATTTATTTGAGCTTCTCTTACTCATATTGACAGAGTCAATCAAACATCACAGCATAAGTATAACGAGAAAGTACAAATATTTCTGTTGTCAAGAAATGTGAAGGGGCGGGGATTTAGCTCAGTGATTCCGGTGCCTGCCTCACAAGTGAAAGGTCCTGACTTCCATCCCTGGTACCAAAAAAAAAAAAAAAGAAATGTGAAGTGCCGCTCCCTGAGCACATCAACCTATACCATTAAATTTGCAAAACTCCACTTGGTGACAAGTCACCCTGGCAGTATGTGATGGAAATCAACCAAGAAAGAGCCATATTGGAGAGGAAGGCAGAGGTGCTGGTTCTTGAGGAAATGGAGTGGGAGAAACTCATGGAATTTGCAATTCCTGGTGGAGCTGGATGCAGACAAGGGGGAAACTACATCGGCTTACACACCTTTCTGAAACACAAGAAGCTAAACCCCTTTGTGGGGGCTAGTGGATGAGTGTTGCCCTCACCAGAACCTTATTAAGCCCTTCATGTTACTCTTGGACAAGCCCACCAAGCACCTGAACTTAGATGCTTGTTTGTTTTGGAAGAAATAAAAACTTTTAAGAAAACCCTGGTTCTCATCTCCCATTTTCAGGATTTTGTGAATGGTGCCTCTACCAGTGTTATTCAGTTTCTTGTTGAGCATGTAACTAACATTTGTAGAGACACCATTCAGAAAATCGAGAGAGGAGATGAGAACTAGAGTGCTCTTTAAAAATTTTGGTTTTCCTTCCAGTTATTTGTATAAGCAGGTAACTGTGATCAGTATATGAAGAAATGGTTGAAGCTGGAGGAGAACAATACTGGAAGAAATTTCAATGGGAGCAAGATCAGACTGCATATATGAAAGACTGCATTGTTAAGTTTGATCATGGGAGTGCCAGGCTGACCCAGCAGCCACAGAGCAAGGAGAAGATGCTACAGAAAAAGATGTTATTGGATCCAAAGAGAAGATTCTGAGCAACTAGACATTGTCATTTTATTTCCCACAATGTGACAACAACCCTTTGCCTATCATTGTCATGCAAAATATGAGCTTCAAATATACAAGAGCAGAGCCTTGTATCTGTGATAAACTAGAATTTGTTATTGACCTTGCTATGTGTGCGACTCTGTAGGATCCAATGAAACAGGGAAGTCAACTCTTTTGAAGCTGCTAGGTAGAGAGCTAGTAACAATAGATGGGGTGATTCAAAATCACTCTCACAGCAAGTTGGGCATCACATTCGACACGTACCTGAGCAGATGGGCTTCTTTCACTTTTAGTACGTATTAGGAGCTACCCAGATAAAAGAGAAGGAGAAAATGAGGAAGATCAGTGGGTGATTCAATGTCCCTGGAAAACAAAGGTAAGCCTAATCTTTAGAGTATCAGATGGACAAAATTGTTGATGCCATCTCAACATGAAGAACAAAAAGGACTAGAGATGTGTCTTACTGTGAGGTTCTTGAGTTCAATCCTTATTACTGCCAACCCCCCCCAAAAAAAAACCAGGATGTAAATCCAATTATTTTTATTTTATTATGTAATACTGGTAATAGTTTCTTCTTTAAAAAAATATTTAAAGTGAAAAAATTTTTATATATTTTGAAAAACAAGAGATTAATTTTAACATTCAGGATTGTGTTCATCTATGGGAAAGAAGAACAGATAGGAAAAAGAGGAGTACCAAGGAAGAGTTAATGCTATTTTCATTGTTTTACTTCTTAATTTGAGTGTAGTTAGATGAATATTTGCTGATAACATGTGACATCTATTCTTTTTAATTGTAACAAATAATAAAATATGAAAAGATTTAAAAATTTTCCATAATTTGTAATCAATTAAGAAATTCTTTAGATAAAATAGAATACACATATAGACTGACTAGACCTACTAAAAATTTTATGTTAAAAACTCTTTTCTGTAGAAGGAATATGAGATAAGCAGGATTCTTTCCAGAAAGTCAATTTATTCATGCATATTTCTGACTTTATTTAGATGTATCTCCCCATGATAAAGAAACCCATAAAGAGAACACTAAAGTAGGACTTAATTTTTATTTTTATCATATCCATTGCAAAAAAACTTGCTCATAATATCCTGATGTATTTTATTTGTAAGTATTTAGATTTGAATCTTGAAATTTGAAATTTGAGATTTCCATTGTATCAACATAACAGGAAAGTGACCTAGTATTCATTCTCTTCACTAACACTGAAATGAATTTTTCATCTTGCAAGTTGCTTGTGTGTAATATGCATGCACACACACACACACGAACACACACACACACACACACACACACATACATCACAGCGATATCCAAACATAAAACTGAAGACATATTGGTACATAAGAGAAAGGAAGTTAATATACTACAATATAGTGAGCTTACTCATTATCTCTTAATGAATAGTTGAAGAAAATATTCATTGTAGTGAAATATGCATTAACCTAAAGAAACAATCTTTCTCAAATGTAATACTTATATAAATATTAAAGTTTAATAAAATATTTAGCATTTAACCTAAATATCTTTTGTAAACTTTTAAAAATAATGACTACAAAATTTATTCAATTATATTTCACACAAATGCATGGATAGAGGAAAATTTCAGGAAGAGGAAGAGTTCTTTGATTTTACTACTAACTAAATTCATCTTGGATATTTGTGTCCATTCTAAATATAAAACACATTGAGTTTTTGAAAAATCTTAAAACTATCTCATTGGTAATTATTTAAATGTGAATTAAAGCAAAAATAAGTAATCATATCTATGTTTAAAAAGTACAAATCTCTGGAAGACACATAGGCGCTTCATAATTTGTTGTCTATGGACATGTCAGCATGATTAAGAAATTGTATGCATTTCAACATTTTCAAAATTCATTAAGTAAATGGAATAATTTCACAGCTATTATTGTATTCTTTGATTATTATTACCATAATTTTGTGCTAAATTTATGATGTTGAACAAAATCTGTAATTTCAACAAAAATTCAGTATTGAGTCCTAAACATTAGCCTCAGACTTATGTGTTACTGTAAAAACACTAATTTTTAATGATTTGTTCTTCCTATTCGAGTTGTATAACAAGCAGCATTTTTTTATCATATTATTACTTTTATTGGTACATTTAGCTATACAATATAATGACATTCATCATTGGGTATTTGAACCTTTACATTCTCTATCTTGGTTCTTTTTTTTTCCCCATTCTCCCGTCCTCCCTTCAACCCCTCCACCCCACCTATTTACAAAGACTTTAAGCAGCATTATCATAGACAATTCAAATAGTAGACTGCTTGATATGTTTTAAATAATTCAGAATTCTTCATTTCATTAACTTATATCTTGTGAATCTTCATATTGCATATTATAATTTCCTTAAATAGTGTTTTATAAAATCTCTATTCTGATATTGCAAAATCATTAATCATTCACAGTTTATAAAATCTGTTACCTTCTTTTATCATCCTTACTTCAGGGAATTTTGTAGGTCAATATTGTAATTGCCTAAGTAATCAATGTATGATTTTAGTATTTAACTTTGGACTTAAACATTGTCAACTTTTGATTTTTGACTTGTTCTTACAAACTTATAAATAAAAGCAGAAGTTTCCATTTCTCTGTAACTACCTTGAAAATGTGTTTACATTTATTTCTATAAGTTTTTTTTACAGTAACACTCCATAAATCTAAATTTGTTTTGCATTTAGAATAGCACTAACTAGAGTAGTATCCATAAGCTGCATTAGGTAAGTGGGTTTAAGTTAATCAAATTAAAGGATAACTATTGCATGGTTTCCTTTGTATGAAAAACTCAGTCTATATTAAATATGGAGTAAAAGACAGATCATAGGACAAAATACACAAAAAAAGGTATTGTAATCCAGCGCAGACAATGTATTTAAAGTGTAGCTTGACTTACCTTAGCTTGACTTATCTTACACATTTTATGTGTTATTTGGCTTATTAGTCTGGTTTTCCATCTATTTATCTATCTATCAATCACTATTATAATTAATTTTATGAGGTCTTATAAGATAAATAAATGAATCTGTTGCTGGAAAAATAAAAGAGGGTCGGAAGGATGGGGGAAAAGTAGGGAATTGAAATGTGTTATGTACATGCATCAATTTCCTGGAGTGGAAGAAATCATTATTTTTTGTTCCATTGTTATTTTTATTTTTCTTACTTTTATTGAAACGTGTGTAGTACATAATGATCACATTCACCCTAGGGGATTGGTATATGTACCTAGCATTTTATTTTTCTAGCATCAGATTAATTTATTTTTATTATAAGACTTCATAAATTTAATTATCAAATATGTAAAATGAAAACCTGACCAATAGGCCAAAGAACACATGAAACATTTAAGACAGTTGTATTAAGGTAAGTCAAGGTACACTTTTAGATCCATTCTCTGCACAGGATTAAAATACCTGTTTTTCTTTCTCTTTTTTCTTATTATGTCTCTTATACATATATATGTGTGTGTATTTAATTCTTCATGTAAGAGAAAGATTGCAAGATTTAAGCTTCTATGTCTGTTATTTCATTTAACATTATTGTCTCATATGTTGGGATAGTGCTCTGTCACGAAAAAGGATAAATGATTTTTTTAAGTTCTTTATATAGTCTAGATAGTAGACCTTTGTCTGTGGAACACCTGGTAATAATTTTTTTCCCACATTGTGGGTTGGCTCTTCCTCCCATTGATGGTTTCTCTTGCAGTGAAGAAGCTTTTTAATAAGCTGTTGATTCTTTGTGCTAGTTCCCCTGCTACTGAGGATTTGTTCATAAAGCTTTTTCCTATGCCAAGGTCTTTGAGAGTTCTACCTAACTTGTCTTCCAGCAAGATTAGTGTTTCTGTTATCTTTAATCCACTTGGATTTTAGTTTACTGGATGGTGAAAGATAGGGGGCTAGTTTTAATTTTTGTCAGGTTGAAATCCAGTTCTTCCAACACTGTTATTAAAGAGGCTATCTTTCCTCCAGTGAGGATGGTTGGCTCCTTTGTCAAAGATGAGGTAGCTGAGTATGTCTGGACTTGTTTCTGCATCTTCTAATCTATTCCACTGATTCTCAGGTCTGTTTCTTTGCCAGTACCATGCTGTTTTTTATCACAGTGGCTTCCTAGTATATCCCCTTCAATATCTTTTTTCACACTGCTGTAGTTTTCAGAGTAGAGGTCTTTGATTTTTTTTTGTTAGGTTGATTTTTAGGTCTTTCATTTTTTTGGATGCAATTATGAAAGGAGTTGTTTCTCCAGTTTCTCTCTCAGTGAGTTTGTTGTGTATGTACAGAAAAGCTATTGATTTCTGTGTGTTGACCTTGTATGCAGCTGCTCTACTGAATTTGCTTATTAAGTCTAGAGGACTTTCAGTGGAGTTCTTGGGGTTTTCTTTATAGAGTATCATGTCAACTGCAAATAATGACAATTTAACTTCTTAGTTTCATACCTCTATTCTTTTCAATTCTTTCTCTTGTCTAATTGCTGTGGCTAATGTTTCCCAAACTATTTTGAACAGGAGTGTTGATGGTGGACATCCTTGTCTTCTTCCTGATTTTAGCATGAAGGATTTCAGCTTTTGACCATTTAGTATGATGTTAGTTAGCTGCTGGTTTTTCATAGATGGCTTTAATCAGGTTGAAATAGAGACTGTCTATACCAATTTTCTGTGGGATTCAAATTTAAAGACCCAATCCAAAAATGGGAATCTGAAATGAACAGACATTTCTCAGACAAAGGAGTAGAAATAACAAATAAACATATGAAAAAAATGTTCAACTTCACTGGTCATTTGAGAGATGCAAATGAAAACAATGCTGAGATTCCACCTCACCCCACAGTGAATTGCTGCTATCATGAAATCAACTAATAACAAATGCTGGCTGGGTTGTGAGGAAAAAGGAACCCTTCTTCATTGTTGGTGGGAGTGTAGACTGTTGCAACCACTGTGGAAATCAGTATGGAGATACCTCAAAAATAGGAATAGAGGTCCCATTTAACCCACCTATTCCCCTGCTGGCTATCTTCTCAGAAGAATTAAAAGAATCATACCACAGTGATATATGGGCAACCATGTTCAAAGTAGCACAGTTTGTAATAGCTAAAACTTGGAAACAGCCCAAATCCCCATCAACTGGAGACTGGATAAAGAAGATGTAGTTTTTTAATAAAATGAAGTACTACTCAGCCATAAAGAATAAGAGACTAGAGACATTTATAGCTAGATGGTGCACACTGAGGCCGCATTTTTAAGTGAAATCAATAGGACAGACATAAATACTGAATCATTTCTCTGGTGTGAGAAACGGAAAGTGTAAATAAATATCAAAATGTATAATAGATAATGTGAAATAGGAAGAAAATTTCCAAAGGGGAAGGGGAAGTGGGAGGGGAAGGGAAAAGGAAAGAAATAAATATGAGAAAAGGAAAAAATGGAAACAAAGTCTCTGTAAATAGGGAGGGGTGGAGGGATTGATGGTAGGGCAGGTGAAATGGAAAAAAAATAAGAACCAAGATATATAATGTAAGGGTACAGATTCCCAATGACAAATGTCATTATATTGTATAACTAAAATATACCAATAAAATTAATGAAAATAAAGGCTAAACGAGTCATTTGGAGGAAAATGGATGTACAGTGAATGTAAAAGACATTTCACATTATCTATTGAGGTGGAATCTCATCATTGTTTTCATTTACTTCTCTCAAATGACCAGTGATGTAGAAGATTTTCTCTTATGTTTATTTGCTATTTCTACTTCTTTTTCTGAGAAATTTCTGTTCATTTCAGATGACCATTTTTGGACTGGGTCTTTAAACTTGAGAATGACACATTCTATATGGCTCAATAAAATCTATTGTATTTACTATAAGATTTTTTTTATAAAAAATGTTCACTGACTTACATGAAAGTTTGAAAATATAAACAAAAGTATATAAGGAAAAAAGGTTACAAAAAAACCACAGGTAAATTAAAAGTTAGTTCTTCATTTGCACTAAGCATGTTTATGTTCTCAACAGTGACATTTGGCTTGTGAATACTATATTGCGTTGTGCAGAAAATTTTCTGTAATTTTATAAAAGCAAAATAAGTAAACTAAAATAACCTAATACCTATTTTTCTTTCAATTTCTTCTAAAGCAGCAGTATCTCCAAAAATGTTCAGGATGTGCTAGCCAGAGTAGTGTTGTGAAGGTAGACAAAAAGTAGACATTTTCAAATTTTTACAATCAACCACAGTCCCAGCGAGACCTGAGAATCAAACAACTTCTCAGACAATATATTCCTTTAAGTACTAACGTAAGAAGATGGTTTAGGTGCCTATCATGCAAGTGCATTAAATAAATTCAAGAGATATGAATCCGTGGAAGGCGGCATTGGGGATTTTCCTTTTTAATAGTTACTATTTGTCTACTGGGCCTGACAAATTTCCCTTGCCCTCCCCAAACAAAGGAAAACAATAAAAAGGAAAATCCAAACAAACGAAAGCACTTGCCTCCTTACCCAAGAAGTAAAGGAATCCCAGAAGTGAAAGACAGAATTAGTTACCTTGCTTCAAATGGAAGGTGAAAGAGAATAACATTTTTCAATTTTTTTGTGCTAAAAGAAAAACTGGATAGTTAATTTTCAATAGGTTATTCTGCCACATTAAATTCTTAATAAATCACCTTGCCACATCATATAAGTTTTTGCTTTAACTCT
Organism: Heterocephalus glaber; assembly: GCF_000247695.1. The sequence goes on along the minus strand of NW_004624750.1, from coordinate 23,763,970 downwards.
CCACTGAATGAATTTAAAGTTTGTGCTGATTAAAGTCAAAGACAATGGAAGGCAAAGACTGTTTTGTTCACTGAAACATGTATATTAATAGATATCCCCACATGAATCACAGAATAAGTGCAGTGAGATTTTCATAAAAGGCTATTTCTGAGAACTTTCGAGCTGTGAAGTTTCATTCTAAGCTGTTATGATGACAAATGACCATGAAAGATTAGTGTTTAGTCACATAGTCATAAAGAAGATCCCTAATTTTATATTTATTTTAACAAAACAATTTATGGTTACACTGTTATAAAATAAAAAATGTGTATGTATAAGATAAATAGTTCCTTCCCTCATAATATTTATAATGTTTGCTCTTCACAACACCTGCCTCTGCTGATTATGTAGTATGGAAAGTTGTGGTTATATGAATGGAAGATGTGGGACATAACACAGTGTGCAAAAATGGATTTTTCCTTTGCTTTCCTTTTCTCTCCTTTCATTTCCTTTCCTCTTTCTTGCTCCCTTCCCCCTCTTCCTCCTAGTCTCCCAATAGACAACAAGTCTGACTACACCATAAAATAATTATGGAACTTGCAAGCCAATATCCAAGAGGAGGATAATCAAACCAGGGTTTGGATCTTCTTTCCCACCAGTTTAACCATAGAAGTATAAAATGGAGAGATTGGAAGTCAGAAAAGTTTCTTAATGTTTGAAAAAATTGGAAAAAATGAAGGGAGCTCAAACTCAGAGAGACCAAGGATGTTTACCAAAGGTGGAAGCAACAATGACCATGAATCAATGCTAGGTGGATATTTCAAAAGCTGTGGATAATCCAGATTCAGAACTCAAGGGATTATGGTAAGAATATTCTTGAGGAATTGGCATTTATCTTTAATTTTTGAGGATATGCACTTACTTAGAGCTTCGTAAGTGTTTTCTTTCTGAGGAATTTTGAGACTCCTAGCTTCTTGAATGAACCTATACAATAAGGCAAGATGAGAGAAAGACAGAAGTAGGCACTGTCATATCAGGACACTGGTTGCATAATATGTACATACTGAGGAGGGTAATTTCCAAAGTTTCTATCAATATATCCCAAGAGTATGGCAATATTCTGATGACAACGAAGACAGAGGGGTGCTAATGGGCAAGTATTAGAATACTTGCTTTGCTTTTTCCAAAAGGATCTTCTCAGCGTATTTGCTTTCCAAGGAATTATTTTAGAATCTGGTGTGAATTCTAAGACACTTAAATAAAAAAAAACTCTGGAGTATCTCAAACATTTTAAAAAGTCTAAATGATTTCTCAGTTCATTTGCTGTAGCACTTAAATAATATTTTTCAAATAAAAATCAGTTTTATAT
>NW_004624750.1:23736316-23750242 GCF_000247695.1 Heterocephalus glaber | reverse complement strand
ATGTCTTGCACTAGGAGCACAATTTCTCCTGTTATCTGAGAAATTATTTCTGATTTCATTTTTTCCAGATCCCCTTTTGTTGGCAGTTCAGTGGGTCCAGGTTGTTGAGTATCAGAGTGTTCCATCTCATTTCCCTTTGAGATTGCTGTAGGTGATCTGGAGGTCTCGTTTTGAGACTTATTTATGGGTTTTCTTATTTCAACTGTGGGGCAAGGTGGTGCTTTTGGCGTCCACACAGCTCACCTCCACTGAGCTGGGAGAGGTGGGCCAGGGGCTAGGATCAGCCGTAGGGATGGTGGCCCAAAAGCCCTTTCCTCTGGGCTGGGATTGGCTGGAGGGATGGTGGTCTGGAAGCCCCTTCCTCTGGAACAGGAGCAGTGGGATGGCGGTGCAGAAGCTCCTACCTCTGGGCAGGAATTCTTTAAATGCTGAGAACTTGATTAGCTCCAGTACAGTGGTCTGGTGGTCTGGTGTTCTCTGCATCTTTGTATTGTGGAACCAGGTGGCTGTACAGAGAAGAGGCCAAAGGAGCAGGGGGGCGTCCAGAAGATTGCTGCTGGGGCGAGGGTTGATTGACCTTGGGACCTCGTCCGCAGACCTGCCTGTCTGCAACAGGCTGATTCAGTGTTTTCCGTGCAACTCTATTTGGCATGTTTTCAGTATTTAGAAATTTAATATTATTATTGCTGTAAGCATGGGCCTGAAGTAAATAAAAGATCTATAAAAGTATGCCAAGTTTAGAAGTAGCATACTTTGTTCTGCAAATACTGTATGTAGAAAAATATCATGCCTCCTAGTTTATTAATAAAACTTTATCTTGAAAAATAATACTTCTAATAATTAATCAGTTCATTAAAAATACACTTGAAACAAAACTAAAGTACCTTTGGAAAATTTTGGCATCTTCTTGTACATAAATATTTTCAGGATTTTCCTGAAATGGAGCTTTACTACAATTAACTAATGATGACCTGGAATTCATATCTTATATTTTAGATGGCTATTCTCATTACATGGAGAAAAATTACATCTTAAAATTGTACATATAATTTGTTAATTTTATAACCTGTCTATATCTTCCCTTATAAGTTGTATAAGCAACTGATTTAGTGCTAAAGAAATCCTTTAAAATTAACTTTACTATTAATATCAATTAAATATTAAAAATAATATCTCAACTAAGAATTCGTTTACTTCTCTTATGATAACTTTAAGTGATAATCGTGTACTTTCAGAGAATGACCATCAATTTGATGGAAGATAATAAGACAGTATTTAAATTTGAATGCTCACTCAGTCTGGTCTGCTCTAGCTTTATTGCTGAGTCATCTACTGCTCCCCTTCATACATTGGCTGCTGTCTCAGGACCTATACAAGATACAAATATCTCACCTCTTAGAGCTTATTCACCCACTCATGCTAGACATTGTTGTGTTACATAATCACTTTCCACCATGCACTTTTGCTTAACTCTGCATTACTCGAAAGGTCCAGTTCCATTGTTACTTCCTTCCTTAGGCATTCCTAGGCTTTTCTTTCTTTCTTTTTTTTACTTAAATTCTTTTATTGGTACATTTTAGGTATACAATACATTTACATTTATCTTTGAGTGCTTGTACCTGTACATGATGTATCTTGGTTCTTATTTTTTCCCCATTTTAACGAGATGGGTCTCCATTTCCCTAAATCAACTTGAACTTTATATGCACATCATATTTCAAGGGACGTTTATCACTTCCTAGAGTTTATTTTAGTTATTTATGTTCATATCCTGTTGCTCCTAACTTCATGTCTTCATTTTTCACTGTCAGTCCTCTTATAGTATGGTTTTCAAATCTGAATTTATTTTGACCCATATCCTGGGCACTTAAAGGACATATTGATTAAACATTAAGAAGGAAGTTGTGTATTTTCTTCAAAGTCCTTAAATATCTAAAAATATCTTTTTGCTTGGCATCACATGTGACAAGGGAAACATGTAAAGCTAATGATATCTAGTTATTAACATATTTTATTTAGCAAGAATTTTTATACTCAATTAATCATTTTATTCCAGGGACCGTATCTTTTTTCCTTGGACACTGTCAAATGTTAAAAATGATCATTTCATAAATCTATGACATTTTTTCTCATTTCTGAGTATATTCTCAAGCTCAAAACATCTGTATCCATAGACAAATTTGACAGCTTTTCACTTGATACTTGTCTTACAAAGATCTCACCAATATTTCTCTTTTCATAGTTTTCCCTCTTGTGAACTGACCCTGGATATAGGAAGACCTAGTCATAAAAAATTAAAGTAATTTAAAAAAACAAACTATTTTCATCTGAAGATCAGAGGAAATTTTATAAAAAGGGGTATTTTAAAATGTTAACAAAACATTTCACTCTATAAATCTATGCATGTTTACCTAAAAGAATTTAGGACATTTGAAAATAGTATTTTGCTAATATGGAAAATATTATTAGAAAATACAATGAATGTTTAAATTTAAAAAGAAATTATTACATTAAAAGACACATTACCATTTATCCTCCTCAAAATATTCCCCTCTGGATTTGAATACACTTATTCTGTCATACTGGCCACTTTATGAAGCAGTGCTAGAAGTCATTTTTCATGAGTGTCTTTAGTTACACTGTCATATCTGTCTCAATGTCTTGAATTAATTCAAAACATTTGTCTTTTTGGTCATTTTGACTTTGAGGAAGAGCTAAAAGCTGCACATCCCAGATTCAGTGAATAAGGTAGATAATGGCACATGAGGGTAATTTTAAGAGGCTGCATTTCCACTGGATGTCAGTATTACCATTCACCCTATTTGATCACATCTTGTAAAGATATTCATAGTAAAGAATTTCCAGAATTGCTTCAGAAAGGGGCAATAATGATAGGATAAGTATGTTCAAAGTGAGAGGAGTATTTTGAGGGGGATTAATGACAATATATCTTTTACAGTAATAATTTTTTAAATATAAAATTTTGGGTACAAGTTGAGCATAAAGTAAAACATATCCACACCAAAAAAATCACACCAAAATGCTTCGATGTGTATAGCAGTTTTATTCATACTTTCTAAAACTTGAAAGCAACTGTATTTATTCCCTAGAGGAAAATAATCAGTATAAAATATATGTATAATTATACAAAGGGATTGGTTGGGTTGATTTATAAAACCAGAGGTAGAAGAATCACAGTGGGATCAGAGATGGAAAGAGCCAGCATGGCTGTTTGTACACTACAGAATGGAAAAATCCATTGGCCATTGAATCAGGGGCCTAGAGGCTCACTGTGGAGACACCAATGTGAGTCTGTGTTGAAAGGTTCAAGAAACTGAAGACTAATGTTCAAGGGCAATAGCAAAGGGAGCTCTTCCAAAAGAGAGGGAAACATTTCCCTTTTCTTTCACTTTTTATTCTATCTAGGTTACAAGCCTGATGGTTGGTGCTACCCACATAAGTGTGAATCTTCCTCACTCAGTTTGCTGACCTACATGTCAATCATCCACAGATATACCTAGAATTTGCTCATCTATTGTGTTGTCCTTGCTCAATTTAGATTGACATATAAAATTAACAGTCATAGCAACAAAGATGACCTTCAATAGGTGAGTAGATAACTGAACTGTGGTACACATGGTCAACAAAATTTTATTCAGTTCTAAAAAGAAATGAGCTATCAACCTGTGAAGAGACACAGAAGGAGGTTAAATGTATATTACTAAGTGAAAGAAGTCAATCTGAAAAGTCTACAGGCTTCATGATTTCAATGGCAAGACATTCTGGAAAAGCTAAAACTATGGACACAGTAGAAAGACTAGTGATTCCAAGGAGCTAGTGCAGAGGGAGGGATGAATTCTTTGTGGAGGACAAAGGATTATCTAAGGAAGTGAAAATATTCTGTGTGATAATAGTTATAGATACATGTCCTTATACTTTGACAAACCTCTAAAATGTATGACATAAAGAGTGAATCTTAATAAAAATTATGGATCTTGGATAATAATGCTGTCTCAATGTAAGTTCATCAATTATAACAAACGTACTACTGTAATAGGTGATGTTGGTAAAGGCAATGTAGTATATGTGTGGGCATATAAATACATGGGATGCTCCACATCTTTGTATCAATTTTGCTGTAGACCTAAAAGTGCTCTAAAAATCTAAGCTATTGAAAAACATGGAAAAAAGATTGACAGGTTGTAAAAATTTGGATTTAAATAATTATTCAGAAAAATATATGGCTCAATATATAGAAAGAAAAAAAATTTTATAAAATGTATTTTAAAATTGTTTTTTACCTGTTTTTTCATGATACTTTTATCCTTCTTGCATTATTGCATATAGAACCTTTGTACTTTAGGAGTTTCACACATCATAGTCTTTTAGGCATTTTCAATTATTTCACTGATACAAGTAATAATTGATGATACATATTCTGATAAAATATTCCAATATTGAAATCAATACTTATTTAGCACCTAACCTTTACTGACAGTTAATCCAACTTGTGTAGAGTATTAAAGAATGAGTTTACACTACCATTGTACCATTGATAAATATATTTCACTTAACATTCATTAACATTTGAAAAAGATACAAAGAAAGAAAAAGAATTTATTTAAAAAACAGTAGGAAAGATGTTGGATAGAAAAAATATTCTTATGATTTAGGTCTAAAATGTCCTTCAAGAATTTTATGGATTCAGAGATAAGGCTCAGGAAGGCAACTGGAAAATGATAAATATAGAAAATAGTACCAAAATATGGAGGTTATTTCTGTGACTATACTTGACCATGGGGTTCAGAAGCTTTTGGAACTGGTTTGTGAGAGGAGTTTGGAAGTCTGAAGATACTGTCTAAAGAAATCCCAGAATGTTGTAAACAATTCTTGATGGGTCATACTCATTTGAGCTCAGAAAATTAAAGTGCTGATAGGATTACAGACTATGAATTTTAGGTTTTATGAGGATTCAGATTGAAAGAATGATTCTATTGGAAACATGACTAGAGGCCAAGAATTTTTCACTTGGCAAAGAATTTGTCTACATTTTGCTCATGACCTAAGACTTTGTATAAGGCTAAATTTAATTCATCTAATTAATCTAGTTTAGGAGACAATTGTAGCCCAGGATGAAGTTTATGACATTGCAGCTGACTGTTTTTTAACGGATTTGTGGGAGAATCAGAAGTAAAATGTAGGGACAATGATGTGAAGTTTGAAATTGAACCAGAAAGGAAATTCTTCAAAGTTGAGGCCAAGAAGAAACAGAATGTGGTTGCTGAAGAGATTAGTGCTATTGAAAAGAAGCCAAGCAATGTGCATCACAACAATAAGAAAGATGCCTCGAGGGCCCCTAGAAAATGGCCAGACCCTATTCATCAAAAGTTCAAGAGTGACAAAGTGTAAACTTCTTTGAAAGACTTTGCTTTGAGAAGAGAACCCCAGAATGTGCTCCTCATTTGTGACCCCATATGAAAGCATTTCCTTGAGATCTGGTCAGACACTCAGAAATTACTATACCCATGTTCCAAAAAGACCTGGCTACTAGATATTTTCATCATCCATATCATGCTTTTTTTTTAGGTATGCAGAATGCAAGAGTTACAATATCATGGAAGCTTCCACACAAATACTAGAAGAAGTTTTGGGAGGCCAGGGAAAACTGTGCTGCGACAAGATCACAGTTCCTACCAGGAGCACAAGAGAGGGTGTTGGTGAAGCTTTAAGAATGAAATGGAAGGTGCAGTGAAGCTCCCAGGAAGTTGGAAATCCCAGGAACATAGAACCCTTTTTGGGATAATCCAAAAGTAATGAGGCGAGCCATCCCATGAGAGATGACAGGTGGAACGTATCCATAGAGGTGGAGCTGCCCAAGACCTTTGTATTTCACATCTCACCATGTGCTGCACATGGAATTTCAGGATCTAATGCTTGCCCTGCTTGTTTTCAGGCTTTATTTGTTTCAATTACTTTCTATACCTTTATTCTTCTCTCTTGGAATGAGTGTTTGCCTTGTGTCCTTTGTTGAAAATATTGAACTTTCTTTTTTTAGTTTTACAGAGGCTCAAGTCAAGTTTGCTTTGAGTCTCAAGAGACTTTGCACATGGACATTTTGTGCAATGCTGAAATTGTTAAGAATTTAGCTACTTTTGGAGATAGACTAAATATTTTCCATAATGAGATGGACATAAGCCTTTTGGGAGTGGGAATATAATGGTGTAGATCTAAAATATCTCCCAAAAGTCTCATGTGTTCAGAGGTGAACGGGGCTTTTGAAGGTGATTGGATCATTGGAATACACTATTCATCAGTGGATTGACCTGCTCATCTGTTCATAATGTAGATATATGTGCTATATGGAGATGCAGCCTGATCAGAAGAGGTGGCTGACTAGTTGTGTGATCTCAAAGGAAGGGTTCTTGTATTGTTCCCTCTCTTCTTACCCTCCCTTCTCTCTCTGCTTCTCGTTTGCTGGGGAGTCAAAAGTTTTCCTCTGCTATGCCCTTCTACCATGCATTTCTGCCCAGGTACCATCCAGTCTTTAAGAGAACCACCTGAAACAAGGAGCCAATTAAATCTCTTTTGTTTAAGTTCTGGGCATGGGGTATTTTGTCTCCACAATGGGAAAGTAACTAATACAAATATATTATACTTTGGACATATACATTGTGTAATTCTTTATATGTTCACATAGAGATATCACGAGGAAGATAAATATACCGGACTACAAAAAGAAATGTGGAGCTAGAGTTATCAACTTATAAATAATATTTAAAGAATGACATCTTAAACTAGCTTAGTAAAAAATTAAATGTGAGTTTTAAAATATGAAAATTTTCAGATTACCATATAGAGTGCCAGAAGATAAGGAAAAGCCACCTGATGAAATTGTGAAAGAATCATGAACCAAAAATAATTTGTTTCTTCATTTAACATTACCTGATAAGAAGGATATATCTTTCACAACTACATATTACAGTTTACTATATATTAATTTTCAGGTCAATTTTGGTAATATATATTATTTTATAAAACTATCTTATATTATTGCCAAATTCAAAATATTTTCCCGATACAAAAACATAAGTAAAGTAATATCACCAAGATGGTGAGGTGAAATACATTAGCTTTCACACATCCATCCACATACACAGAAACAAAAATAGTTTTCCACAACTCGAAATCATTGAGAAAGCTCAAGAACCCACTAACAAAATTGAAGTGATACAATGGAGACATGAAGGCAACAAACTGTATGGATGATATTTCACATAGTGGATGGGATACATTATCTGAAACAACTAAAAAAGGAGAGATTTTATTTGAGGAATGTTTCAGTACATTGTCAGCTGGCTCCAAAGCAGAAACAACATAGAAGTTGAACAGACAAAGCAGAGCTGCACATTTCATGGTGACCAGTTTACAGCAGGAAAACAGTGACAGAGAAGGTCCAGAAATCATATATAGATCCAAACATCATTACTCCATAAAATGACAGAAAACAATCCAACAAAGACAAAATAAAGGCACAGCAGGGCAAACATTAAGTCCTGTAGCTCCATATCTAGCATCTAAGGCACATGGTGGTGAGATGTGAGTTCCAGAGAGCTTGAGGGACTCTACCCCTATGGTCTTGTTGGTTGCACTACACATGGCCTCTCATTTGGGTTGGCTACACACGCAGCCTGTAGCTTTTCTCAGCCAATTTTCCATGTTTCTGGCATTTACAACTTCCTGTGTGCTCCACAGCACCTTTGATTTTCCCACAGTGTTACCTACTGTTCTCTCAAGGGCTCCTTGCCTGGCCGCTTAGGCTATCCTTGATATTTCAATGGAAGAATCCATGACCACACAACTCTTGAATTCTGCATGCCTAAAATACTAGCATCACATGGACAATGCCAAAGTCTGCTGCCAAAGGAAGAAGTAACCAGACCACCTTGAATCATGACAGCAAACTCTCGGTGCCTTGATGGGTAAGCATAGTGAGATGCATCCCAGAAAACCACTTCCCTAGGTGGTCCTTCTTGAACAGGGGGACCATAGTTACTGTTCTCAAAGGAAAGGGTTATACTTTTTCGACCTTGAGATTAAGATGAGTGGGATTTTTCTGATTCCTGAGATGCTCTCAACATATCTGTGTTCTTTTCTCTGTACAAACTGCCTAGTTTCTTTGTAATAGTATGAATCTCTTCAACAGCACACATCCTTTGCCCCAACTTTATACAGTGTTCCTTTTGTGTCAAAATTAAACTTTTCTGCCCCTTGTTTTCTCACTGTAAATTTATCTGAAAGTAAACAGTAGTGCCTATGCCACAGCTTGAAGGTTGGGCTGTCTTGAGATTTATTTCACCTGATTAATTACATGCCACTTTTGAATTTAGCTTTATACAAAGTGTTATGACAAGAACAAAAAGAAGACAAGTTCTTTGCCTGAATGTAACATTTCTGCCTTCAATTCCATTTCCATATATAGTGTCATTCCTATATAAAACCTCATGAGTCTGACATTTACTCTCCACATTCCTATCAATACTCAGTTCTTTGGAGCACCAATCAGAATTGCCCATCAAGCTTTGCATACAGCGTTCAATCCTTACTCCAGCCTGTTCCTTCAACTTTTCAAACTCCTCCTCCAAATCATTTCCAAAGGTTTGGACCATATGAGTAATGCAAAAGCAACAAACAAACAAACAAAAAATATGAGAGGATCCACACAGAAAGGATCAGTGGTGAGATCTACATACCTGAAAGAAGACAGCCAGGAACAACAAAGAATCATTGAGGCTATTGGTATGAGTCACATGGTGTGAAATACTGTGTTCTCTGGCAGCTTGTCTTACAGAGAGCAGCATTATTTCTTCCCACTGAGGTAAGAGTCAATCCCACTAAGGAACTAGAGGAGACAGGGCTGCACATGCACTTTCTGCCCAAGAAGTAGCCTCTGTTGTGGTGTCTGAAGACAGGTTCTTCACTTCTTCCAAACCTAAAGAAACTCAAACCCAGAGAAAGACCACCTCTTAAGGACTTATACTTCAGTCCTGGAAACATGGACTTTATTTTATATTGTGCCCACCCTTGTCTTAGACATTCAGCTGTCAATAGAGTGAGCTAGTTCATACAGCAGTACCCAGAGCAAAGGTGTTTCTATGCATGCTCGTCTTCCATTCAATGACTCAGATTCTGTTGAGAGCTAGGCATCTCCTGGATCCAAAAGGCACTTATATCCTGCATAAGTTTATGCTCTATTCCCATTTTTTTTTGCTCCAGGACATGTAATTTTACTAACTCATCAGTGGGGATACATAGGTTTTAGGAATCAGTGCCATTATCATTCCAGATCCAGAAGTCATAATCCTTCCACAGGTGGAGATTTCAGGACTCAGCTCCATTTACTGCTCCACAGGCAGTGTTGCAATTGCCACTACAGTAGTCCTACTAGCCAGCTACAGTGACAACAGAGATTCCATCAACCATAGTGTTTCCAGTGTGAAAAGACACAATTAGGAAGAATTTAGGAGCTAATACCAAGAAAATTAAAGGCCAACATTTTTCACTAATTTAGATACACATATCCTCAATAAAGTATTAGCAATCTGAATCCAACAGTATATTAAAGGATCATACATATACCAAGTGTTATTTATTCCTGTATGAAAGAGTAATTGAATTTATCTAAGTTAATAAATATAGTGTCACTGCATTAACCAAATGGAGGACAAAAATTATGTCATAATATCAATGAACATTTTCATTCAACATTTTCTATGGTAAAAATTCCAAACAAATTGCAGAAATATATACTTCAGAACAAAGTTCACATATGACAAATGGAGAGCTAGCATCATACTTAACAGTGAAAAGTTGAAATCTTATCCTCTATAATCAGAAACACAATAAGCATTCTCACCATTTCTATGTAATATAGTAGAGCTATTCTCCCATATCTATGGTCTACATTCCCAAGTTCAAATAACTGTGATAGTTAACTGATATTTTTCAACTGGAATATGAAACACCCAACTAAATTGACCAGCATAGTTCTAGGTGTGGCTAAAGGGATTTACTAAAAACAAAAAACCCACCTTGGATAATCTTGTTGCCTAAATGGAATAAAAGGGAAATGAAGAAGAAAGGCTCACTTCTGTTTTCTTTAGAGGAGCTCCAGTCTTCACCTTCACTTGCCTTGGACATTTCTTCCACACCTACCCTTCAACCTCCAATAGCAGACCTTAGGCCTCCTGTTATGGACTCGCATGGGACTTTACAATGAGCTGCAGGCCTTTGACATTCACATAGATCCTTCATATCTCCAGGATGCAGACAGCCATTTTGTACTCTTTCACACCTGACTCTGAGGGTAGCTATTGTAAGACGACCTTGTAAATCTTTGTATATTTATATATCTTGCATTCAATCTGTTTTTCTACTGAGCACTGACTGATACACTAACCAAAAAATTTTAAGACATTAAATCTTCAATGAACACGTAGAGTTTTTAATCATATTATTATTCTCTAAACAATACAAGATTATAAGTATTTACTTACCACTTACCTTGTATTAGATGTTATAAGTTTCCTGGAAATTATATAAGTTATATGAGAGAATATGCCTAAGTTATATTGCAAGTACTTTGTCATTTTGCATAAGGAACTTGAGCATTTACAGATTTTGGTTTCCCGATAGGTCCAGGAACTAATCCCCTCAGACTAACTGTGCTGAAAATCCTAGTCAGAAAAATTATACAAGAAAAATAATGAAGAAGAATCTAAATAAGAAAGAAATGTTATCTGCTAGCAGATTTTTATATGTAAAAGCTAAAGATGTCACCAAAACTATTTGAAAATCTAAATTCAGAAAAGTTGCACAATACAAAATTAACATATAAATAATAATTTCTATATACCAGAAATAAACTATTCAAAAAGGAATTAAATCAAGAAAGTTATCGTATTTATGATACCTATAAAATATAATATACTCAGGAATAAATTTTACCAAGCAGGTAAAATATTTAAGCAGTATAAACTATGAAATGTTTAATTAGAAGAACTATTACCAAAAAGATGTATAAAGAGTGTTGATGAGGATCTGGAGAAAAGTAAGCCTTGTGAACTCCTGGTAGGAATGTAAATCAGTAGTCATTTTAGAAAATATGAGGAAAGTTGGTCAAATATTAAAAATGGAATTACCAAATGATCAAAAGGATATTTTGATATGTTTATATATTGTGCAAGGGAAAAATTAACCTATTTAACATATTATATTTCTACATATTTTTATAGAGAATATTTAAAATCTATTCTCTTAGTAACTTTCAGTTATGCAATTTATTATTAACTGTAGTCACTGGAATGTACAATAAGTCTCTTGAACTTAGTCCCTCTGCCTCAAATATTGTCCTTTGTGGCTAATAACTTTGCAGTGCACTCACCTCCAACCCCTCATAACTATCATTCTATTTTCAGCTTCTGTGAATTCAATTTTTTTAGTTTCTATACACAAATGAGATCATGTAGTACTTGCCTTTCTATGCCTATTTCATTTAACATAGATGTCTTCCAAGTCTATCCAAGTTGTCACTAGTGAGACAATTTCCTTCTTTTAATAGTTCATCTTAATTCTCAACTTGGTTGGCTTGAGAGATGCCTAGGAGATTAGGAAGACAAAGTTTTGCCTGTATCTGGGTGGATCCTGGGTGTCTGAATGTGGAGACAATATATGGTCTCTGCCCTCTCCTCTGTGTCTTTCTTCATTATCTGCTTCCCAGCTGACTTGATGTTAGCAGCTTTCCTTCACCATGCCCTTCATCATGTTTGTATTTTGGAGCCAGCCATGGACTGAGACCTCTGAAACTGTGAGTTGAAAGAATTCCTTTTTCTTTTAAGTTGTGTATATAATATATTTTGTTCCAGCAATAGAAACCTGGCCAAACAGGCAGAAATATTTTATTGTGTATATATACTACATTTTTTTAATCCATTCCACCACTGATGGACACTTAGATTGATTCAATATCTTGACTACTGTAATTGATATCACAATGAACATGAGAACCTACATATTACTTTGACATATTGATTTCATATCCTTAAGACATAACATACCTATTAATAGAATAGCTGGTTCAATTTTGATAACAATTTTATTAATATTGTTACTATTTCTATTTTTTTCAAAGGAAGAAGTTGAGGCAAAGACAAGATAAATAATTTTTCAATGTTATGCACCTAGTATATGGACAAGGCACTACTGGAACTTAGGTCTCCCATGTCAATGGCCTGTGTGTGGTTTTGTGCAGCACTTTAAATCAATAATGTTTGAATTATTATACCAAATTAAAATGATGCAGTTTTAGGTATGGGTGAAAAATGATAAGACTCTCAGTTGTTTTAATCAGAATGTCCTAAAAAACTTAACAAATATTCCCTAACACTAGTTTTTACTGTATTCTTTTAGTGTTTACAATTGTATTAAAAACTGAATTTTTCAAACTAAAAGGTTAAGAGTACAATGCTTTTCCTCCACTATTTTAAAAATGACCGAATTTCTCTTAACATATTGTTCCAACTGATTATTAACATAAAATTATAATTAATACAACTTTATATATGAGCTAATCTTTTCATGTGATAGCCCAGTACTAAATAAATATGACCATACAGTCTACTATAATATGATTTTATTAGCATTGGAATACAATTGTTCAAATATATCATATGCTTATATCCCCAAAGACAAAATTCTCTAATGGATGCAGTGAAGCCAAAAGGGGTGGATAACAGGAATATTTATAGACTGATAATATTCATTCAATCAACTAACATTCATCTATTTTAGAAAATAATTGCTATAAAACTGCATTAAACAAAATGGATTTGACTCTTTCAACTACTTTTATTACTTAATGGAATCCAGTCTTTAACTTTTCAGATGAAGTTAAATGGATTAATACTTAATAACTCTCAATCTACTTTATTACAGTTTGTCTACAGTATAGATTTTTATGGAGTCAAAAGACACTTTCCAGGTGTCAGCCATTTCTGATATACTTTGTTCAACTTTGCTTTATGCTTATTCTTTAATTTAATTGGTCAGCATACATTCTGCCCAAATGTGTTCTAATTTATGCACAGAATATGATTAGAGTACTTTTTCAACATCTTTAAGTAAGACATTGACTATGAAAGACCATTTGTTTTTATTTAGGGAAGCACTCTTCCATCATAATAAATTGGTTTCAAAATAAAATGAGAGGATTCTGGGAAAATAATGACACTAACATGACATTTAGTTAGTTACATGACATGACATTTAATCTTAAACATTTATTCTATTCTTTTGTTTAGAAAGTGTTAATTTTATTATGACTTTTTAAAGTAATAATGAAATAAAAAAGAGTTAATATTTTAATACAATAATTAGCTAAGACTATTTAAGATTGGTGATTAACACCAATTAACAGATGGGAATGTAAAACCTTATAGAATTACTCGAGAAAATAATAAAAAACAAATGATTGAATTCAACTCTCAATTAAATAATGCATCTAAGCATTAAATATCACTGCTACTAAAATCATAAAAAGAAAAACAAGATAGAAAATCAAAATCATGTATGATCATGGAAGAGCAATCTAAAGTAAGCCTGATTCTAATTCCTTCCAACGTGCAGAAAGTAGGTGGGAGGAGACAATAAAAGCAAATAAATTTAAAAATGAGCATATAATTAACCAAATAGAAAGAGAGAAATATACAATTTAAATGTATTTTCCAACTGGACACATGGTAAGATTGTAAAGGATAGAATTTGAACTTGAAAATAAAAGGCCTAAGGGGGCCGGGGATTTAGCTTAGTGGTTCCACCTCCTGCCTCAAAAGCGCAAAGACCTGAGTTCAATCCCCGGTACCAATAAATAAA
>NW_004624750.1:23689790-23718673 GCF_000247695.1 Heterocephalus glaber | reverse complement strand
TACTCACCATCTCTGTATTTATCTGGGAGATTATTTCTGCTTTGAATTTTTCTAGAGCCTCATGTATCTGCTTTATTACTTCCTGTGCTGTCAGTTCAGGGTGTCCAGTGGTTGATTATCCAACTTTTCCACCTCACTTCCCCCAGAATTTCCTTTTTGTGGTGTGGAAGCCTGTATTTGTGCCTTGCTTAAATGTCTTCTCATTTTTGTTTTTTGTACTGTCCTTGGTTTAATTCCTGGGTTGATATTTCAAAATTGCTTAATGTAGGTATCTTTATTGCTTGTGTTTAAAACCCTTGTGGAATGATTGCTTTTCAGAAGTGTCTTCCAGATATGGCTTGTGTTTAGGTTTAGAGGCTCTAATGACTCCAAGGCTTTTTTATTTTCCTTATACCAGGAAGGAAAACTGATTAGATCAATCACAACATGTTAGGCCAAATGTTACAATCACCAATACCATAGCATCAAGCCCAGCTTAGAAAATGACAATTTGTGGTAGTTATTAATCTATCACATTTAACTATATGAAGTGTAATCCCCTGTGCCTCTGTAGTGTGGGATTAGGTAGCAGAGGAGCTGGAAGAGGGGGTAGGGGCACCAGATGAAGGGGGGGGTTCCAAGCTGCTCCCTGGACCTCACCATCCCATGGGCAGGAACCGGAAAGGAGCCGAGGAGCTTCAGGCAGCCCGATCGATCAGTGGAGAGAAGCACTGGATGAAGGCGTGGCTCCAAGCCGTTCCTGGGACCTCACTGTCCACAATCTCAGTCATTAAAGATTGTACAAATATTTCTACTAAGTTAATTGGAAATTTCTGAATACCTGTTAAATCTTCAATATCTTTATTAGTGAGTTAGAGTAGATTTTAAGAATTAGAAAGTTATGATTCCAACTTTAGGAAGAAAGAGCAGTTAATCAAAGAAATTTTGCAATGTCATAAAACCAAGGAAAATAAAGAATACTTGAAGGTACTTTACCCTTGATGCAGTCAGAATCCTGACTGTGAAGCAAGAAGAATACAGGAACAAGTTGTGGAATCAGTACAGATCAAAATGAACACTAGTTCACTGTGTGTTCTGTTCTGAGTTTGTTAGTATAAGTGAAAAATAAAGTGAAGAATTATTCTTGATAATTTTCCAATGTAAATAGCACAGCAACTAAAGAAAATTAACGTGTAAATATAATCATTGATTTTACAAGTTTTATTCCCTCTGGTTTATGCATTTATTGAGGCAGATTATATACTCATTCCAGGTACAACAGTTGCTCCAAAATGAGTGGTACATATCTTTCAAAGTTTCTCAAGTGAGTCTATCCAGTTAAAATTTAAATTCTTTCAAACTAGAAGACACCTTAGAGAAAAGATGTCATGAAGAATTTAAAAAGATAAACTTCAAAAGGAAGTAGAAGACTGATCCTTATATCTGGCCTATTTTCGTTGACTGAGATCACAAGTGAAACATATAAGGAACAATAAGCTTTGCAATATCTAATGGCAGATTTTTTGTGCACCTAGCATCCATTCCTTTGAAAACACAAATTAGTAAATATTTCTGTATTTGGACATCTCAAATTAAAAGAGGTAGGAGACAGGGATATTAGACATTGATTGCAGTGGATGAAGCATAGAAAACTCACAGGATGAATTTCTGTTTTAGTCTCTGGTTGAATTGTCAGTTGTCTTCTGAACCTGTAAAGAAAAATAAGGCATATTTAATTTTTCTACCTTTACCTTGTATATCAAAATGCATAAAATTATTTATCATAACATGATCTTGCAATAATTTAAGTCTCATTTTGAATATTGCTATGGTTATATAGCTAGCATAAATAAGTTGATTTTCACCTTGAAGATGCAAGCTTAGCTCATTTAAATGAACGAGTTAACTAAAACAGAAACTTCTAAACCATTTTTATCTCCAATTCTAGCACGTTATCTTTTTAATTTCATAAATGATATGATTTCATTCCACAAATAATAAAATGCTTTCAATATTTTACTCCAGCTCAGCCACTTTACTTCAGATATGTAAATGATGTCCTCATAATCAGCATTTATACTTCCAAGAAATGTATGAAATTGGAATGATTAGATCACTTGAACCTTATGAAATTCACAGGATTGATGATGATTTACATGACATTATCCAATTTTAAAACTTTCAAGCATAAATTTTCTTGATGTACAATGCAGTAATATTTCATTAAATGTGATTGGCCAGTAGCAATTGCATCATCTTTCACTAATCTTATAAATCCCTCTTTTTTTGCAAACCATCACCAGGGTGCACTCAATAGCTGTACAATATATATTGATCAAGGTTAAAGAAAATAATTTTAATGCAACTCCTACTGCATCATGCAAATCAAGAAATTTAGTTATATCTTTCAATAGTATGAAAGAGCCATTTATCAGTGATATTATATTTTTATCACTGTCTCTAATAAAATGATAAGTTAAGTTATATCTTTGCCATTGGTATTTTCATTTCTTGCCAAACCATAAAATTTGAAATTAGCAGATTTGCTTTCCAAATCTCTTTTGATTGATTTTACTGTTTCGTCAACTCATCTGGCTATAATCTTGTGAGACAAATTGATTTTAGAAATATTTATTTTTTTATCAAGACAAATTATATCTGCTATGCTTTTCATATATTGCTTAATAAATACACCATCAATAAAATGCTTTTGAGTTTTTCAGAGTCAGATTTCCTACCATATAAATACCTTCTATAATATTGTTGGAACTTTAAAAAAAACTTGAGATGAGAATTTTTCTTCAGTTCCACTATTTGTCTTTAGGAAATATTCCTAGATATGCATAAAATTTGGCAACATGTTTCCATAAATATCTTTCCAAGTAGTAATCTCTGACAACTGACATGACTTTTCCTACAAATTAAACATAATGTTTTATTCTGTGTCTTAACAAAAACTTCTGATCTGCCCAATTTTCATTGAGCATTTTTCTTCAACAATTTTTCTCTTTTGAGTTCTCTTTTCTTTTGAGATTATGTTGAATCAATGCTGAAATTTAAAAATAATGATAAATAAGCAACCATTTATTTTTCCAGTATTATCAAAATTCTATATTTAATATAACAACATTTAAAACAAAAAATCTGAAACTTTTTTACTTCCCATTCTGTAACTCCTAAGTTAATTATTTTATCTTATTAAATTATTTTATAAACTAATACAACAAGCTCAAATTTAATAATTAAATAAGAAAACTTAAATGTCTACTTAATATAAATAAATGCTTGTCATCAGAGGAACACACATATGTAGGTAGGCTGAAGTACTATTGTTGGCAATAGTCAGCAAGTCACACAACTCCATCGATTACAGACATGCCTGAGATGTGGGTTTCCAGTCCCCTGACTGTGTGCCAGAGACTCCTGAAGTAAGTCTCTAGTTCCCACTACTCAGTGTGCAATCCAGGCCTGAGAAAAAAATACACAAAGAGACAGAACTAGGAGAGAAAGTGGAGTGCCAGGAGGACCAGTGCTGGTGCAACTGACAAAGGTGCTGGCCAGTGCAAGGCACCGACTTTTATTGGCAATCAATTGGGGTAAAGCTAACGTGTAGTTTCTATGGAAATTTATGTAAACAAGGCTCATACAGAACAAGACAAACCATTTGAATTAAGAACAGAATAGACAAAATATATGGCTGTAATTAGTCTGAAGGTTTTAGTGGTGGGAAAGGAATTTGGGTGCAAGTTACTCTGACCTTGGTATGTAGGCTTCGGTCAGACTCACTTCTATAAACAATCCAGTTGTGGGGTTAGCTCTTTGCAGCCTGCCTTGGGCATTATCAATATTATGGTCCTTGCAACTGTGTGTGGCAGATAAGGAGCTGGAGCCCTGAGCCCTCCCCGCTCTGCTCTGTTGTTGCCTATACAACATGTGCTCAAGCACTGTGCAATGAAGTCCCCAAAAATATAGCTAAAAATCACATAACAAAGTTTGCAATCCTATAGGGTTTCATGTAACCTGTGGCACATAACTGCATTATTATGAAAGTTTTATGAGCAGTTGTATTTTACTTTTATCATTTTATTTGGCTATCTCCACTGGATAAAGCCATGTGTACATGTAGTTCTTGAATGATTATGTCAATAAAACAGTATTTAATTTTTATCATAGACAATTTCTAAGCACATGGATGTGTTTAGTGTAATATTCTGTTCTACTCAGAAGTGTTTTCTCAAGTTCAAAATGTGTATCTTCATATTCCTTTTGCTATAATATCAATGTACAGAAAAACATGTATTAACAAACTTCCTTTCTATGATTCTTGACATGACAATGCCTCTGAATATTACCCATTTATTTCTTTGACTCTTTTTCCATTTTTGAGGATCCATGAGGTTACAGATAGAAATGCTATCAAGGGTAACACAGTGGCTCTACCAAGCCGAAGTGAATCAGATTGCACTGCTTTATCTTCATTCTCTTATTTTTTGTTCATTCATTGTCTAAGAGTAGAAAAATCTCAATAAATATTAATGGAGGGAAGAGTAATAAGAATGGAGAGTATAATTCTAAATGCTTTAAAAAAATATGTCTGGACATTATAGATTTAGAAAACAAAGAAATAACTCGTGCACATCTAGGAAAAAATAAACAAATTGTCATTTTCTTCCATGTATTTTGCTTATATATTTAGAAAATAAAGACAGGAAAATAGATCTGGAAAATTGTTAAAGAATAAGTTCAGGAATTTGTTTTGGTTATAAACAGCATGAAGAAATATGTATTAATTCCTTATATACTAGCAATAAATTGTGAAGAATATTTATTAAAATATTAAATTCAAATTTATTAAAGTAAATATATCAACTATATAATTATGAACTTTACTAAAATACAAACATCCTCATAAAATGCAATGACACCTTAAAAATGAAAAAAAAATCCATTCTTGATAGAAAGATTAAATATTCAAAAATACTATTTCCCCTGAATAATTATTTGATTTTGTAGCTTTATTTTTTGACTGAAGAAACTATTCCTAAAGTTGATATGAAAATAAAACTACCCACTAATAGCTGAAAATTTTCTGACAAGGAGAATTAAAATGGTGGCAAAGGGAAATAGTGGTGCTAGATATCAAAAAAAAATCTCTAGTAAATGAAATAAGATACTGGTGCATGAGAAGACTGATGGACCAATGGAACTGAATACAGAATCTAGAAATAACACTTTGGAAAGTGACTTGACTTAATGTATAAAAATCAGTCAGGAAAACATGAATAGATTGATAAATGAGGGTGGAGAAATTGTGAAGGCATTTGAATGAATCTAGAGTTCTACTACATATCTTATCAAAAGTTTTACTCTGAGTGAATCTAATTTATACATCTAAAAGAAATTACAGCAAAAGTATGGAGATAAACATTTTTCTCTTATGTCTTTATTCAGAATAGACCATTCTACAAATTATATAGAATCTATAAACCATACAGGAAAATTGGAAAAATGTTTACTCATAGAAATAGGGGAAAAAAACAAAAGAAAGAGAAAAAAAATTTTTCTCAAACCCATTTTTAAAAAGCAGATTGAAAATATATTTGCAATACATAAATATTTTATATCTACGTGGCTACTTTAAATAGGAAATTAAAAGTAATGTTTCATAGGAAAAATAGTTAAATGATATAGATTGCTTTGGAAAAAATTAAAATATTTATTTATGAAAATATTCTTTCTATTTTTAATGTCAAAGTGCAAATTAAAAGGAAATGAGGTAGTGTTTTTCAAAAGTGTAACAACTCTGAATTGATGAGAATGAAAATAAATGTGCATCTTTTATAGCAGTAATAGTTAATAAGCTTATGAATGTCACTTTAAAAGATCTTCAAATTTTGATAAAACTAAAATCTATTGCATATTTTGAATGTTTTGGCATGTTTCTAAGGAAATTAGCAAAATTAATGTATAAAATAGAAAAAGCAACAAATTTTAAAAAGCAACAAAAATTTCTTAAAATAACACTTAACCAATACACATCATTTGAGTGCTTTTATTTTAAATTCAATTATAAATTAAAGTATTTCATAGTGAAGGAGAAAATTAAGAATTACCTTGAAAAACTGGAATTTTTTTTCCTTTTTACATCTATTGAAAACATAGAAAACAGCTTTAAATTCAAAGTAGAAAACCGTAAGAAATCATATTTGATAAAAAAAAATTATGAAGGAAGAGGAGCAACTAATGTGGTTACAAATACTGGCTAATTTTGCATGTCAACTGGAATGAGCTAAGAGATGTCCAAATGGCTGTTAAAATATCATTTACTATCTAATTTATGGAAACCTAAATAGAATTGATGGTCATTATGTGAAATGAAATAAGCCAGACAAAATAAGGCAAACATCATATTCTCTTGATTATATGTAAAAGCAGAAATTTTGATTTCAGAAAACTAGAGAATAAAATAGTGGTCACTTGATAATATCCTATTATTTCTGTGGAGAAAGAATGATAAATAGGTTTTGAATGCTCAAAGATATTTTGGAAATACTTTAAAGTCTTTATTTCTGAATGGACTTTGTGGTTTCTGGAATTAACTATTTAATCTTATTAGATGTTGAAAATAATCTTATCAGATTTTAAAACCTGTTGAGTTTCCATAATTGATGGATAAAGTGAAAAATGATAGTTCATAATTTGAACAATTTATGCAGATATGCAAAATATATGCACTGGATACTCTTAATCAATAATGTGTTAGAAACAAAACCTAAGTAACTCAGTATATTATATTTTCAAACATTTTTGGAAAACAAAAATTTTTAAAAAATGGTTAATTTAATGCTGCACAAAGGGGTGAAAGAAAAGGGTAAGCTCAGGAATTCTAACTACCAGACTAAGAGCAATAAAAATGAATAAAGTTTCTAAGTGTGCCCTTAGCAGGGTCTTATCACCTGGAGCTGCAGGTCTGAAATTATTGAAAATCAAAAGCAAGAATTCACCATGCAAATGGCTGAATCATAATGCAACATGGACAGTATGACTACTGTTAAAGTGAAGGCATGGATTAGTAAAGAATGGAGTTCTGGAAAATGAGATGGGGATATATGGGAACACCCTAATGAAGCTGGAAATACTGAGTCCTTAAATTCCAGTTCTTCTGTCCCATTACAAGCACCTCCCTACTCTCAGTAAAATTAGTCTCACTATCCTCAGTGAAACTGGCCAGTTCTTCCACCAGAAGTGGCCTCTCTACCCTTTGTCACAGAACTACAGGGCTGGGGATTTAGCTCAGTGGTTCCGGCTCCTGCCTTGCAAGTGCAAGGTCCCAAGTTCGATCCCAGGTACCAAAAAAAACCAGAACTACATCCACTCCTAGTGTTAGTGGCCTTTTAGCCACAGTGGTATTAGACTTACCAATAATATTTCACTGGGTTAACCCTGCATTTCCTAAGAAAACTGTACTACCCTGAGGCAATTGCCATGGAGGATGTAGATTTCACTGATTCCACTCCATCCTCTTTACTTCTATAATTGCAATTATTTGCAAGTCCTAGCAATCCAAATACAAAATGTCAACCATGAGTATATGCATTACACTCCATAAGAACTACTTGAGTTTTCTAATTTATAAAAGTAGAAATTCAGGGAACATGTGTAAGAGGGGATAATCAGGACATGGGAAAATGTTTGAAGAAACATAAAATAGTGCCTGTGTGAATTTATTGATACAAGCTTTTTAACCAGAAATTTTGTTTTGATTTTCCAGCTTGGGGAATTATAGAACTTTAAAAATTTGTTTTGTTGACTAAACCATGGATCATAGATATCCTACTATGAGAAACTTGAAAATGCCTAGTCTTCCTTGGTAAAATGTACAAGAAAAGATTCAAAGCCTTAGAGAGACTACAGTGCTAGAATAAGTTTATCATTTAAAGCCTAATCAACCAAAATATAAACAAAGAGCAAAATTAAAATGTATATAATAGGAACTAAGAAGACAGAAGCTTCTCAATTTTGAAGGGATCAAGAGATGGAGAGAGAGGGGAGAGGGGAGAGAATGCAGATCCAGAAAGAAATTAAGATGTGTTATCCATGTGTACCAAGAAATGTAAACATTAGGCATTACAAACATGCAGAAACAGAAATCAAAAATTAATATTACCAATTTAGTGTTAAAAATGCAGATTTTTTTACCTATAAATACTTTTTCCTTAGGGCTCAATGAAAAAACAAACAAACAAACAAAAACCTAGTCACTCATTCTGGGAAGGTCCAAAATGTATACTTTTCTCCAATACTTTGACATAGAAATTTGGGAAAGGAGCCCCTGGCTCTTTGAATACCTCATTGATTCCTTTTTTCTGTAGCCCAGACCAGTCCTAACAGTGGGAAGCACAGGCCCTTAATTCAAAAACTGAAATGCAATTGGAGTAATTGGATCCCAATTGTGGTGGAAGTCAATGGGCAGCACCCAACTGCCAAATATAAGGTGCGAGTAGTTACAACAATGACCCAAGCCAAATCTTCAATCAAAATAGTTTGACTCACAGAACTGTGGTGTTAGCAAGTTAATCAGATGGTTTCTAGAAATGAAGTACATAGAAAGTCTACTAAATCATTACTTTGTGTGTTTAAGCAGGTATGTTCCAGGTCAACTGCACAATTCTATCTTGAACTATAAGATAAAGTCACAGCCTCTTGATCAATTCTCAGACTTGAGCCAGTTTACAGATCCCGAATCACTTGAATACAAGAAGACATGACCTCGAGGAAAGACACTGTTATATAACTGAAATTTTATGCTGCTAAACTTTTTCATTTTCAGAGAGATATGTGGGCTTTTCACCAAAGTAACTGTACCCTGGCAAAATCATTACTAGACACTGACTATGAATTGACATTGATTTCAGTAGAACCAAAAGATCAAAGTGACTCTTTAGATAGAGTATAGGTTTGCGAAGATTAGGTGATCAATGATGTTTTAACACAGGTCCATCTCACAGTGGGTCCAATGTATACCCAAACTCACTCTTTGGTTATTTCTATAGTTTCAAAATGAATCATTAAAATAGGAATATTTAGCAGGTAACAGAATTCCCACACTGATTCTGTGACTTGGGGAATGTGGATTATTATAATGAAAGCGACCAAGTAAAAGCCATTAGACTGCACTAACCCAGGGGAAATACTAAGTCAAAAACAGTGCCAAAGTCTAGGAGGGACTGTAGAAGTGAGTGCCACATAAAGGACTTGAAAAATGTAGCAGTAATTATTGCCACCATGTCTCTATTCAACCTTCTTATTTGGCCTGTGAAGAAAACAGATGAATTTGTAAAATGATAGTGGATTATTGGTAAGCTTAACCAAGTGGTGACTCCAACTGCAGCTTCTATACCAGCTGTGTTTACATTGCTTGAGGAAATGAACATATCCCCTGGTACCTGTTCACCAGTTGCTAATCTGGTAAATCCCTTTTACTCCATAATGTTCCTAAAGCCCACTAGAAGAAGTTTTATTTCAACTGGTCAGGGCATAAATACACCTTCCTATCCTACCTCAGAGGTATATCAGCCTTTCGGCTCTGTGCTATAATTTAGATCACAAGAACTGGTCCATTATATCAGTGATATTATGTTGACTGACCTAGTCAGTGAAAAGTAGCAACTACTCTAGATCTACTTGGAAGTCATTTTGGGATCAGATGAGAAACAATCTAGCAAAAATCAAGATCCTTCTACCACAATGAAATTTCTAGGGGTCCAGTGGTATTGAGGCATGTTGAAACATCCCTTCTAAGATATAGGGCAAGTTTTTGAATTTGGCCCCTGCTACAACCAAGAAAAGATTCACAGTGTCATTGAGCATATTTGGACATTGGAAGCATATTCCCCATTTACATATATTTTCATGGGTCATTTAACAAGTGATTTAAAAAGATTGCTAGTTTTGAGTGGGTTCTAGAACAAGAGAATACTCAGCACCAAGTCTAGGATTCTGTGCAGGTTGCTTTTCCACTTAAGGCAATTTGACTCAGCAGGTCCATTTGTGCTTGAAATGATATTTCAAGAAGTGTTACTGGCAGACATAGATGCTGTATAGAACCTTTTTAAGTCTCCATATGTTAACTTCAGTACAAATCATTAGGATTTTGATGCAAGGCCCGGACATCCCCTGCAGATATCCACCTTCCTTTTGATAGTCATGTTGATTTGCTACTTGATTTCAGTAAAAATCAAATGCTTGCCTATATATCAACAATTATTATAAGAGCTCGGCTATGAATCATGGGCTACCTGACCCACCAACCATAAAGTTGAGCATGCACAGCAGCACTCCAACTTAAAATAAAAGTAGCATAGATGTGATTGGATTGAGCAGGCCCTGAATTCACAAGTAAATGCTTAAATGTTCATAGTCCTCATTTTTGTTAATCTGCTCTCTTCTAACTAGCTTTTTTGAATTTTTGAGGCATTTTCCATAATCAGGTGACAGAGGACAAGAAAACTGAGACCTGCTTTTCAGTTATGTCTGCCTTGTATGCAGACTACCAAAAAGTGTAGAGCTAAAGCACTCCAGCCACTTTCTGGGATATCTGTAAATGAATGCAGTCAAGGAAAATATTCCCAGTTGGCAGGACTCTGGGAAGTTCATCTGGTTTGCACTGTGCATGGAAGGAAAAATAATCAGGCATGCCATTATATACAGACACATGTGCTTTAGTCAGTGGATTGGCTGAGTGGTCAGTTTTAGAAGGAACATACATTGAAAATTGGGCAAGATGTATATGGATAAAGAACTTGAAGATATTTGTGTTTCTTGTGAATGCTCACCAAAGAGAGACCTCATCAGAAACAGCTATTGATAGCCAAATGGACAAGCTGACCTTATTCTCCAGCCATCCTTGTCATCACCCAAAAGTCTCATGGACAGAGTAGTGGTGATAAAAGAGATTGAGGATATGCATGGGATCCATATCATTGGCTTTTAGTAACAGAAAACAGCTGGGCTACATCTCTGACTGTCCAATCTAAGAGAAAAATAAACCAATATTGAGCCCTCAATATGGTACTCTTTCTTGGCTGATCAGCCATCTACCTAGGGACAGTTTTATTATACTGGGCATTTCCACCATAGAAGGGTAGCATTTTGCCTTTTCTTTGGTAAATACTTACCTTGGATATGGATTTGCTTTCTCTATACACAATGTTTCTCATAAAGCTAAATATGTGGAATGCCTTATCCACCATTATAGTTTTCATGGCATTGATTTTTGACAAATTAACTAAGCTTTTAGGCAAAAAGCATAGCACTGGGCCCATGTTTATGAAATTCACTTGTCTTAAATATGACCCCCATCATCCTGAATAGTGGAATGGTTTTTTTTGAGCGCTCTGTTACATGCCAGGTATGTGACAATAACTTGCAGGGTTTGAATAAGATTTTCCAGATTTCTGTATGTGTTATAAATCAGCATCTAATATATTCAACTATTTCTCTGATAGCTGTGATTCATTTATCCAGGAATCCAAGGAGCAGAAATGGGAGTATCACCACTCATGATTACCCCACTCATCTACTAGCAAAATTTTTTCTTGCTGTTTCTGCCACTTATGCTCTACTGACTTACAAGCCTTTGTTCCAGAGGGAGAAATACTTTCAAAGGAGTTTCAGCAATGACTTCACTGACTGAGAAGTTATGGCTACCACACAGCCTTTCAGGTCAATGAGTCAACAGGCCAAGAAGGAAGTAACAGTATAAGCTGGGGTGATCAAGCTGACTACCAAGACAAAAGTGGACTACTATCTCATAATGAAGGTAAAAGAGACTATGTAGGGAACACAGCTCTCTTAGGGGTTATCATAATATTAATATATCCTGTGATTAAAGTCAATAGAAAATTACAATAACTCAGTGCAGACAAGACTACAATGGCCCGGGAATGAAGGTTTGGAACAGCACACTGGGTCCAGAACAACAATCACCTGTGGTTCTTGCTGAAGGCAAAGGGAAAACAGAATGATTAGTAGAGGAAGGTAATTTTAAATACCAACTACAACTATGTGGGCAGCTAGGACTTAACTGCCATGAATATTTTCTTTTAATTTCATTGTGAGTGAATTTGTGTTTATTTACATATACAGTTGACCTTCTGTATCCATAAGTCTTGCATCTGTGGATACAAAATATTTGAAAAAATAGAAAAATAAAGTATTGATCATATACAGATTTTTCTTGTCACTATTCCCAGGGAAATAAAGTATATTAATTACTTATACAGCACTAACATGGTTTTAAATAATATAAGCAATCTACAGATTATTAAACTAATATAAGAGGATTGTTTAAGTTACATGAAACTACTATGCTATTTTATATATGGTACTGAACCGTCCACAGATCTTTTTGTATATAATGGTCTTGGAAGGAATCTTCTTTAAATATTTACTGAAAAACTATACTAATCAAATATCTCTCACATTTCCTTTCACTCTGGTATTATATAACATAAAATGTATTGACTTTATGTAAGTATTTAAGTTTGATAATTTTTACATCCTAGTATTTAAATTAGAGTATATTAGAAGAGTAACCATTCTTTTTTTTTTTTTTTTGGTACCAGGGATCGAACTCGGGTCCTTGCGCTTGTGCAGCAGGCATCGAAACCACTGAGCTAAATCCCCAGCCCGAGTAACCATTCTTTTGAGGCAGGGAATAGTGGGTTTTTAGTTGTATTTAGGATAGTTGTATCATATAGGAAGAATTTTTACTGTATTATTGTCTTTAGTTAGATATTAAGTAGATTTAACTAGATATATGTGTATATATATATATATATATCAAGTTGATAGGAGGTGGACTTGTGATATTTAAATTTATTTGTCAATTTGAGTGGGCTAAAGGATGGCAGAAAGTTGGGAAATATTATTTATGGGTGTCTCTATGTATTAGGTGTTTTCCAATTGCTGTGACAAAATATGTAACATATGCAACTTAAAGAGAACTTTATCTTAGCTCACAGATTTGCAGGGCTCATTACATGGTTAGCTTGCTACAAGGCAGGAACAACATAGTGGAAGGGCTCAGTGGAAGAAACCTGCTCAACCCACAAAACTAAAGCAGAGAGATAGAAAGGTGACAGACGAGAATATTCACTTCCATATCACACCCCCAGTGACCTCCTCTTTCAACCAAAGCCTAATAGCACACTCATCTTTGAATCCTTCAATGTATTAATCCAAACAGTATAGCACCACCATAATCCAATCACCTTCCAAAAACCCCACATCTTAGCACATGAGACTTATGAGGAACATTTTAGATGTACACCACACAAATTTTTAAGTATGTTTCCAGAAGAGATTAGGATCTGAATCAGTAAGCTGAGTAAAGATGACCTTCCCTTACCAATATAAGGAGTCATCATCTAATCCATTGAGGGATTGAGCAGAACATAGGAGGAGAAAGGATGCATTCTCTCTCTCCTGGTGGTTTGACATTCTTCTCCTCAACCTTTGGACATCAGAGGTTGCAGTTTTGATCCTTTAGACATTGAGATTTACATCACTGAATACCCCAGTTCTCAGAATTTGAACTTAGATTGAATTGTACCACTGATTTTCCTAGTTCTCCAGTTAAGAAATTAGAATTTTCTCTTGAATATAATGAAATTCTAGTAAAGTATTTTTTGAAAGCCCACTCTGAGATTACCTGACTAATAGACTTGAGGTGAAGAAAAGCTATAAAGGAAATATTGAAGATAAATGACATGGCAGTAGCAGTGATGATAGTGAATGGAGATGAGTTCACATTTATAGGAGCTGGGGTGATTAGGTCTTTGTGAATGACTGAATTATAGAATAGAAAAGAGGATAGGAACTTCTTAAGGACTTACTGATCTCTCAAGTATTAAAGGAATCATGGAGGTAGGAAATTCAAAGTAAAGGTCAGTTTGGCCTAGAAATAACAGAGTGCAGCAAGTTACATAATTATAATAGATACAGTGATACTGAGGTTCTTGTGACAGATACTGGTACAGGTATTCATCAGGCTGATGAAATGAATAAATAGAATTTAGGTTTATCAGAAGAAGATGTGAAAGCCTCCAACTTACAATAGAATCTGAAGTCATCAGTAGGAAATTACTGAAGGAGACCATGCAAAGTGAAAAGAGTAGATGACAAGGACAGAAACTTTGGTCCTACTAAAACTTGAGTTATTATGTGGACAAGAAGGAGCTAGTGATAGTAAAAGAAGAAGAAAAATGGTAATGGTCACACCTTGGATATAATTTGTATTTTGGCCTCTTATTAATGTTATTACTTTGAGGAATGTATTAGTCAGTTTCTCATTACTGGGACAAAATACCTGACACTGCAACTTAAAGGAGGAGAGGTTAATTTGGCTCAGGATTTCAGTGGGTTGTGTGCACAGTCTCCTAGCTCCAAAGAAAAAGTGCCATGGTAGAAGTGCCTGACAGAGGAAAGCTACTCAGATTATGGTTGCTAGAAAGCAGACTAAGAAGAGAAGATATAAGGACTAGAACACAACTTTTCAAGTCATGATCCCAGTGACCCATCCATTCCAACAAGGCCCAACCTCTAAACGTGACATTTTTGGGGGCTATTTTAGATCCAAACCATAATCAGGGGGAGTTAGCTCTCCTTCTGTAATAAAATACCCAATACTGTTATTTAGAGAACTAAAGGAGAAAGTACACTTGGGATATTTAATATGATATTCTAAAATTATGTGTCTAATTGGTAACTATGATAATACAAAGAGAAAGAGAAGAACAATTTAGAGAGACAAGAGGAAAGTGGAATTCCAAGGAGCCCACAAGGGAATACTTTTAGAAATGTACATACTTATGGATGTGAATTACAGATTGAAGGTAGAAAAAAAATGATTGTATTTTCCATTTAGCCTCTGTCTCTCAGGAACAGCTTATCTTTCCACTCCAAAGACATGACTGCAAAGAAAATGAGCAGCATTTAATAACCATGATTATGGCATTATTAGTGAGTATTCTTACATAGGATAAAATGCTTTCTATGCTTGTGCAGGTATATACTTTTCTATTTTATTCACAACGCAATTTTTTAACAACTAAGTGGACATTTATGATTTGTGGACATTAATCCAGAAAATGTTTAAGGACATTTGTAATAAATGTACATTATAAAATCATAATTAACACCTGAAAACATATAATTATTAACAAATGCATCAACAGTAGATGAATTACATGAGATGAGATCAACTTTTGTCAAATTAGTAATGCAAAAAAGGTTCTTACATTTCTGGAGACAGGTGGGAATATTATCTTGGCAGGTTTGCCACTAGTTATTATGATAGCAAATGCAATTGCTGTACAAAGAAATTATCCATATGTTTTAATCATGAAATGTAACAAGTGACATATTCAAAATGATAATTGGTAATTGGTACAATTCAGAATTAGGTATATTGGCACACCTTAATACATGTTAATTTTCATTATAAAATGTATAATTGCAGACATTAGATATAAAAGAATGAAAAATATTAAGATGATATGAAAATTATGGTAATTATTATAATTTTAAGGTCTATGGAAGACCTTTTTCTGCAGAGAGGTCAATCTTCATTTTAACAGAGATATGGCTAAAAAAGTGATGGTTTTCTAGTATTTGATAGTGCTGAACATGAGTTTATAAATAAATGATACACATACATTGCTAATGAATTTTTTTATTGTTTATTGGTACATTTTAGATATACAGTACAGTTACATTCATCATTGGGATCTTGTACCTTTACATGATGTTTCTTGGTTCTTATTTTTTACCCCATTCTGCTGCCCTGCCTTCACCCCCTCCACCTTTCCCTATTCACAAAGACTTTGTTTGCATTTTTTCCTTTTCTCATATTTTTTTCTTTTCTCGTCTTTCCTTTCCCCTACCCCTCCCACTTCCCCTATTCCTCTACTCTACCTTTTAGTAATTTCATAAACAAAGAAAACTGTTTTAAAAGAAAAGTTAAAATTTAATTTTAGATCTTTCTTTATGACTTAGAAGACAACATTAAGAGAGCTGAGAATCATTAATTCCACATCTAGTAGTTCAATCTACAGAAATAATTTAAATGGATATAATTTTTTTAAAGATATTTGCTGCAGAATTATGTAAAAACAAACAAACAAAAACTGGTTTTCTTTAGTTTGAAGCTTTCTCAATTTACAATTGATTTTCTGAATGCCCATAATGGGGAAAAATAAAAGGTTAAGTATATTTTTGTGTGGACTATACATTAAAATATTATGAAATATTAACATAATTATTTGTAAAGAGTTTTAAATAATAAGTAGAAATCCTAACATTAGAATGTTAAACAAAATGAACACAAATATATTTTAAAGCACTCAGATGTTTAAAAAGTAGCAGGGTGTTGCAGTCAGGGTTTTGACTAGGGAATACATTAAATAAAGGACACATAATTTATAGGATTATTTTATGATAATTACCCAAAAAGTCAGATGCAAAGAAGTGCAAGAGATGTGTGCAACCACACACTAGGGGCCCAAGGAACCCAGCTGAGGCCCTGGATCCCAGCGATTTCCCACGCAAGTCCAGCTAAAGGCTTAGAGTCCAAGGCAATGTCCTCTATGAGTGCAGACAGTGGCCTAGAGCCCATGGCAATGTCTCGTGCTTGTCCATATTGAGGATCTGCACTGGAAAGGCCCAAAGGCCAGTGGTGGAATCCAGAAAACCTACACCAGTGAGATGAAGGATTTGTGCCATCAAGATGAGGGGTCCACATTGGAGCCAGGATATGATGCTCACAGTGAAGATAAGAGCTCCCCTGAGGAGAACAGCAGCCATTTCCAGGGACAGCAAGGTCCCTGCTCCTCCTCCAAAACAGCCTAGTTTGCATCAGGAAAACCATCCTCAGCAAGCTTCTCCTAGAAAATCAACAGGCCAAGATCTTCCCCTCCAGTTCTCTTTTTATGGCTATTGGTAACAATCCTCAGGTGGATCCTCCATGCCCAGACCAGGCTGATTCAGGTCAGCTGTGTGCTACAAGCTGACCATTAGTTAATCCACCACAATCCACCCATGGTCAACTTGATAACCAGAAACATTTTCTTAAACCATAGTCTCTAGTGGCAGATTTGTGAAAAGTTAACATATCTTTATCTCTTCAGATTTACATTAATATAACAATTACATATTCTCACTGCATTCATTTCCATTATGGCTTCAAATTTTAAAACTCTTTGAGTTTCCATTTATATACATAATTTAACAATGCTTAAAAACAGTCTTACATACATCAACATACACTACATGAAAATCACAATAGGAGAGAACTATTAAAATCACAATCTTTGCTTCCCATTAATTTTGACAATAACTGCAGCAACACTGAAAGATGTCCCAAGGAATCTCCTGCATCCCAAATACATTCTTCCCTTCAGCTAAAAGATCTCAGATCACTTTTCCATTGCCCTGTTTCTTCTCAACCATTTTTCCTGTTTTATCCTTGCAGTCCATTGCTCTACTGGAGCCTCTCCTCTGGCCAAACACTTCAAACACCATGCTGGCTCTCTGCTCTTAAGTTTCAACAGAGATCAGGTCAAAAGCTCTGAACAGTAACCATGCTACCAGCTCAAAAATAATATTTACTGCATTGAAATTTTTTCTGCCACCCAGGCAATGTTCCCAAACACAAGCAAAATGCAGACTTGCTTCTTACCGAAGCACAACATACACTTTCTGGGATCCAGCAGTCAATACAGACCCCAACAGAGGCCTCTCAAGCCTCATCCCAACTGGCAGCAGTACTTTGATTTTCTGGGCTCTGACCAGAGTCTGCCATATAGTTTAGAGCATACCAGGGCTGCCTCTTTGGTCAGTCTCTCCAAACCTTTCCAAACTGATTCCCCAGGCTTTTAAGCTTAAGCAACATGGCCAGGCAACACTACAGCAAATACCCATTCTATGTCTGTGGGGATTCATACCCCATTTCTCTGGTACCATATTCCTGTGTTAGTTACTTTTCTCTCATTCCTGAGACAAAATACCCAGTACCCAAAGTTAGAGGGGAAGGGGTTTATTAGGCTTACAGATCATAGAGGTTTCAGTCCATAATTGGCTAGATCTGAGCCTGGGATGGCAAACCAGCAGTCGCAGAGGAAAAACAATATGGCATGCACAAGGCAGCAAAGATAAGACAATTTAACTGTGTTGCCCTGCCCCTTTTATCTTATTCAGGCTATTTAGGGTGGGTAGCACTCACACCCTTAATCCTAGTGCCCTTGAGCCTAGCACTGCATCATGAAGCAATTCCAGCTTCATGATCATATGAGACTTTGGGGGGACAGCTAGACCCAGACCATAACACAGGGTATTTACTATGTGTCCATAATCTTCTATGTGACTTCTACATATTAACTTATTTAATATTTATGGATAACGCAGAGCTGGGTATCATTATTTTTCCTCACAGTGGCCCTATCGCTTGCTATTATTGGCACTGTCATTTTTTTTAGGTGTAGTATTTAATTGAAATATATTTGTCTAATATCTACAAAGTGTGAACAACTGGTTTTAAGAAAGCAGACAAAAGATACAAAATTAGAATTACTACAGAGAAGCATTCATGCTACTAGATTTTATAAATACCATTGGAGTGGCACAATAAAAAATAAATTAAGCATTCAGCAAAAACCAAATCATTTTTTCCTTGTTATTTGTTTTGGTCATGTCTTTGACCTCATTTGTAAAGGCTGAGGGCTGAAATTCAACTGAAACCATAGAACACTTATACAGGCATGATATTATGTTTTAATCACAGTGACTTTCTTGCAGAGTTTGGGTCAAACCATAGAGGTGCACTTAAGAACAAAAATCCACAGGAAATTTCCTTTTCCCAAACTAAATATAAGATTGAGGTGGTGGTTGTACATGTTTTATATGCATGCATGTATTTAATTTCTAAAGCCCTTTTTCTCATTATAAAAGTAGTGAAATCAATATATGATTTTGTTTTCTGTTGTAAAGGGAGCAGCTTTTGAAAACTATATGACTGATGCTTTGTGCATGAGAAATCATCAGAAAGATGGAAGAAAAGTCCCAGTGGAGCCTGACTCTAGGTTCTCCTAGGGGAGTTCCATCCTGGAAGGCTCTGGCACTAATCTCCATCAGCTTCCTAACCACACTTGTCATCCAACATGAGAGGAGTTTATCTTTCTTAGGTGTAGACAAACAAAACACCAAAATTAAGAGGCAGGTGAAAATCAAAATAATTATGAAATTATTGCCACTCGCACTTCTACCAGCAGTGAGCCACTTTTTGCTATAGGGATGTCAACTGAGCCATGCCAATTCAATCCTTATCTTGACAGGAGTAGACTGAGTGAAAATATCTTTTAAGTGCAAAACACTTTTTGGCAAAGTGAAAAATAGAAAACTTCAAACCTCATTGATAAAAAGGAGTTCATGATTATCCCCTTAAAGCTTGGTGAATTCAGTATTTACATGTATAGTAATACTCAATAGATGGGTACATAGTGCACATGTGAACATATACAATGTCACACATGCCCCAAATGGCTCTTGAATAAATTCAATCCTCTAGCAGAGTTTGGGGTCCATCTTTCACAGTATGTAATTTCTCTGAAACCATTTCCTAGATGATAACAGGAATTCTTGCTAAATGCCAACAGAACCTTGATACTGTTCCACTTTAATTCCTACAAAAACAGGGCTCTTTGGGAAAGCTCCACACCATCACACCATCAGTGTGCCTTCCAGAGGGGGTTGAAGTATACCCAGCCATCACCCCCCTGGATTAAATATTTCGGTTGCCAAGGTGTGCAGGGGCTCTCCCGCTTCCGTTCCTCTATCCCCGGCTTTTCTTCCAGCCGTCGCTTCTGCTCAGTGGTTGCATCGATGTCCCCTAGGCCTAAATATCAGGTCACCATCTGCCAGAGATTCCTGGACTCCATGGGCCCTTGCTTCTCCAGAGGTCTGATGTTCTTCGGGTACACGGGCAGTGTGGTTGTGTCGATGACTTTGGTTTCTCTGTTGCTATAGGTGAACTCCAAGATACTGTTCCACTCCCCATAGACTTTACAGACAATAGTGTTGGTTGGACTGTGCTTTACTTCAGCTGTGACCCTGTGGACTTTCCCTCCATAGAAGGGCTTTGTGTGGAATGTCACCATTGCTGAGTACCTGGTCTTGGTGCAGTTGATGCTGATTTTTCCTCTGAGCTCCACCCATGGAATGGTGAGGATGGACCAGGCATAGGCACTGGGCAGGGTGAAGACATACTCCTCCCCATGCTCCAGGAGCTTCAGCACACCTTCCCCAATCATAGAGACCCCCACAGACATGCCCATGAACTTGCTTTTGGTCCATACATGAGTGTCAACACACAGTCTCTTCTTGCACTCACAGTAAAGGCAGGAGATGGGAGGGTGGTGGGACACTTGCTCAGTTACAAACCGTAGCTTGTAGCTTTTGGAAGGGTCATCATCCACCGGGTGTTCATGACAGCCAGCAGAAGAGGGTGGAGCAGTCCTCTGGCTTGCCCCTGTCCTTGGTAACCTCCCAGGAGCAATGAAATGTCTCGCCAATGAAGGGGTTGTAGAGCTTCTTGGCCAAAGCCCCCTTTTGGCCCTTGTGGAAGGCTGTGAGATAATACTCCAGGAAGCAAATGACTTTCTCTTCAGGTGTGGCCCCAGCAGTGATGGCCAGCAGCAGGTCAGGGTGTGCCATAAAGTCTGCATATATCTCCAGCAAGGATCGCTTCTCCAGAATAAATGTGGGGAGCACCACCTTGGTCAAATCCATTCCAAGTTTGAGCTGTGAGAT
Source organism: Heterocephalus glaber (assembly GCF_000247695.1). Next base: position 23,697,829 of record NW_004624750.1, on the reverse strand, counting down.
GAGATGAAGAATTACACTACGCTGATCCTCCATGACACCCAATTCTGTCTTTTCTTTACTTTCATTGTCAGTTTTCTCATCTTCGGACAAAACCAGTTCAGGGCCTGAGTTTGGCTCTGGCTCTGGCTGTAAGGATTGTTGATCCTCAGTGGAATTTGGTAAAATTGGCCAGGTTACGTTGGCACAGGCTGATGGTAAAGAGCCAAGTGTCCCATTTTTCAGCTGCTCTGTGGAATGTGACTTGGACCCATGCCATCCCAGGATGTTTTCTGAGGCCCCCAGCTTGTGGCTGAGGGCCACCCCCTGGTGCACACTGCTGGAGCAAACTGAGGAACTCCCCAAGGCAGGTGAGGGTAGCGGCAGAGGTAGCTTTCAGGAGCACCAGGTCCTGGTCCAAGGCAGTGAGGGGACTGGAACCTGGCAGGGACTCGATGGCGTGCACTAGGTTCTTCTGCTGCCCTTCCACCTGGTTCATCATCTTCTAATTTGTTTCCATGTGGTATTTAGCATAAGCTCGGAGCTGAGTCACCCAAAACTGTTTCTCTTTTGCATCAGCAGCTCTCAGTTTATACATCTCTCCACTAGCAGAGTACACGACCAGCATGTGAGGAGCTTCGTCACTCAGGGACACTATGGCTCAGAACAAAGACAGGGCTCCTCGAGGCTTCTGGAGTTTGCTTTGCTCATTCACAAAATACTGCAGGATGCCAGCCTCAAAATCCAGCACAAAGTACCTGTGGATCCTTGAGATGGGCTGAGTTCTGATTCAGGTCTCTGCTTTAAGTCTGAAAAAACATCAAGTTACTGAAAAAGATCCTGCTACTGGGTAAAGTCCTAGGGTAAAGGCGGTGGGTGTCTCCTGCTAGTGCACTCCTTGAAGACCGAGATGAGAAGCTGCATGTGGAGGCCGGGAGATATAGTCCTAGGCATAATTGGCCCCATGGCTCAGCTCTGCCCCCAAACACCCAACAGGGCCAGGCAGTAAGCACCACTATCCCTGGCCTCAGTGAGTCCTCTTGTTTCATTAGTGGCAGCATAGAAGAGGTGTGACTCAGCAGTCAGAGGCCTTGGCCCTGTAATTTTTAAAAGAAATATGTGCAGCAGATATATTCTTGCTCTCTGCTACACAACTGTTAAATATAGGGTCAGGATTTATAGCCAGACAATCTGTCCTAGACTCTGCACTGTGAACCACCAAATTACATTAGAAATACATAACAACAACAACAACACAGACTGAGAAGAAATACCCTAGACTGAGAATGTTAAAGACATTTATTCATCTCACCTTTTCAAGGGCTTTGACAATTTTGGCCCTATCCTCTCTGTCTCTCCCAAAGAATGAATCTCTCCATTTCTGATGATTCATTACTCAACATCTACCAAGGTATATAGAGTGACATTATTTAATGATCTATTGTCTTAGACAACTAACATATATCAAAAAACAAACAAAAAATAAACATTGACATTTTTATTCATTTTCACCAAAACTCTTGGAAGAACAGCATATGCCTATTCATCTGCCACTCACTCTTCAACACAGAAGATTTTGCATTGTGTCAAGCCAGCTAAATGGGAATTATTACCCTACCTGGGACTTACACAGTAGAAATAAAGTCATGTTCACTTTCGTATAGAAAGGACAGAGCAGGGGATGAAGCGTTGCTGTAGCTCATAAAGGTTTTTCTTTAGCAGAGGCTCATCTGTTCAATGTAGAGAGTGTCCAGACTGACAGTAACTCAAGAGCATTTAGGGCTTCAAGATCTCAGACTTCTCAGTCAAGTATATTCTTAGCCTAGAAAATTACACTCAGCTTGTTGACCAAAAAATGCAAAATCAAAATCATCATTTGTTCTCACAGCACACCCATCATCAATCTTTGAGGCTTAGAAGTGCTGAGAGACCAGTATTGGTACGTATCATTCCACACTCATGGTGTTTGTTCATCCATTCTTACAGATTTCAGTTTTTCCTTGATTCTCCACTTTAATGTCAATCTTCTCTTACCAACTAACTAATCTTCTGACTTTCGATAACAGCTCTAGACTTGGAAATCAAAATGAGTTCCCACATATTTTAAAGGTCAAATCCCTAAAATAAACTGTATATTTATTTACACCAGTGGTTCTATATCACTGTTCAAATCTTGGCTGATATAAATCCTTCCCAAAATAATTTTTTTTTACCAGGCCTATAAAATAGTTTCGTGTATCACTTGTCTCAGTCATTTAGTGCCAGAATTCAGTGTATTTGAAATAAGTTCTTTTCATGTTTTTAGCCACATTCTCAGGATTTTCAATTAACACCTCTTCTTTCTGTCCATGTGTTGCCTCCTCTTTCTCATTATTTAAAGATGTGGGAGTGTTTTCAAGCCAAATTCTCATTTTTCTATCTATTTTACATGTGGATGGATTCATTTATATATGTTTGTAATCCCCAAATCTGCAGCTTCTACCAGGTCTCTTGAAGTTCAGACTAGTGTGACCAATGTATTGGTATATGTACTTTCAGGTTGAGTTGCATTATCAAATATAATGCCTGAAAAATACAGCCATTGAATCCCTTCCTTCGGATGTGTCCAAAACTATCTGGACCAAGTGTTTTCTATCTCAGCAAATGGAACAGACCACTGAGTTCTTTAAACCATTCACCTGCATATCTTTTTTGGCAGTTTTTTTGTTTTTATAGCTTTACTTATATTCCATTAGAGATGGGGTGTGTTACGTTGAAAACAGATTAGTTGCCCCAAACAATAAATCTAAAATAATATACTCCACTTTTTTTAACAACTTTATGGACATCATTATGACTCAGTTATAACAAATAAAAGAGGAAATAAAAGAATGTTTATAACTAATTCTGTATCGACCACAGATTACATGGTACATTTTTATTCATATCTACACATGTATTTACCATCTGAACATTGACATTTCTAAACTTTTATTTATAAGAGTTTCATCAATGAACCTGAAAGTTGAAGTATATAAATATTAAGTTTTATTTAGTTTTATTAAGGAGTCTTGCCTTAAATCTATTGCTTACATAAATGTGAGACCTGGTAAATCACTTCTCTACTCAAGATTAGTTGTCTTGTGTATAAAATGGAGAAAATAAATATTTCCCTAGGTAGCTCATTGATTGATTATGAGAGTTATGCAAGCATATATGATGATTTTTTTTTTTTTTTTGGTACCGGGGATCAAACTTGGGTTCTTGCTCCTGTGAGGCAGGCGGGAGAACCACTGAGCTAAATCCCTGGTGATATGATGATTTTTTAATGATAGAAACTGTAGTGTGGCTTGTTATAATGTTGCAAAATAAAAGTTATGGCCTTATTTCCATTGTAAATTTTGTGTCAATATTGTATTTTTATTAATACTTCTATTTTTCCATGTTAAAAACAAGGAATCATTTTTTTTTCATATTTTGAAGTACCCTAAACAGATTTCTGAGACCCTGGCCCATCATTCATTTTCCCCATTTTTAGATTAATGAAGGAATAAAAAATAAAAGTAGTAGAACATTTGTAATTGACCACTTGTATTTCATGGATAAAGTTTTTGGTTATCTTTTCCTAAGGAAAAAATGAAACTAAGATCACAGAACATGTAAGATATAACATGATGATATCCAGGGGAGGCCTGAGCATGCTAAGAATACTTATTAGAGACCCTTCACCCTCAGCAGAAGACCTAGCTCTGAATGACTGACAACTAGAGGCAACCTCTACAAATTTGCTTTCCTGAACAGTATACTTAGCCTGGGTATGCGCTCAATCACAGAGCAGTCTTTCTTCCCTACTGGAGGAATTTTTGGCATGAAACCTTGTTCTGCACCTGGTAGTCTGATAACATGCTAATACTTGCACTAGCACTGTCAGTGGGCACAATCCCTCAGTGCCTGCTGTGTTTAAGACTTTGTACACATTACCACTGTGTCCTTGTAGGAGGTAATTGAAATTATTACATTGGTCTTTGTTGGAAGTACTAATTTAAATATTATGTTCTTTTAAATTTACTATTCAAAGCATAATTGTGGTCAAGGAGGCCTCAAAGGTAAGGTAAAATGTGTTATTAAATATTGTTCTTAGGTGCTTGCGTGTATGGGCATGTGTCTATAATATTTGAAAGATGGTCTGTTCTGCATATCTGTACTTAAACCAAAATACACATTTGGTTTAATCATGCTTATCTTCAGAGTAGGCACTGATTAACCACTCAATTGGAAATACTGCTCTGATAGCTACTGAACAATCAGAAATGGATGTAAATAGCTTAGCCCCAGGATGTTACAGGCCGTGCCACATATCTCTGTCTGGATGTATCTGTCAAAAAAGCATAGAGAGTTAGAATAAAAATATCAAATCATGAATAGTGTGTAAGTTACCTCCAGTCTACAAAAAAGACACATGCGTGTCAGTACATTTTATAGTCAGAGATCAGGACAGATCATAATTAAGGTAAAGACCAAGGAGAGTAACTGTGGGAACCTGATATCCTGACTAGGTGATGATTTACTAACTTAATTATTTTAGAGTCTTCCAAGGAAAATGGGGGAGTTTGCTCTTTAATAGATGTTCCTTTCAAATATACCACTGGGTATTTGCTGACATACACAGATAATTATACCTTATTCAGTTGAAAAACATGTCAGAATATATGATAGAGGGTTCAAATGAATGTCTTTCGATTCCCTTTCCTTAATTAGAAAATATGCATAAAATATATTTTTCTTTATTTCTCTCAGCTCTGGCAACCAGGAAGCCAAGCTTTCTGGACTAAAGAAAACAAGAAATACTCTAAGACATTTAATGTCAGAAGCATTTAATAATACATGAGTTGGAAAAACTTTGGTATTTTCCATAAGCCTCAATATGGATTTTAGAAACAAAAAAATCTAGATAAAATGATACAATAACTTACTTTTAATTAGAAAAGTAAATATGATGGTTAGCTTTTATAAATAAAAAACATATGTAAAGGTTGGCAAGATTTAGTACACCAAATATTGCTGCTTCCTATATCAAAGTAAGAGAATATTTAGGTGCACTAAACAAACGTCTTTTTCATGCAAAGAATTAAACAGTAAAAGGGAAAGATTTAAGGTATCAATACAAAAATTAGAGTTTCCTCTCAAATGATATTAATAACTTTCTACAAACTTTATTTCATCCACTAATTTTATTTTACTTCATTTTATAGCAAATGTAATTCCTTTCTCTCTCTGTCTCTCTTTTGGCAAATGTTTTTGTCAGTATAATGGTGTTATTTTATGTAAGTCATTATAAAAACAATACAATAAAAATAAAAAGGTTTAGGCCCATGTTCAGTTAAATAAACCTATCAGTGTGCAGACAACATGGCTATTTCCCACCTGAGTGTTATTTTAAACACAAGTTGAGTTTGCCTATACTCTTTTATTATTAATTTAGCGATGTTTGAGGAAGCAGTTCTTTATAAATGCCATTCTATTAAAATAAGAGTCTTCTTTTCTTTTTCAAAGTCCTTCATTATGTATAATTTTTATCAGGAATCTAGAGTTGCAGCAATAGAATTAAAGTAAACAGAAAATTAATTAAACTGATTCTTTATGTAAAGTATTTCATTAATTGCTTTGTCTCTAGTTAGAATCAGAATAACGGAAATACTGATGAGCAGAGTGATTTTATCAGACAGGACGGCAATTCTGGCTTAGTTTCTTACTCCTTTTATAATTTTGAGCTATCTCCATGAATGCACCCCTCTCGGTAACCATAGGAACCACATCCACTGTGATTTCTTGAAGTGTTAGAACAGCTAGTGCCTGAAGACATCCATGAGGAAATACATGAATGTAATTATATCCTAATTATTATATATGATATTTCACATTGTATATTAGATGTTAATGTCCTCTGTGCCTGAATGAAGAATTAGATCTGTGACCTTTCCTCCACAGATGATTCTGATGAATGATATTGAAAGCAAATTCTTAAGATTTGGAAGGAAAGAAAACTAATGAAGGCAATAAAACCTTTAAATTTTATTCTTGATGGATCTGATAAGTGAAAGCTTTTTTAAAAATCCTATCTCTGCCAGGGATTTAGCTCAGTAGTTCTGCCGCCTGCCTCACAAGTACAAGGTCCTGAGTTCAATCCTTGATATGAAAAAAAAAATCTTATCTCACATTGACTGCGTCAAATATATCCTTTGGTTGACGAAAACTTACCTGGTGATTTTTACTTCTGTAAGCTTGCACTCCATTTTAGAGCCCCCTTTCAACATGCTCTACATCATTTTGAAGGATATGTCAAGTGTTTGAAAATAATGTGAGACTAATTAGTTTATAAATAATTTTTCTTATGTAATGTGACTCAATATTTAAATTAAGTTCTAATGATCACCATTTTTCTAACATGTGTACCAATTCAATATATTGAAGTGCTATACTCTCTCTGAAAAAGAAGATATTAAGTGATAATTAACTTTCTAGCCTTAAAATTTTATATTTAGTAGAGTTTTATATTTCATAGAATAGTAAATTGATAATTACTTCATTATTTAGTCAATTTTTGTGAATTAATACGGAGTATTAAGTCATCTATTTCCAGGATCAGGAAGTAATTTTTATTTCTTGTACAATTTTATAACTTTAATAACATTTAATTTACATAATATAATTTCACTATTCATAAATTTAAGTTGTAAAAATGTGCAAGAATATGATGACCAGTGTATGTGAAATTTATTATGGTAATGCTTTCTATAGATTAGTCCAATGAGGAAAGTATCACACTCTGTCAATTCTCAATTATATATCTATTGAATACAAAGAAATATTTTCTTCAAAAATATGAAATTATTAAAATGAATTATCATATTTAGTGATCCAAAATTCTCTATATTCTTTGAAATGCAGTTTCCTCTATTGGCAGAACAATTCTGTACTACTTCTTTTATTCCACCTCAGTCTGCCATAGGATCAGGCAGTCAGGACATAGACTCACTTTCTATCTCTCACAACTCTCCTCCTGGTATATCTTTCCATTTGTACTCTTGTTTATGGTTAAAGGAGTCAATATATGCATCTGTTTAAATATGGATCCTCATGTCCCTCTGTGAGGCTATAATCTTCCAGCCCCAGAAAACGCTACCTGCAATGGCAATAAAGGAAGAGAAAGCATAAGCATTGGACCCTCTTCTTTCAGATTACTGGGCAAACATTAAGGTGGGGATCACACTGCTAACTAAAGCTCTTATTCTCATTTTAATTCTCATATAATTAGAAGTTGTACATCAAGTGATTAACCAAAATGCAGTTCCCATCCTTCTTAATTCTAAACTCAAGCAGTTTTAATTTTAATATCTTTTTTTTTAACTCACACCTATCCATTCTCAGAATTCAAACTTCCTGATCAAGATCATGGTGTACATCTCAAAAGTTATATATTTCAAAATTAGCAAGACTTTTTCGAATGCAATAACTTAGAAACATCTAGATATAGGATAGGACCATCTTGTTTTTACTCTTATCTTATTTCCAATTTATCTTATTCCTTCTTTCCCTCTAAGCCCTAAATATAACCCTCTTGATTATTATAAAATAGTTTTAACTCTTGTAAAAGTCTTGACATGATTCTGTTGAGGAAATAGAAAAGCATTCCTAATACCTTCAACTTTGTATGAAATCAAGACAGAATTTGCATAAACTTACACAGTTAAAAGGAAGAAACAAAATTTCCTTTTGCTCTGTGAGATTATATCACAATGTTTTGGATCTTTCAGGAAATTCTATTCAAAAGGAAAAGGAAACTGTGACGGTGGAGGAGGGAAAAGGGATTGGAAAAGGAAAAAATTGAAAAAAAGAAGGAAAAAATGGAAACAAAACTTTTGTAAATAAGAGAGGAAGGAGATTGAAGGGAGAGGAGGGGATTGGGTGAAAAAGAAGAATCAAATTATACCATGTACAGGTACAAATTCCCTTTCCTGAATGAGATCATTATGTATATTTAAATTGTACCAATAAAATTAATTTTAAAAATACATTTTAAACAC
>NW_004624750.1:23624479-23689690 GCF_000247695.1 Heterocephalus glaber | reverse complement strand
TAAATTTTTATTGGTACTGGGGATCGAACTTGGAACCTCGCGCTTGCAAAGCAGGCACCAGAACCACTGAGCTAAATCCCCAGCCCTATATTTTTGAACTTAAAATAGAGGGCATATTTAATTAAAGAGTGTCTAAGTCAACATAGAACAAATAGAGTGGGAAGTCATATTTATTTATCATTGCAAATGTAACGGATACTCTGTTAAATGATATATAGACCTAGTTAAATTTATAAATTGACCTCAACTATGGAGAAACATCAAAATTTGTCTTGCCAGTGCTATTACAGCAGATCAAAATTATACGACACACTCCTCAGATTTGTGATTTTCATGAAATCCTTGTTTTACATTGTTATATTCATAACATATATCTTTCAGTCATTGGCTTAATATATTAGAAAAATACATCTATTGGAAGATTAATGTTTCATTTGTTGTAGTACTATGAAGGATAATCCCCAGAAATATGAGTTTACTTTGTTGATCTTACTATAAACAAATTTAAATATTGTATTAATTAATTTATCTCAAATATGTAGTCATATGAGAAATGTGAAAAATATATAAAGAATGTAAAAAGATTTTAAAATATACTCATATTTCTCTGAACTTTTGTGTCAACAGAAAATATATCTTTCTATTTTAAATTTTATTCAGATTTAATAGATGTAATTATAGAAAAGATAAAGACCTGAGACAAGAGTACCACTAAAGATAATGTTATCAGATTGATGAAATGACAAGGAAGTAGTAGTCATAACAATTTTTATATTTTATTTTGTCAGTAATTGGCAAATAAAATAAGATAATATCAGGAATTTATTTTTGAAATTTTGACAATAATCTGGACTTACATTTCACATGAATAATTAATATTCACACTGACATACATATAATACTGCAAATATTGAATAATAAATACAAAAGAAAATCCATAGGTTTATCAAATACTTGTCTGAACATATATTTATTATTCTTTATTTTGAAGTCATTATTTTTTAGTCAGAAATCCACTGAAGTTTGAAATTTTTCTTCAATTTCCGTATCTTCTCTCACAGTGGCTCTTTTTCCTTTGTTGATGCTGAGAGGATATAAAGGTACATCCATATTTGCAGGTGATTTGACCAGCAACATCGATTACAGTATCAGAGACAAATTCACACTATATAGCCATCAGAAATAAAAGATGCAGTTAAGGGATTATGAGGAGTGAAATTGAAATATCATCCTGCTGCTTGCTGTCTGTTAAATGCTAGTAATGACTATTGGATAAAACAAATAATTTTTTAAATTCTTAGCTTTTGATGCAAATTTTGACATAAGTTTAACCCAATTCTGTGCTTCAGCCTTTTCCCACTATTTCTTTAATAATTGCCCATTTTTTAATTACCTATCCAAAATAAGGCATGCCAACTCATGATAATATAATTAATTAAAAATTACTGGATATTCCCATGTGCAAAAAGCTTTAAAATGTTAACATATTTTCATATTATTTTTAAATTACTAAAAGTTCAGAACAATTTTGAGGTAGAGATAAATCATTAATTCTGTTTTCACATGGGCAAAATTGGGAAAGTCTACATCATCAAGGGGAGGAAAGAACAATAAACTTCCTTCTTTTCTCTTTTGGGTCATTATTGATTTGTTGTCCCCTGGTGAAACATCTATAGACTTTGTGTGTAACACATGAGAATATAGTAAATGAAACTGTTTTGAACACTGATGCATAAATGACCCACACAAAACCAACAAAATCAAAGATAAGTGAACATAATGTTTGTACAATTTATTTTTAGCACAAAACTGTATCAATTATCATTATGTCACAATTTTAATAAATGATGTGGAATTCTTAAGAAAAAGGAAGATATACAAAAATCAATGCAAAACAAAAGTTTAGCCACCAGGGTTTAACAGGATTTGTTTTTGTCCCCAATGTGATACCCTTTGGAAACATAGATTATTTTTCAGAAGCTCTTAGGACAAAGCTTTGCATGCATCATCACATTGCCATTTCTCTCCTTCTATTTTGTTCACAAAACTCTCAAATATTATTGAATTTATTTTGTTCTGTGGCTGAATTATTTTTTACTAGGAACGGGGGATTTTTAATCCTCTTAAGCTAAATAATTTTCCTTCTCAACTATGCACTAATGCACTCATGATTTCTTGTTGATAGTACAACATGTTCTTTAATCGACACTTTCACTAATAAACTAAGGCTTATCTGATTTCAGACTTCTCCTTTCTTGCTTGTACTATCCCCCAGGTGTGAATTATGAGGCCCATCAATGTGTGATACAGAGTGGAAAATTAGACTAGCTTGCATTACCTCGTTTCAAATTCTTACCATTTTTTGCTGCTGTGAAAAAATTTCACTTTCTATCCATTACAATATTCACTAATGGCATGTTTATGTCAGTCAGATTAAAGATACTGAGAGTATCAGATATTTCTAAGTCTATTACAAATTCATGTTCATGCACTGTGCATATTAGATATAAGCCTGAATGTTGGTTTTATATAGAGCAGAGAAAAGGTGTGGCTAACAAAGTCTTAAGTGGATTAACCAAGAGCTAAATTTTAGTAAATAGAAGTCTCTTTAAACTATTTGAGCTATAATAGCTTGATTTTTTATATTTTATGTAAATTTTTTTCTGTATTTCAAAAAACCTGGTTTTGCTAAAAAATGCATGATGAGGTCACTGATGGATGCAAAGTCTGATGAGGATCTTGTTCCTGGTATGTAGATGGCTTCCTTCCCGTTGTACCCTTACATCTCAGAAAGCAAAGTATCTTTTTTTTCCCCCACCATTGGACTGCAGTCATGTCACCTAACAATGTCCCAAAAGCCTCATCTCCAAATATGATGGCATATTTGATGCCAAATATGATGGTAAGAATTTCAAAATACAAATTTTCTTTTTTTTTAGGTTTCTTTTTTTATTAATTAAATTGATAAGGTATACAATATGTAAGAAACTCAAGATAGAAATGTTCATGGAGGCAAATGTTCAATCCATAAGCTTCTTCCTGTTATTCCCTGAAACTTTTGTCCTCACATGTCAAATACATATATTTTATCTCAGCAACCATAAAAGTTTTAAATTATTCCAGCATCAACTCTAAAATTTTGTGTTTGATCTAAATTCCATCTAAATAAGTTATGGATGAGATTTGAGACATGATCCATGCTGAGGCAAAATTGTTTTCCAGCAGAACAAAAAATCAATGTATATATTTCAAATATATAATGGTGGGGAAAGGCACGGCATTAACATTTCAATTCTAAAAAGGATAAATATGAAGAAATAGAAAGAAAGGGGGAAAATGAAAGCATTAACGGTTCCAAAAGAAGTTCGAAAGCTAGACATGCAAAGTCTGTGAGATTTAAAGGCTCAAGAGTAACTCTCTTTGGCATACTATTCTGTTTTTCAGACCCTCTAGGGTGACATTATAACCTCCACAGCTGGAGGACTTTTCTCCATCCTAGGGCTTCAACTCACAAAACATTCCGTCCAAGACAACTTGAGTTTAAAAGTTTTGCATTATTAATACTTTAGTGGACACTAAAAGACACTTTTGTATCTAGTTAGGTTAATAGCTCATTTTGAAATTAGAGAATTAAAAGAACAAAGCCAAGTGAATGAGGGTATATGCATGTGTATGATATGCATGTATGCGTATGTGTATAGACAAAATATATAACATTAAAATAACATGGTTGAAATTTTAGAACATAGAAACAGTGATGTTAAAATGTTTTGTATAGTACCCTATATTTTAGTATCTTACAACAATAAGGGTTAAATTTCTTCCTTTTTTATTAATTAATTTATTCATTTGCTGATATTGAACCCAGAGCCTTCACACTGAGCTACATTTCTGACTCTTCTTTATTTTTTTATGTTTAGACAGTTTCTCCCTAATCACTAATTTGCCCATACTGGGCTTGAACTTGAGATCCTCTTACTTCAATTTCCCAAAGTGCTTGGATTATGGGAATGTGCCACCATACCTGGTTCATTTGCTTTTTTAATCAAGTAAAAAAAAAAAAATGCTAACTACTGTAAAATATTTTGGTAAAAAAACATCTATAATAGTGAGCTTATAGTATGCATTATTTGACTCTCAGGAAGTATCCTCTATAGTTGTTCATTCTTTAGAAATCCACTAAATTTTACACTTATTGATAAGTTGAAAATACATGGAAAGTATATTGATCTTATCTATCTCAAAGGCTTAGAAGAATCCAGTAGAGAAAATGTATTCTCAATTAATAAAATTGAATTTTATGGAAAATTTAATATTAAAAATGGCCTTCATAAGAAATCAATTAAGAAAAAAGGTAGAATAAAACTTAAGAATACTTGGACTTTTGAATTTTTTGAATATGTAAAAGGCAACATTCCCTTGAAATGGATAAAGCCATAGAAGATTCTAGAATTGGTTTCTAGCTGCTCAGCATGCTGAGTTTGATGACAGTATTATTACAGTGAATATTGTTATGAAACCAACAAGAACTAGATCTCAGAATGCCAATTTTTACCCATCTTGTTTGCAAGGTTATTTGAGAAAGAAAACTTATTGTTCCTTTTAAGAAAAGGCATACTCTATTTTAGCTCAAACTTTCAAACAGAGGCTCAAAGCAATTTAGCTATTTTTTAGGCCACACAGCAATGAGTATAAGAAGGAAGGAAAGGCCTTTCAGTAAGAAAAAATAGTAAGAAAAAGAAAAATCTATACACCACATAATGAGAGTTAGCCGCTATTTCAATGGCTCTTCTTTGTCATTTACCAGTTTATAATCCTTTTTCTTATGTTGGTAAGAATAGAAGCAGGGGCACAAAATAAGAGTCTGGGCCACTCACTGTAGTGTTCATGCCAGGCAGTCAGCCTGTTATCTGACTATAGGAAGATTCAGAGCACCCTGCAAAAGTTCCAAATGTGTGGTGATTACCTGTCTCACATTTCCTTCTCATTTCCTAATGGTAGTCCAAAGCCTAGGTAGGGAAAGTAAGAAACATACATTTTCCCAGAATATGAATAATGCAATACTTAAATACATAGACTCTTTTTTCTAAAATTCTTTATATATCTATATCTTTATATTTGTGATTTTGGAGAATTTTGTACACATACATCACCATGTGATATTTAAGAGTCTGTGGCTTGTTTGTTTCACTTAACATGATGGTGTCAAGATGCATCCATTTTCCTACAAATGACTCAAACATAAACTCTAATAATAATGGAATTTTAATGATGATACTTATAAAAATACATATGTATGTGTAACTTGATTACATTGTCATCATATTTTAAAGTATAATGATAAGTGGTAATAAAATAAGCCTCTATATAGTATTTTAGTGGCCATGTTTCCCTGGATACCATTTAGCTATGTTTTCCTAAACTCTATTGCACCATATTTCTACTTAGATGCACATGATTTTAGCACTTGGAAACTTCCACTTTCTTTCACATGGAAATAACTTGAAAGTCATAATTTTCATCATTACAAGACTGAAAAACTAAACCAAGAAAGTAAAATACTCATCTTGGACCCATCAGAGAGTTGCAGTCATAGGACAAAACATCTGTGAGGGCTGAGCCTCTGCAGGGGGGGCACCTGAAGACAGGTTTACATATTAGTGGGTATAGTCCTTTGTACCATGAGTTAATTAATTTCCCAAATAAGAACAAGATGCAGAGTCAATCATCAGCATTAGGGCAGTATTAGAGCAGGCTAGAACTGGAGCTGCAGCTTCAGAGCTCAAGAGCTGCATGTCTTTATTCCTTCAGCAAAACAGCTACATAACAGAAAGAGTAAATACAGGTACTAAAAGGTTACAGTATTCTTTAGTTCACAGTTATAGTGTCTTATCAGTTTATTAAGACATGGTGAGACTGAACACCTGCTGCATGACCTTGTCCACACTGCATGCATGGATGAAAATGTTAAGTCATTCTTAGATAACTGTGGCCTGTTATGTGTATACCTCTAAAAGCAGAGTTGTAAACTTAAGTCTTCAGATGCCTCCTTCTACTGGAAGATTAAGGCTATTTATTTCTCATTTGTGATTTGGATAAACTGTTTACAGTTATTTGATCCACTGCTTTTTCAAACTTACTCTGTTCAAATCATCTTCTATACCTTTTTTATTTTTTATTTATTTATTTTTTTGGTACCCAGGATTGAACTCGGGACCTTGCACTCACGAGGCAGGTGGTGGAACCACTGAGCTAAATCCCCAGCCCTACTCTACCTTTTTTAGAACAGAAATTGACAAAAGTTTTCTGAAAAACAACAACAAAAAAGTCTTCAGATACCCTCAGATGTCCAGACTTTGAGTATAGACAGAAGTGGTACCCCACACCATCATATTGAAATTTAGAAAGATAGTAAATGTAGTGAATTACAGGAAACCCTAGTTCACTTAGAGTGGAGCCATACACGAGTGGTAATATTCCAATGGCAATTGTGACTTATTCTGTAAACTGAGTATGCGATAGAAGAATTGTGTGTTCTGGAGCTGTAGTTTTAGGAGTGTCTCCAAGCCTTTGTGAATTTGTACCTCAGGAGCCCCAGTATTTTCTCATAGTAAAGGGATAATAGAGGTTCCTGTGGCTTAGGTGGGACAGAAGAAAAATCATTCAGAAATTAGTCTGGAACCTTCTCCAGAACAAAGGCTGACTCTCCAAAGGAAACAGTACTTTATTAGAGTCTGATTTGAAAAAAGAACAATTATTCCTTTGTGGTACTCTCTAACCTTCCTGTCTTACCTAAGTGGAGATAAAGAAAGGTTAACAAATAGTTGTTTAGTTTAAAGATACAGGCCACTAAAAGATTGATAATTCATAGTAAGATTGCAGAATACTCCCCTTCCCAATACCTTTCCACCGCAATGGAAAATTTTTAAAATGTGGGTCAAATTATTGAAAAACAAGGACTCAATTTAATAATTTCTTAAGAAAATCTAAAGAAAACAAGGGAGATTAAAAACATGGAAGCTAGATCAACTGAGACTCTGGAAGCAGCAAATTGTCATAAATATTAAAGTAATCCAACTTTAAGTTTAATAAAAAATTCAAAATATGCAACTAGTAGAGTTGAAGAGGGCAACATATTCTTTTAATAACTGAAGAAATTCAGAAAGTAGAAAATGAGTAAGAACATTTTTAAATTAAGCAGTGAAATTAATCAACTGGATCTAATTAATGTTCATAGGATATTTTATCCAACAATATCAAAATGCGCATTCATTTTAAGCTCATATTTAATATTTTCCAGAATAAATATTCATGAAAGGGGAGGCCACAAGCATCAAGGGGGTGGTATAGAGGCCTACCAGGGATGAAGGCAATTTCCACAACTCTTGTCTGGATATGCTAGTCTTTTATGATGATGCAGTCAATAGTACTGCATTCTTAAAAGACACTCAAAACAACTCTCATCTCAAAGAAACCAGTGCTTGTATCACAGTATGAGAAATTAGATTCTGGGGAACTGTGCTTAATGAACTAATTCTTCCAGTCAGCCAGTGATCTCTTTGGACCCATTACCTTGCATTGATAGTAAAATTGGATCACCTCCCACCTTGAGGCTATTCAGTGATCCCTACCAAAGACACTCTCTCCAGTGAAAATGCATGTTAAAATGCAGTGTTTACACAGTTTTTGGAGCTCTAGGAAACACTGGAGTTATGATTGAAGAATATGTTGAATGTCTCATGGTCTACTGTGAAGCATTTTTCTATGTCCTGAGAGTAAAACTCATAGAGCCAGTTTTTGTTTCTGCAAAAAGATATTTCTTTAGAGTCAATGATCACAAACAAAATGTACAAATTCATGCTGTGCATATCTTGAATTTCTTAAAAATGAAGAGACCTAAAGATGTCTTCTGGTATATGAGGATGATAATGTTTGATCGTTATCCAAGAGATTCCCAAAATTTTGTATTTGGACAGGCCTTTCTGACAGATGGTGTGGGGATATTCAGTTTTACCAGGTATGGCTGGGATTTATATACCTCAAGCTATGAAGTTGCAGTAAAGAAGCTTAACAAAAATCTACCAGTGATTACACCATTTTTTAAAATTTAAGTTTATTGGTACATTTTAGCTATACATTATGTTCACTTTCGTTATTGGGAAATTGTTCCTGTACAGGACATATCTTGGTTCTTATTTTTTGCTATTCCCCTTCCCTCCCTTCAACCCCTCCAGCCCTCCGCATTTACATAAGTTTTGTTTTGTTTTCCTTTTTCATTCTTTTTTCCTTCCCCACTTTCCTTTTCCCCACCCCACCCCCTTCTCAGTTACACTTCCCCTTTGAACATTTTCTTCCTCTTTCACAATATCTATTATACATTTTGGTCCCCATTTACACTATCAGTTTCTCACACTGCAGAAACAATTCAGTGTTTGCACATGTATGTCCTCTTTATTTCAATTAAGACTGTGCCCTCAAGGTGCATTCATTTAGCTATAAATGTCTCTAGTTTGTCTTTCTTTATAACTGATTAGTATTCAATTTTATTTAAAAAATCCACATCTTCTTAATCCAATTACCGGTTGATTGGCATTTTGGCTGTTTGCAGGATTTAGCTATTACAAACTGGTGCTATAACCATAGGTGCACATTTATGGCTGTAGTATAACACTTGTAGTTCTTTCAGGAACATACCCAGAAGGGGAATAAATGGGTCAACCGGAACCTCTAATTCTAGTTTTTTAGGAATCACCACACTGATTTCCACAGTGGTTGCACCAGTCTCCACTCCCAACAACAGTAGAAAAAGGGTTACTTTTTTCCCACTGCCCAGCCAGTATTTATTATTGGTTCATTTCTTGATAGCAGCCATTCTTTCTGGAGTGAGATGGAATCACAGTTTTGTTTTCACTTTCATCTCTCGAATGACCAGTGATGTTGAACATTTTTTCATATGTTTATTTGCTGCTTCTACTTCTTCCTCTGAGAAATATCTATTCATTTCAGATGCCCATTTTTGGATTAGGTCTTTAACTTTGGGAGGTCTGATTTTTGTAAATTCTTTATATATTCTAGATAGTACTCCTTTGTCTGAGAAAGAGCTGATAAAATTTTTTCCCAGATTGTGTGTTGTCTCTTCAGTCTGTTGGTAGTTTCTCTTGCTGTGCAAAAGCTTTTTAATAAGCTGAGAACCCAGTTATTGATTCTTTGTGCTAGTTCACACACAACTGAGGTTTTCTTCATAAAATCTTTTCCTATGCCAATGTTTTCAAGAGTTATAGCTCATCTATCTTCCATCAGGTTTAGTGTTTTTGTTTTAATATTTAGATCTCTAATTCATTTTAATTTTACCTTAGTGAATGGTGAAAAATTTAGTTCTACTTTTAATCTTTGGCAAGTTGAAACCAAGTTCTTCCAGCACCGTTTATTAAAAAGACTATCTGTCCTCCAATAAGGGTGTTTGACTCCTTTGTTAAAGGTGAAGTGGCTGAGTGTGTATGAAATTGTTTCTGCATCTTCTACTCTGTTCCATTTATCCTCAGGTCTGTTTCTTTGTCAGTACCATGTTCTTTTTTTCACAGTACATTTGTATTATAGCTGTCTTTGTTGTCTAGAATTGATTTTCCTATTCTAGATCTGTTCTGGTTCCTGTGGCAAATGGTACAATTCAGCTATCTAGTTGTAAGAATAGATCACAAAAAGTTTGTTAACTAAGAGAATTAAGTCGTTTCTGGGAAATTCCACAAGTCTGTTTGTTAAAAGAATGCCAGAAAACTTTGAGACCTTGTAAAAGTCTCACAGGAGAAAAACGGGTTTTCCTAGTTTTCTTATTTACCATTTTCCGGGATCAGAGGCCCCGGGACCCGATGACTCCAGGGGTGTTAAGAGAGGTAAGACTCACTACGCACATCTGTGTTGTTTGTGGTCGGCAGGTGGGCTTGATTTTTGGCTAAAGTCGTCCTGCTCTCTTGATACTATCTGATAAGAAGAGGGCTGCAGTGTGCTCTTTGATGTACGGGATTGGTGAATGGAAACGGGATTTGTGAATTCACCTGTAGCTTTTATGAGTCACTTAAAGTCATTTGTCACCAGAGGTTAAAATCAGAAAGATGATAGCCAAAATAACTAAGCTGCTTTCCTACATGTATAAAAGCCTTGCTTCTTCCCTTTGTGATTGCCGAATAGTGCCAGAGGAATTAAACTGCTGTTAGTCCGCCAGGCTGTCTCCTTTTCTTTCTTTAAAAGTCGGTGCTTTCCGGGGTCCCAGGTCTCCCTCAAGAGAGACCTTTATTAAAAATAAAAATCAACAGTTCTAAATGAATTTTTGGATTGTTTTCTCTAGTTCTGTGAAATATGCTGCTGGAATTTCAGTTGGGATTGCATTGAATTTATATAGCAGTGTTGGAAGTGTGGCCATTTTCACTATATTGTTCTTGCTATCCAAGAACAAGGTATATCTTTCCATTTTCTCATATTCTCATTGGCATCTATTTTTAAGAATGCTGTAGTTTTCAAAGTAGAATCTTTTACTTCCTTCACTAGACTGATTTCTAGGTATTTCAATTTTTTTGGATCCTATTGTGAAATGAGTTGTTTCCTTAATTCCTCTCTCTGAGTCTATTATATACAGGAAGGCTTTTGAGTGTTGACTTTGTATCCAGCTAATCTACTGAATTTGGTTATCAAATCTAGAATTCTTTAGGTGGAGTTTTTGGGGTCTTTTATGTAGAGTATCATGTCATCCACAAATAATGAAAATTTAACTTCTGCATTTCCTGTCCTTATTCCCTTTATTCCTTTCTCTTGTCTAGTTGTCGTGGCTAATATTTCTATGACTATTGAACAGGAGTGGTGACAGTGGACATCCTTGTCTTGTTCCTGATTTTAGCATAAAAGATTTCAGGTTTTGAACATTTAGTATGCTGCTGGCTTTTAGTTTTTCATAGATGACTTTTATCAGGTTGAGATAAGTGCCATCTATTCTAATTTTCTGTAGGGTTTTTGTCCTGAATGAGTGTTGGATCTTCTCAAATGATTTTACTGCATCTATTGAGATGATCATATGGTTTATGTCTTTGACTCTGTTAGGGTTTTGTCAATTTTATTTATTCCTTCATAGAACCAAATCTTTAATTCATTGATTTTTTGGTTTGTTCTCTTAGCCTCCATTGCATTGATTTCTGCCCTTATCTTTATAATTTCATGCCTTGTATGAGCTTTGGCTTTGTCCTGCTCTTCTTTTTCTAGAAGCTTGAGGTTCAGCATTAGGTTGTTTCTTTAGCTCACTCTGTTTTCCTAATATGGGCATTCACTGCTGTGTATTTCCCTCATAAAACTGCTTTCATTGTGTCCTGTAAATTCTGGTGTGTTGTATTGGGATTATAATTTAATTGTAGAAACTGTCTAATTTCTTCCTTAATTTCCTCTGTGACCTATTAATTGTTCAGAAGGGTATTATTCAATTTCCATGTGTCTATGAAATTCTTGTGGTTTCTTTTGCTATTGATTTCCAATTTCGTTGTGTTATGGTCTGACAATATACAGGGGATAACTGCAATATTCTATACATTTACTTAAGTGTGTTCTATGAGCTAGCATGTGGTTTATTTTGGAGAACAACCTATGTACAGCAGAGAAGAATGTGTATTCTGATTTTGTGAGATGGAACACTCTGTAGACATCTATTGAGTTCATTTGTTCAAGCTTTTGGTTCAGTTCTAGTGTCTCATTGTTGATTTTTTGTCTAATTGATCTATTTGTGACAGTAAGGTACTGAATTCCCCCACTACTATTTTATTAGTGCTTATTTCATTTTCTATGTCCATTAATATGCATTTATATATTTGTGTGCATATTATTTAGTACATATATAATTAGGATTGTCATTTCTCCCTCTTGGATTGTTCCATTTACAAGGATGTAGTGATTCTCTTTGTCACTCTATTAGTTTTGGCTTGACATCCAATTTGTCTGCAAATAGGATACCTACTCCTGCTTTTTTCCAGGTTCCTGTCACATGGAGTATTTTTTTTTCCATCCTTTGACTTTCACTCTATGAGATTCTTTTTGAATTAAGTGTGTTCCTTTTATGTAGCATATCATTGGATCTTGCTTCTTAATCTATTCTGCCAATCTATCTCTTTTGATTGGTGAATTGAGACCATTAACATTCATGGTTACAACTGATATGTATTGACTTATCATTGTCATATTTTTCTACTGTCAATTTTCCCTCTTTCCATTTAACTTCTCCCCTTGCCTGATGGCTTCATTTTATTGAGGTTCATGAAGTTGTAGTCCTCATTGTCTTTATTTATGATATTGCTTAGAATTTTTTGGAGTGATGGATTGTTATTCATGAAGTTCCTCAGGTGTTCTTTATTTTGAAAGTATCTTATTTCTCCATGGATTTTGAAAGATAGTTTTGCAGGATCCATCAGTCTGGGTAAGAGGTTATTTTCCTTTAGAACTTGAAATACTTCACTCGAGGCTCTTCCTGACTTGTGGATTTGTATTGAAAAGTCTGCTGTGATTCTGATGGGATTTCCTTTGCATGTAATTTGTTTCTTTTCTCTAATCTCTTTTAATACTTTGTTCTTCTGTTGGATTTCTTGAATTATGGCTGTTATATACCTAGACATAGACTTTTTGTCATCATGGCTAGTTTGAGTCATATGTGCCTCACTTATCTGTATGTCCAATTCTTTTCCCCTGTTTGGAAAGTTTTCTGCCATTACTCCTGTGGACAGGCTTTTTATGTCATTTGTTCTATCTCCTGCTTTTTCATTGCCCATGATCAATCTTATGTTACTTTTCTTTGCATCATCTCACAGCTGCTGGATTGATTTCTTGTGGTCCCTTGCTATTTTTTTTTATTTTTTATTTTTTATTTTTTTTGGTACCGGGGATCAAACTCGGATCCTTGTCCTTGCTATTTTTAAGAAATCTCTCTTTTCTGTCTTCTATATCTGATTTTCTGACCTCACATTGGCTCATTCTGCTGTGTATTCTTTCAATGGAGTATTTAATCACCTGGATATCTGTTGAATCTGTCTCATAGATTCCATTTCTTTCCGATGTTGGTCATTCATGGTTTTCATAATGTTCCTGAGTGTCTCCATCTTTTTTTTTTAATCTGTATATGTTTTAGAGTCACTAAGCATGTCTTTTATTCTGGTCACCATCTCTGTAGCTATCTAGAAAATTATTTCTGTTTTAATTTTTCTAGAACCTTGTTCATTTGTTACTTCCCTTGTTACTAGTTCAAGGAGTCTGGACAGCTTACTTTCCAATTGTTCCATCTCATTGCTCTCTGTATTTGCCTTAATGAGCTGGACATCTGGATTTGCATCTTTTTAGGTGTTTTCTCATTTTTATTTTCTGTAGTTGACTGTTTTGTTTTAATTCCTGGGTTGGTACTTGTCTATTGTCTATCATGAGTATCTTTCTTGCTAGCATTTAGAACCCTTAGTGAATGACTACTTCTCAGAGTTGTCTTCCAACTATAGCTCATCTTTGGGTTTTGAGTCTGTAATTACCCTAAGGCAATCTCAGTTTTGGTATACCAAGAAGGGCAGCTGACTAGGACAATCACATCACCTTGACTAAATTAATACAATCAGCATCAACAATATCATCAAACACAGCTTAGAAAATGTCAAATTGTGCTATTAGTATGTCATCTTTAACTGCGTGAACTAGACTTGTGGTAATATATCAAAAACTAGGACCAACCATTAATATGTTTGCAGTAAATAAGCCCTTCAGTATAGGGAATTTACCTTCTGGAAAGAATTAGAAGGAGTTGGAGTTGGGGTGAGATAGAGAAATAGAAGGAGAGGGTAATGTTAGAAGTAGGGGTAGAGGATACAGAAAGATCATGTAAACTTTGGAAAACTGGTGAAGACAGGAGGAAAAGAGAGAAGGAAGGAACAAAAACAACAACACAACAAACTAATGGCAACAGGAAAACTAGAAGCTGTTCTCATGCTCTTATAGAAATAAGAAAAATCAAGAAAAAACAAAACAGGAGAAAAATGGGAGCAAGAAAGGAGAGAGAAGAAGAACAAAGGAGAAGAAGGAGGAGGAGGAGGAAAGAAAGAAAGAAAGAAAGAAAGAAAGAAAGAAAGAAAGAAAGAAAGAAAGAAAAAGAAAACAACAAGTCCCCTTTGAGGAGTGTTTCTGCTATCACCAGTAGACAATGTGGACACCAGTGTACAGATCCAAGTCTCAGAGAGATCTTAATCTCAGAGAACCAGCTGTAGTCACTGAGATTCAGGCTGGTTTCTGGCTGCAAGGCCAGGATTGAGCTCCTTAACTTTCTGTAGGTTTGAATTCTTCACAGTTGTGATGCAGGTTTGAGCCCTCCCTCCCCAAAGCAAGTTTGAGTTTTGGTAGGCAATGCTGATCCCAGTAACTCACCAAACACTGTCCTCTGCTGTATCTTTATTACAGTGAATCTCTTTGCTTTTCCTGTGAGCTTCCATTCTCAACCACAAGTCACAGAGAGGCCCTCTCTCTGCTGCTCACCACTTCTCCATCTTCCTAAGCTCAGAACAATGATCTTTCTTCTCTCTGCCATTGTCTGGATCTGGCTGTGGCTCTTGTGGGTGGCCCCACTGCTGAATGGTATGCAGGCCCAGTGGTCCTGATGCTGAATGGTGCATAGTCAGGCTATGATATTTTTGACAACTATTATATTCCTGAAATAACTAGTGCCTTATTACTGTTATCCTGTAAGACTTTAACCCATAAGATCAGACACATATTTGGACTGCAATACTCCCAATTCCTTGTATGCCTATTGCAAAGCTTCAAGTCCTTGGAAAAAGCTACTCATGCCTTCCATATACTTTTGTCCTAATTGTTTAGTTATAACGCAGTGTGCTAATGGCTTCAGTATTTTTTTTCTTAAATTCTTTTATTGGTATATTTTAGGTATACAATATGTTTACATTCATCATTGTGATCTTGTACCTTTACATGATGTATCTTGGTCCTTATTCTTTCCCCATTCCCTGTCCTCCCTTCACCCCCTCCACCCTTTCCTATTTACAAATACTTTATTTCCCCTTTTTCCTTTTCTCATAATTTTTTCTTTCCCTTCTTAACTTTCCCCTTCCCCTTCAACTTCCCCTACTGCTTTAGACCTTTTCTTCCTATTTCAAATTATCAATTATCAATTTTAATAATTTTAATCCTTTTGTAGAAAGATAAAAAGCAGTGTTAAGGTGGATTGATAATGAATCTGCTGACACATCAAGAGCAACTCCAAAACGGTCTCGAAAATAATGTGAATTTGCCTAAACCTGTGGAACCTTTAAGTAATGGAAAGAGTGGGCAATAAAATATCTTGCTGTTCTCCAAAAATAAGGACCTTCAAATAGGAGTAATGAAAATAAATACTGGCATATTAAAAAGTACATAGATAAATTCAAACACACTTGAACAAATGTTAAGAATAAGAATCACACAAAATGTGTTCCAGAGTATACTGGTATTAAACCAGAAGTCAGTAATTGGCTAGAGATTGCTGGAAAATTCAAAAATGTTTGGAGATAAAAGAAAACACACTTTTAAACATCATATGGTACAGGAAAATTTTGGCTAGGAAATTTAAAACCATGTTGAACTAAGGAAAAATGGAAAACAAAACATCAAGATTTGTGGGTGCAGTGAAGACAGTGCTCAAAGGCAAATTTATAGCATTGAATACATACATTACACCTAAAGGAAGATCTAAGTTCAGGAACTTAGACTTCCACTTTATGACACTAAAGAGAATAGAATAGCTTAATCTTAAAACAAGCAGAAGAAAATAAATGACAATTACGACAGAAATCAATGAAATAAAAATGAGAAATCAATAGAGAAAAGTCAACAAAGTCCAAAGGTAATTCTCTGAAAAGATTAAAGTAGATAAACCCTTAGCCAGGTAAAGCAAGAAAAAAATAAATAAGGTAAAAATTTCTAGCACCAAAAAAAGGAGGATTTATCCTTACTAATACCACAATAATTTAAATAATAATAAAAGATTATGAACAACTGTCAGTACTTCAAAACTTGCAACAACTTTATACAATATTTCTAACCATTTTGACAAATGGTTTTGTATAAGTCAGTATATAGAAAATATTTATTGAATATTTATGGGATGCCAATCTGCTCTAGCTTCTGAAGATACAATAACAAAACAAAACAAAAGTTCTTTACCACATTGATATTAAATGTACTTATTGCTTAAGTAAACACATTTTCTTTCTAGTTTTGCTCTTGATTCTTAATTCTGTGATCACATATTAAAATACAATAACACTATTAATATTTGAGTGTGTTAGATTATAAATGTTGTTCACCACTTTTGAATCTTACTGAAAATATAAGCCCATACCTGTAAAGGGTCCTCATTTGCTGTAAACCTACATCTCCATACTTCCACAATTTTTTGTTTTCACTACTTTATCCTCACTTACTGTGCTCTGGTCTCATGGATATTGTTATTTATTTACCTTATGTGGAACACTCTAGCAAAATTATTCTGTGCCTGGTTTCCTCCCTTTCTTTAAATCTCTGCTTACATATTGTTTTGTTGTTGAAATCTTTCATAATCACTCTACACAAGACATCAACCTCACTCCTAAATACTGCTGCTTTAATTTTCTGCATAAAAATGTTCCTGATCTGATATAACATGTAATTTATATTGTGTTGTCTATTCATACTCCCCTATAACACCCAACCATAAGCTATTTCAGGACCAAAAGATTGTTTAGCCCATTGCCATCTAAGCAACACTTGAAACAAAGTTTGAGGAAAGATAGTTGCTCAATAATAATTTATCAAGATTCCATCTGTAAGTGCATACAGATCTCAGCAAGAAGCCCACATGGGCCAGAGTGGCATGGTTGCAGGCAGATCCTAGCCAAGGACCTACCCCAACCCCAGAAGCTCAGAACCACAGGCCCAGCCAAAGGCCCACCTGAAAAAGAGCTGCACAGGTTCACAACCAACAGCCAGAGGCCTGCTCAGATACCATTGGTACATGTTTGCAGACCCCAGCTGGAGCCCGCTCAAACACCAGTGACTGGCATCTATAGCCCCCAGCCAAGGGCCCTCCCAGACCACAACTACATAAGGAGAAGGGCCCAGCCAGAACCTGACTTGGACAACAGGGCAACACAGGGATACAGAAGGCCATCATTCTGAACCCACAAAGTGGCACAGAGGTGATCAGCAGAGAAAAGACCTCTCATTGGCTTGCAGAGAATTGAAGACCACTGGGTGAGCAAAAAGTCACCTCAAAAAAGCTGCAGCAGGCTGCATCCAATGAAATGAGAAGACACTTAATCAAGTCTGAAAACCAGACTTCCAGATCACTTAAGGCAACCACAAAGGGCAACAAGATGAAACAATCTGATGCTCAACCACCTGGCCCCCTGTACTGGCACCAAAAGAAGACCTGGAAAAAATGAAATCAGAAATAAATTCTCAGATAACAGCAGAGATTGTGCCCATAGTGCAAGACATGATTAATAAATCTAGATCAGACACAGATTAAAAAAAATAGAGGAGCAGAGAAACATGATGGAATCACAACATATGAAACAAATCGAATCCATAAAACAGATGCAAACAGATTTCCAGGAGATTAAAAACTGCATTGAAAGTTTACAAAGCAGAATGAGCCAATGTGAGGACAGAATTTCAGATGTAGATGACACGATTATAATTAGTGACCAGAAAAAGAAAAATTTCTTAAAAATAGTAAAGGACCTTCATCATCTTCCTCACCACCAGAAGATTCTTCCTCCACCTCCTTCAACCATTTTATAAATGGCTCCGCTTTGATACGAATCTCTTTGGCAAGTTCCTGGAGTGGAGCAGTTGCTGATTGTTTCAGGGAGTGTGCCCGCTGGGAAGAGGCACTCTCCCAGAAGCACATCTTGCCACCTGGGCCTCCAACTGTGCTGCAGGGCCCCCTGTGTGCTAGCCATAACCAGTGCTGGGCTGCTGCAGCTTCCACTCAAGGGAAATGTTGGGGCTTCTCCCCACTTGACGTGTTAGGGACAGACTTCAGTGGAATTGGAAATAGTCCTGATTTTATTCACAGCTTATCATAATACAGTAATCCTTTGCTTTGCTCTTATGGGTTGTCTTAAATTATTTTCCTGTTTAAAATGGCTACATTACATGATTGAAAATTCAAACAAAAAATAGTAAAGGACCATGAGAAATCAATTCAGCAGCTGCTAGATTATGCAAAGAAGAATAACATAAGACTGATGAGACTCAATGAAGAAATAGGAGAGAGTGCAAATAACATTAAAAAAAACTGTTCACAGAAGTGATAGTAGAAAATGTCCCAAGCAGGGGGAAAAACTTGACATACAGATAATGGAGGTATTAGGACTCCAACTAGGCATGATCAAAAAAATTCTACACCTAGACATGTAATAGCTAAGATTCCAGAAACCCAACAGAAGAACAAAATTTTATAAGCAGTTGGAGAAAAGAAAAAGATCACATACAAAGGAAAGCCCACCAGAATCACAGCAGACTTCTCAACACAAACCCTCAAGGCAAGAAGAGGCTGGAGTGAAATATTTCAAGCCCTAAAGGAAAACAAACTCCAACCCAGATTGATGTACCCTGTAAAAGTCTCTTTCAAAATAGATGGAGAAATAAGTTACTTTCATGACAAAGAGCACCTGAGGAACTTCATGAATTACAAACCAGCACTCCAAATTTTCTTTTAAATTTCCTAGGAAAAGACAATTCAGAACACAACCCCAGGCAGCAGAGCAGAATGAATCCATGAAGGCATGATAAGAAATTAAACAGAAAGGGGGAGAATCCAACAAAAAGAAAAAGTTATGACAAGGATAAGTCAATACACACCAGTTATAATCATCAATGTTAATGGTCTCAATTCACCAATCAAAAGAAATAGACTGGCAGAATGGTTCAAGAGGCAAGATCCAACAATATGCTGCATAAAAGAAACACACTTGATTCAAAAAGGAGCTCATAGACTGAAAGTTAAAGGGTGGAAAAAAAATACTCCATGTGATATGAACCCCAAAAAAAGCAAGAGTAGCTATCCTCTTTACAGATGAAGGGGATTTCACACCAACACTGAATAGTACACAATGAAGGACACTATATCATGGTAAAGAGAAAAGTCCAAGAGGAAGACATGAAAATCATAAATATATATGCACTAAATACTAGTGAGCCCAACTGTGTAAAACAAATACTAATGGACATGAAAAATCAAATAAGCACTAATAGTAGTGGAGGACCTCAATAACCCACTGTCATAAATAGATATATCAACTAGACAGAAAATGAACAATGAAATACTAGAATTCAATCAAACTCTTGAACCAAAGAACTTAACAGATGTTTACAGAGTGTTTCATCCCACAAAATCGGAATACACATTCTTATCAGCTGCACATGGTTCATTCTCTAAAATAGATCACATACTTCCTGATAGAACATATTTTAAAAAGTGAAAAGGAATTGAAGTTATCCTTTGTATATTATCAGACCATAGTGAGATGAACTAAGAGATCAAATGCAAAAGAAACTGCAAGAATTTCATAAACAGCAAAAATTGAACAACACACTTCTGAATAACCAGTGGGTCACAGAAGAAATTAAAGAAGAAATCAGGCAGTTTCTACAATTAAATGACAATGTCAATACAACATATCAAAATCCATGGGACAGAATGAAAGCAGTCCTATGAAGGAAATGCATAGCAGTGAATGCACGTATTAGGAAAACAGAGTGAACTCAAATAAACAACCTGATGCTGAACCTCAAGTGTCTAGAAAAAGAAGAGCAGGACAAACACAAAGCTCATACAAGGGAGGAAATTATAAAGATCAGAGCAGAAATCAATGCAATGGAGACTAAGAGAATGATACAAAAAATCAATGAAGCCAAGAGTTCGTTCTTTGAAAGAATAAAGAAAATTGATAAACACTTGCCAACCTTATCAAAGAAAGGAAAGAAAAGACCCAAATTCATGGAATTAGAAATGAAAAGGGTGAAATTACAATGGACCCAGGAGAAATCCAGAGGATCATCTATTTTGAGAACCTATACACCAATAAAATGGAAAACCCAGAAGAAATGGACAGATTCCTAGATATGTATGAATTACCAAAGTTGAACGAATAAGACCTAAGAATTCTAAACAACCCAATATCAATCAAGGAAATTGAAAACACAATTAAAAACTTACCAACTAGGAAAAGCCCCAACCCTGATGGCTTCACTGCTGAATTCTACAACACATTTAGAGAGGAACTACTGCCACTATTGTTTAAATTCTTCAATGAAATTGGAAGGGAAGCAATACTCCCAAATTCATTTCTGGAAGCAAGCATCACCTTGATCCCAAAACCAAAGAAGGAGCCAACCAAAAAGAGAACTATAGGCCAATCTCACTAATGGACATAGATGGAAAAATCCTTAGTAAGATACTGGCAAATAGAATGCAGAAGAACATCAAGAAGATCATACACCCTGATCAAGTGGGATTCATCCCAGGGATGAAGAGATGGTTCAACTTATGGACATCAATAAATGTAATACACTACATTCATAGAGCCAAGAACAAAAACCATAATATCATCTCAATAGATGCAGAAAATGCATTCAACAAAGTTCAACACACATTTATGATAAAAACCCTACAAAAAAACTGAAATAGATGGTCTCTACCTCAACCTGATAAAAGTCATCTATGAAAAAGCAACAGCTAATATCATACTAAATGGTCAAAAACTGAAATCCTTCACACTAAAATCAGGAACCAGAAAATTATGTCCATCATCACCACTCCTGTTCAATATAGTGTTGGAAAAATTATCCACAACAATTAGAGAAGAGAAAGAAATGAGGAATAAAGACAGAAAATGAAGGTGTCAAATTGTCATTATTTGCAGATGACATGATACTCTGTATAGAAGACCTGAAGTCCTCCACCAAAAAGTCTTCTGGACTTAATAAACAAATTCAGTAGAGTAGCTGGATGCAAGGTGAATACACAAAAATGAACAGCGTTCCTGTTCACAAACAACAGACTCACTGAAAAAGGAACTAGAGAAACAACTCCATTCACAAGAGCATCCAAAAAAATGAAATACCTAAAAGTCAACCTAACAAATGAAATCAAAGACCTCTACTCTGAAAACTATAGCACTCTAAAAAAGAGATCAAAGACAATATCAGAAAATGGAAAGTCATCACTTGCTCCTGGGAAGGAAGAACCAGTATAATGAAAATGGCCATAGTTCCAAAACTGCTATAAAGTTTCAATGCAATCCCAATTGATATTACAGCAGCATACTTCACAGACCTTGAGAAAACAATCCAAAAATTCATTTGGAATCAGAACAGACCTAGAATAGCAAAAGCAATTCTAGGCCAACACAGGCAAGGTAGGGTGTATCACAATCCCCAACTTGAAATTATACCACAAAGCTACTGTGATAAAAACATCATGGTACTGGCAAAGAAACAAACCTAAGGACAAGTGGAACAAATTACAAGATGCAGAAACAACTCGAGACAGACTCAGCCAGCTCATCTTTGACAAAGGAGCCAAACACCCTCACTAGAGGAAAGATAGCCTCTTTAATAAATGGTGCTGGAAAATTTGGCTTTCAACTTGCCAAAGATTAAAACTAGACCAGGGCCGGGGATTTAGCGCAATGGTTCCAGTGCCTGCCACGCAAGCACAAGGTCCCTTGTTTTATCCCTGGTGCCAAAAATAAAAAATAAAAATAAATAAAAATACCAGACCCCTATCTCTCACCATGCACTAAACTAAAATCAAAATGGTTTAAAGATCTAAATATTAACAGAAAAACTAAACTGGCTAGAAGAGATATTAGGTAGAACTCTTGAAAACATTGGCATAGGAAAAGATTTCATGAACAAAATCTCAGTTGCATGTGAACTACCACAAGGAATCAATAAATGGGTTCTCTTTTTATTAAAAAGTTTCTGCACAGCAAGAGAAACCACCAACAGTGTGAAGAGACAACCCACAATGTGTGAAAAAAATTTTAGCAGCTGTTCCTCAGACAACGGTCTGCTATCTAGAATATATAAAGAACTTAATAAAGTCAGATCTCCTAAATTTAAAGATCCAATCCCAAAATGGGCATCTGAAATGAACAGTCATTTTTCAGAAAAAGAATTAGAAATAGCAAATATATGTATGAAAAAGTGTTCAACATCACTGGTCATTTGAGAGATGCAGATGAAAACATCACTGAGATTCCACCTCACCCCAGAAAGAATGGGTGCTATCAGAAAATCAACCACTAACAAATGCTGGCTTGTGCTGTGGGGAAAAAGAAACTCTTCTCTACTGTTGTTGGGAGTGTAGACTGTTGCAACCACTGTGGAAATCAGTATGGAGATACCTCAAAGAACTAGAACTAGAGGTTCCATTTGACCCAGGTATTCCCATGCTGGGCATCTTCCCAAAAGAATTAAAAGAATCATACCACAGTGATATATGTTCATCCATGTTTATAGTGGCATAGTTTGTAATGGCTAAAAACATGGAAACAGTCCAATTGTTTACAGACCAATTGCCTATCAACTGGAGACTGGATAAAGAAAATGTGGTTTTTTAAAAATATAAAATGGAGCACTACTCAGCCATAAAGAATGAGAAATTAGAGGCACTTGTATGTAAATGGATGCACATTGAGGCAATAGTCTTAAGTGAAATAAATAGGACAGATGTGTAAACATCAAGTAGTTTCTCTGGTGTGAGAAACTGAAAGTGTAAATGAAGATCAAAATGTATAATAGATAATGTGAAATAAGAAGAAAAGGTGCAAAGGGGAAGGGAAAGTGGAAGGGGTAGGGGAAAGGAAATAAGGGAATGGAATTAATATGAAAAAATGAAAAAAATGGAAACAGTCTTTGTAAATACAGAGGGCTGGAGGGGTTGAAGGGAGGGCAGGGGAATGGGGAAAAAATAAGTATCAGGGTGTATTAAGGTACAAATTTCCAATGATGAATGACATTATATTGATTAGCTCAAATCTGCCAATAAAATTAATAAAAAACAAAAATTAATAAAAATTAATAATTTGTTAAATGAATGGATTTTCAATTTTAACAAATGTACATAAAATTTATATTTGAAATTTCCAAACATATACTAGTAAGAATTCTTAGATAATTGTTAAAAATCCACACATATGAGGGCTATTTTTGAAATTCTAAATTAGATTTCAACAATTTGATAAGGGGTTGAGAAATTAAGATTTGTATTTCAATACTCTGTAAAATTTCATATACTACTAAAACATGATACACAGTATGGATAAGCCTTTGTCTGAACAACAAGGTAAAGATTTAAAACCCATCCTTTTCACAGAATAAGTTCTCAGGTTCAGTGGCTCCCATTGTGGAAAAAAAATTTCAGGACCCTTCAGAATGGGAATAAATTTAAAACCACACACTCAAAAAAAATAGAGTGTGAGCCCTCAAGAAAAGCAGGTACCTTATCATCTGGAACCAGGTATATGTATGGGGTTTTGGAAATGTCTTCAAGTTAGGTGATTTAGGGTATGTATTTTTTCTGTCTGTCAGATTATCCATCTGGCAGGCTATATTAGAATGCAAACCATTTACATGTGTTTGAAGTTGAGACATGCTATCTACTAATATTGCTGCTTCCTTGAGGATGGAAGTCTGTGGGAAGTGCAATTTGCAGGTGAAAAGCTCAGGTACAGAGCTCAAATTACAGACTTATTGTTGTCTTTAAGACTCTTAAGAAGTTTTTTTGTTTGGGATTGACTGGGTTTTGTGTCCTGAAGTTGCATTTATTTAAACTACAATTTTGAAAATCTGATTTTCTTTGTCTCCTTTTTACCCATCATTTTGTATCTACCTCAGTTCTGAAATTTTAAGTGAGGAAAATGTGCTTATTTTAATGTCAAAAGTGAGGAGTATCCAGAAAAGTAGAAAAACATGGATAGACTAGTGTAGTCTAGGGTACAATCTGGAGTTAGGCAAAGTACCTGGAGGACATACTCAAAAGCAGGTGGCAATGAAAAATGCCAAAAAGTAAGGAGGCCTACTGATTTAGTTAAACCAGATATGTTTATGACAAAAGCCCAAGAAAAGGGAATATAATTAACACTCGGGGTTAAAATCCAGAAAGAAGACAGTGAACAGAGACATGAGTGAGACTAGATGGTAGAGATGAATGTGTATTCTCCCTCAAATTCATGTGTTGAAATCCAGAACCCAAATGTAAGCTATTATAAAGTGTGGCCTTTGGGAAGTGATAGATTATGAACAGTGTGTTCCCTCCTCTGCAATTAGTGTGCTTATAAAAGTGAGTTTTCCTTCTTCTTTTCTATCATGTAAATACACAATGAGAAATGGCCATCAGTGAACTGGGAAGTAGATCCTTCCCAGACACCAAACTTACTGATTCCTTAATTTTGAACTTTGTAGCCACTACAACTGTGAGAATTAATTTTTACTCTTTAAGCTTCTTAGTCCTGAGATAGGAGATTAGGGCATGCATGGCAAAGCTGGCTGGAAAAGTAGACATGACCTGTTAATTACAAAGATCCCAGAACACATGCTCAGAACACTTCCCAAAGCCCTGCATGTGGACTTCTCACAAAAACTCAAGCAGCTTTTCAATAGGATGGCCTAGGCCTAACGTCAGTCTGAGGGATGAGATTCCAGCATCACCTCTCAGGACCCATGTGTAGTTCTCATGAGTTTCTTCAAGATTTGGAAAACATGTATGGATGCAGGCACCATGAGGAGCCCACTATTGTGACCTTCCTCATGGTAGCATGCCCTGCTTTCTCCGTGGTATCTATATATATATATATTTTTTGTCTTACTCAGCCAAGCCAACTCTGCAGTGCCAGTTTCTCCCTCCCTACTCATATTTACTTTTTGAAATAAACTTTGTCACTGCTTTTTGCTAGTTTCATCTAATTCTTTGAGATGAAAAGAACCTGGAATCTTACTCCAGAGGGAGAGGCAAGTAATCTAGAACCTGGTAACATTTAATTGGTGAGTCACTTTTAGAAGGAGTTACCAGATAACATTTTGGCACAGCCAGCCAGGAGAAAAGCTCTAGTACTGGAGATCAGGATAAGTCCCATGTTGGCCACCATATTTGTTTTTCTCTGTGAGCTTTTTAAAAAAATCTTCTCTCCTTTCCTTCACTATTTTCCTTAAACTGAGAATTGAGGAATTCTTCTCAAGGCACCAAGGAGGGGCTTTCTGGCCCAGCCATTGAGAT
This sequence comes from Heterocephalus glaber, assembly GCF_000247695.1. The sequence continues at coordinate 23,664,372 of NW_004624750.1, read as the reverse complement.
GATGAAAGAGAATGTAGAATTTTGTTTTTCTTTCTAGCCACTCGTGTTCAGTCTAGGGGACTGCCTTGTTGGCCGCAGGTTTGTTTGTTGTATATTCTGCTAAATTAGCCTGGTTTCTTCATACTCTAGTTTTTAAATGAATTTTTCTATTTGCATTTCAATTGGGGTGCCACCATATTACCTTGCCATATGGCTAGCCACCATCTTGTCTTTTTGCATGACTATGCGTAACTTTTCCATGGGTCACTGGCCACTGCCATCTTTTTTTAATCCCCCCTTTTTTAAACAACTGGCCTTATGTGCTAATCATCTGCTTTTAAAAAGCATATGGGCTTATGGGAAACCAAAGGAAGAAACCTTTTCCTTTCTTCCCACAGGAAGGAAAAACTGTACTATCCCTTTAAGAACTCATGCCGCCTTTACTGGTACAAAACTTATGGGGGGCTAAGTGACAACTACAGGATCACTGGCTGCAGTCGCAGGCAAATATGGGTGTACATGGCTAGGCTGCTGTAGGCCAATGGGCAACACCAGAGGCCTGCTTCCATCTTGGCAGACCATAACCATCTTACTGTGGCTAGGGGAGAGAAATGGAGATACAAGAAAAAAAACTTGTCTGTTTTAAAATTCCCAAGGGTTTTGGCCAAAACTGGGTGCCTCAGCTGTGGGACTGCAAAACCTTATAATCTTAGAATTCTTGTAGCCCTGACTGCAATTAAATGTGAGCTAATGATTAAGAAGCTTGTTAGTTCTGGGAAGCTAGATAAAATTTGTAACAGACATAGAGTTTTAAAGGTAAATTACTCAACTCCTTGTTTGCCTAGAGAACAAATGTTCCCAGACCCACTGTCTGTAGGACAATCCATCAATGTGTCTGCCGACCATCAGTACATGACAGTCGTGACCATTAGTGTGTGTGTGCGAACCATCAGTACGTGACAGTCGGCCACTAACCCTTGTTTCTTTTCTCTTAAATCTACATGTTAACCTCCCCCTCAACCCCCTATAAAAACAGCCCCGGACTCTGAGCCAGTTACCTCTCTAAGCTACTTTGCTTTGGGAGTGCCGTCTGGCCAGACTAATAAAGGTCTGTTTTACTTTCCAACTTGTCGGGTGTGTTCCTTCCCGGGTGTCCGTTGCTGCAGTCAGCTCCTCGGAGCGTTTGGTAAGGCCCTCGGTCTTACACAGCCTTTCCAAGAGCCTGCCTGAGGGCATCACCACCTGGCTTTTGTGCTTCCATGTTTAAATGGAGATAAGTTAAAGACCAAAGTCTGATGCCTAAACAGAGAAATATTTAGAGTTTAAATATTTAACTAAAGTATCTGTAAATTGTATGAAACAACCATCTCAATTCTTAGTACTTTTTCTATCAGGATAAATGCAAGAGATGTTTTCCCATATGGTTTCACTCTGGTTAAGTAGAATCATCAAGGACTTAAAATGCAAGTTGAACCACCTAGGGGTCCAACTACACAACTAAGAACACTCTGCTTGGGGAATTCCTGACCTTAATTCATGGAAGTTAAGGGATGAGGTAAAGTCAACAAGTAGCTTCACCTACTTGAGTTAATGGGTCCAAATATGGTGACATATCCCCCAGAGAGCTTTCATCTGTAGTCCAGCATCATTCTAAGATTTGGATACAGAAATCTATCCAGGTTTTATAAAATCTCACAAGGGGCACCTTGTAGACTCTGGGTCTCCTCCTTATGCACAGGAAGCCACTTTAAGGAGCACAGGCCTGGGTGTCTCCTCTGGATAGGTCCCAAGAAAAGCAAATGAGAAACCTATTGGATCTTGCCACCATGCAAATTTCACTGACATTGCCACTAAGCAGTATTCTTGATGAGCGGGAAAGATTTGAACCTGACAGTCTAAAACAGGGGCAGTTTATCTACTATTGTAGTATGGTTTTGGTCCAGTATGAACTGGAATGTGGTGAGAGATGGATGTGGGATGGTACTTCAAATTATGATACTATTCTTCAATTATATATTTCTGCTTAAAACATACAAGATGATATGAAATGCCTTATGTTCAGGTTTTTGTGATTATCTATCATAGGGAATCCTCAGAAACTATGGTGTTTAGAGTGGCCACCAAAGAGGAAAAAGATATTCTGGATGATCCCATCCTGAGACCCTCACTTGTCTCTAAGGGGCAGGTGGGCCTCTCCAATTTGTTTGATGATACTAGGAGGTCTCTTCCACCTCCTCCATATAGCTCCCAGGCCAATAAATCAAGTCTATCTCCTCCAACTGACTCAGTAACTCCATGAGAGCCTAGTGCTTTAAGCTCTGCAGGTAAAATCCAAAGAGCAGCTCTTTCTTTACTCCAATTTACAACTTATCCTGCTCCTAAGAGAAGTCCTAGGGGAAAGAGGGATTATTCAGTGCAGATGTCCAACAGTGCAAGAAACAATTAGGCCCACTGTCAGAAGACCCTAGTAAGTTTTCAGAAGGATTCCAAACTTTGACCCTTGCTTCTGACTTATCATGGCATGATGTCCAATTCATCTTGGCTACGTACTGTACCTCCGATAAAAGAAAGAATCTTACAAGATGCTAGGAGCTATGAAGATGAACACTATGCTTTAAAAAGGGAAGAAAACCACCATGGAGAGACTATTCTCCCTTTAACAGAGCCAAATTGGAACTATAATACTCAGCATGGACTAGAAATGATGTTTAATATGCTAGCTGTTCTTATTGTGGGGATGAAGAGACACATTAAAATGTCTGTTAATTATGATAAAGTGAATGAAGTCCTACAGTGCACAAAGGAAAATCCAGCTTTGTTTTGTAACTGATTAGCAGAGACCTTATATAAATATACTAATATAGATCCATCTTCCAGTGAAGGAGGTGCACTGATAGGGCAACATTTCATCTGTCAGCCTCAGTATCCAGGGTAAATTACAAAAACTTCAGATAGGGCCACAGACACCTATGACTCAGTTGCTGGACATAGTCTTTTCTGTAATCAACAATCAGGAACCCGAGGAGAGACAAAAGTAAAAGAGGCTAAGATTATAGCTGTTGCAATTGGCAAGGCTTTAAACCATCCAGGTCATCTAAGGAAAAACCCTGGGACAACTGAGGAAAGGGTTCCTGTTTAAGTGCAAGAGGACTTGACATTGTGCACAAGATTGCACCAAGTCTCTGCCTGGGCCATGCTTCACTTGTGAGGCAGCTAATGTGCCTGACTCATGGCATTGTAGGTTTGACTGTTCCCATTCCCAGAGAAAGCCTAGGCCAGCCATATCCCTCATTTCCTACTTTGAAGACTGCAGAGGCTCAGGGGAGCCTGCAATGCCACTGTCCACAGACACCATCTCCGCCAAGGAAACATGGGTAAACTTAGATGTCATGGGTGAGCCAATTCAGCTGCTTATTGATACAAAATGAGCTCATTTTGATTTCTTTCTATGGAAAACTGTCCTCTAGGTCTTAGTCATAGTTGGGGTCGATGGGACCCCCAGTTGGAGATACTTTACTCCTGGTCTGATATGTCATTTTAAAGTCCCACAGTGTCATATTCCCCTGTTAAGAAGAGATTTACTAGCAAAATTTGGGGCAAGTCTCAAATTCCAGCTAAGGTCAAAACAGATCTTACTTGTTGAGATATATCAGGTCTCCCTGACTAAATTAGCCAATGTATGGATCCTGCTACATGGTGTAATGGAATACCTGGTAGGGAAAATTTTGCTATGCCAACAGTTGTAAGACTAAAAGATCCCAGATGATTTCCTAAGCAAAAGTAGTATCTAATCAAGGAAGAGGCATATAAAGACCTCCAACCTCTCATAGATAAGTTTTTCAAATATGGCCTTCTGAAGCCTGTCGGTCCTCTTGCAATATTCCCATTCTCCCCATAGTAAAGGCCTCAGGAAAATATCAGATGGTACAAGACTCCACCTCATTAATGAGATTATCATTCCAATCCAAACTCTGGTTGCAGAACCATATACAATTCTCTCCCAAATTCCAGTGGATACTAATTGGTTCTCAGTCTTAGATTCAAAGTACACCTTTTTCTCCATCCCCCTACATCCAGACTCCCAGTTTCTGTTTGCCTTTGAATGGGAAATCCCATTTCAAAAGAAAAGCAGCAATGTACTTGTTTGTTTGTGGTTTTTTTTTGGTACTGGGGATCGAACTCGGGTCCTTGTGCTTGTGTTGCAGGTGTTGAAACCACTGAGTGAAATCCCTGGCCCATGCAGAAATGTACTTGAACTGTTCTCCCACAGGGGTTTAGAGACTGTCCTCACCTTTTGGTTCAGGCACTACAGAAAGAAGTGAGAAATTTAACACATAAACAGGAAGACATTCCACAGTATGTAGAGAATATTCTAGTTTGTAGCCAACTCAAAAATTATCTAAATATAGCACTGTACAGACTCTACTTTCTGACTAAGAAGGAATATAAAGTCTCCAAAGAAAAGGATCAGATATCCCTCCAATAAGTCCAATATCTGGGATATATTCTTTCACCCAAGGAACAGCTTTCTAGGGACCAGATCCATATTATCTGTCATCTTGGGTCTCCTGCCACCAAACAAACTTTGATCCTTCCTGGGAATGCCATGCTTTTGTAGGATTTGGCTACCTAATTGTGTACTAATAGCAAAGATTTTATATGAGGCTTTCAAAGACCCTGAATCGGTGCCCCTTGAATGGACACAAGTGACTGACAATGCCTTTAGGGAAATAAAGAATGCTCTTACTCAGGCTCTGGCACTGAGAAAACCTGACTTAAGCTTGCTTTCTCTATGTATCAGAAAAGAGGGGAATCATTTTGGGTATACTGACCCAAAATCTAGGACATAAACCCCACCCAGTGGCATACTTTTCAAAAAGTTAGATGGAGTGGTTGCTGGGTGGCCACTCTGCCTGACAACATTAGTAACTATAGCTGAACTAACAGGAAACTGCAAAGTTAAAATTGGGACAGAGACTAGAAGTCCTGTCTCCCCATCAGGTCAGAGCTGTTCAGAGACAAAAGGTTACTTGTAGCTAACAGGGAATAGCTTGTTAAGTACAGTGGACTCTTAATTTATGAACTCAATACATTCAAGTGGGCTGGTTATAACTCAAGTTGGTCAATTGAAGGCTCAGGTACCTCCACACAGCCTTCACAATCTCTCTTCCGTATACAGGCAGATCTCAGAGTCCTTAGAGAGACATTGGCCCAGGATTTCTCAACCCCACACAAGAAAGGATATTGTAATGTCCCTTTCAGAATTCTTTAAGGACTAAATCTGTATCTGACGCCATCAGGAAGTACAAGAGGCTGGCATTTGGGTTGTAACTCAAGACTTTTTTCACAAGTTAAAACTGAAATTCCAGTCATAACCCAAGTTTTTCATATGTCAGGTCAGTCATAATTTAAGGGTCCACTGTACCAGACCACACTCTTAGATACTCCTGAGGTTATTATAAAAACTTGTACTACTATTAACCCTGCTTCTTTGATGCCTTCAAGCCCAGAAGTTAGTCAATCTTATGAACAATTCATCTTGCAGACCTATGCAAGTAGAAAGGACATCAGTGATTGGCCTCTCCAAGACCCAGAAGAGATTGCCCTTTCTTCAACCCAGCCAGTGAGTCACAGCACCCCAAGGTAGTTGGAGAGAATATAATCCTCAGCAGATAGGGTCTACAAGCCCTTTCCAGTTTGAAGAAGCTATAGAAGACAGAGACCTCCACTCTCTTAGCACCCCTTAAGGAATTATGGGGATATGGGTCTCTCAGGGGAAAATGAGATAGGAGATTAGAGCATGCCAAAACTGGCTGGGAAAGTAGACATGACCTGTTAATTACAAAGATCCTGGAACACATGCTCATTTCCCAAACCCCTGCAGGTGGGCTCACGAGAACTCAAGCAGGTTTTTAATAGGATGGCCTAGGCATAATGTCAGCCTGAGGAGTGGGATCCCAGCACCTCTTCACAGGACCCATATATAGGCCTCATGGGCTTCCTTAACATTTGGGCAACATATAAGGACACACACCATGAGGAGCTTGCTCTCATGACTTTCCTCACAGTAGCCCACCCTGCTTTCTCCAGGGTCTCCTTTTATATTGATTATTGTCCTTTTAATTAGTCCAAGCTTTCTTTGCAGAGCCAGCTTCTCCTTCACTTTCGCTTTTACCTTTTCAGATAAATTTTGTCATTGCTTTTTGCTCATTTAACCCACTGCTTTGTTTGAGATGTGAAGAACCTGGAATCTAACTCCAGAGGAAGGGTGAGCAACCCAGAGCCTAGTAATGTTTAATTGGTAAGTCACTTTTAGAAGGAGCTACCCAGTAACAGTCCACTTTTTGTTGTAGCAAATAAGCTGATAAAGGCACTGGAAATCAAATATCTCAGTCTGAACACTGAGTTTTAAAGTATGGATAAAAAAAGAAGATGAACTATGAAGGTAAGAGATTTATTGCAGAGAACAACCCTAATGTGATCTTGGGTACTGGTCAAGTATCGCATGAGGGTCTTCTTCCTTCATATTAAACAATGGGCCTGAAGTGAGAAAGCAAAGATATAAGTGAAGTGAGAGAAGGACAAAGTAGAATGCCTGAATGTGAACTGGAACTCATGAAGACATACTGGGCCGAATCCATTAAATTATGCCATATTCTTCTCTCATTGATTTTTACCTACAAAATTGTTTAAACAAGTTGTCTGCAATAGACCTGAAACACTTTTCCATAGAGTTTTCTATGAGTGTACCCTTAGATTAATGGTAGATAATGGAAAAATTCTGAGAGGTTGAAGATCTGTAGAGGTGGCAGCCCAAAGATGATATGTATTGACTACTGTTTCAAGCTGATGAAGTGAAACAGCAGATCCATTACAAAATATGTGACCTAAAAGACTACCTGACCTTTGTCTAGTCTTCCAAACTCAAACAAAATGGCTACTTAATTTCTTACTTCCAAATCTTGTTCATATGTTCATATTATTCCTGATAACTTAAAATCATGGAAGAGAATAGCAAATTTTCCAAGTCAATGATTTTGACACAATACAACTGTCACTGTGTTCTTCTGTGATGGGAAGATATGATTCAGGCTATTATGTACAATGAATTGCAATGAATTTCAATGAATTACAAATAGCACACCAAGTGGCAAGTGGCAAGCAGCTATGTTTATTGATGATCACAGGAAGTTGTGTTCAGGGCATATCTGTACCAACAAACATATGGCACAGAAAGAAAAGTCATGTCAGGGTGACAGAAAAACAAAAGCACTGCACACAGGTCACAGTATTATAGGAAGATAAGTTACGTAGAAATTAATAGGTGGTCAGACAGGGACAAGCTTTTGAGGAAGTCAGTGCAGAAGATGAGAATATATCAAAACTGGCTTGAGGCACATCTGAAGAAAGCAATGGCTCAAAATTAAAGTTACATTGGCCAGGCTTGCATACTTCCCTAAAGGATGAATGGAAATTTGAGATTATACTGTAGTTGGTTTCACCCAGTCCATTAAATCCAGATAGGCATCAGATACCTACATGAGTGACCAGAACAACTGGACCCATCCCTACCCCAAGATGTTACTGTTTTAGAAGTCATAAATAAGCCAAGGTTAATGATGTCAGCCATATACCTTGCTAGGTGCCCTGCTTCCCTATTAGATCATTATTAGTTGAGCAACTATACTTGTAATCTTACTCGTTGATTATAATTTGAGTCACGTTTTACCCACATTGTAACTTTGTTGTACAAGTTAGTCCTGTGTCCATTTTCAGACCATAACTTCCATGAAAAAGTCTTGTGACACTGACAAAACCAGTTATATTTCCCATGTCCTTTTGATTCTGCTTTTGTTTTTGCATTTGGTTTGATTTTGCCTAAGCATCTATCTGTCACATATAATTTTCCTCTTCTTTTTTCTAAAATAAATGTTTTTAAAATAATATTTATAAAGAGAAACCTAGTAAAAATAGATTCAAATATTTAAATTAAGCCAGTAAAGTGATAACTTTATATAGAATAAATTAAATGGAGTTTCATTTAATTTATTACTGGTAAGTTTAGACTCTTTCATTGTTTAATATATTAAAAAATTTAAGATATTGATAATTTAAACTGCTCATCACCAGCCCTCCATAGTCTGTCAGAATTTTAGATCACAAATGGTGAGATCCATTAACTTTGTATAAAAACAATTTAGCAACACTTTCAAATTTCAGCATTCTGAGAATACTTATTCTAGTAAAAGCATGTGAAATACAGACCCAAATGTACTGTGCCTTGTTATGCCTATGACATTAAGACTAAGCCTTCAAAAAGAATATTTTTTTCAAATGTTCTTTTCCAAAAACTATACTACTCATAAAAGAATTTCATTTATTAAATAGAAGTTCACTGATTTAGGAAATTAAACCAAGACCTCTAATCATGTAGAATTACCATTGACAGTATATGAGGTTAAGTCATACAATTTAGAATTTCACAGGTAGTGTGAATTTCAAGCATCTATTGAATGCTCCACTGACCAGAAAATAGGAATGCACTTTTGTGGAAATTTGTTGAAATATATTAGAGTTATTTCTACTTTTAGAATTATTTCTACTGAAAAAGGCAAAGAATACATATGAACTACTAACAGATTTAGTTGAGAGTCTATCATTAATGAAATGAACCTGTATTAAGAAAATTCCAGTTTATAAAGATTGAAAGACAAGAATGTCACTGTACTCTGCTAGACAGACTATTTTCTACTATGAGAATCATATTTTTTTTTTCTTTGTACCGGGGATCAAACTTGGGACCTTGTGCTTGTGAGGCAGGCGGCTGGAACCAATGAGCTAAATCCCCAGCCAAGAAAAATTTATTGAGAGAAAGATAGCTTCTGTCTAAGAAAGACAGAAAGGGGACCAGAAAGTGGGTTGCCCTGAGAATCATATTTTAAAAGAAATTCATATGTGAGTTTATAAATATTCTTAGACTCATACACTATGGTAAAAGTTCTAGTGTGGCATAATCTGGAAAAATATTGAAAAGATGCATAACAACTTTGTATTAGGTTATAATTAATCATAAGAAAGTGAGATAAAATGCCATGAAAGTAATGTTGCAGTGCAAAAGTGAATAAATATTGCAGTAAAGATAGTTTTGTCCACTGATAGAGTTTATACCTGTCCAATGATGAATATATATCCATAGGTGGTAATAAAAGTTCTCATTTTACTTTCTTCTCACGGATTTATTGTGAGAAAGACAGACTCTCATCAGATCACCATTTCATTAATCCTGGATATGTTAGTGAAGAATTTCATAGCATCATTTTTATTCCATAGAAAATGTACTTACAAATGTACATTCAGAAAAACAAGCTATTTAGGAAACCAAGATATGGGGTAGTGGGTGGTAAACAGAAGAAAGAATTAAGACATGTTATGTACATGAACCAACTCTGCACAGTGAATGTAATCATTATGTACTACAAGCAAGTACTAATAAAAATTCAAAAATTAAAAAGTAGGGAAAAAACTAAACTATGTGTGAGTAGAGGCACACCAGTAGTTATTTTCATATAATTAGAAATGGTAAAAATGGGCAATTGCTAGTAAGCTGATAGAAGAGTTTCTTATACTTGATGGCCTATCGAGCTACCTGCTCCTAAGAATCCCTTTGTAATGTATTTTTATTCCTTAATAAAAATTATTAAAATAGGATTCAAGAAATCTAGGATTTCTATTGCCTCTTATTGTATTTGTTCATGGAAAATTATTTAGCCTCTCGAGTTTTTATGCTTCTTATAACAGGATAACATTACATATCCTTATTTATAGTTCCTTTAATTAAAACTATTCTATGTGCAGGCCAAAAATGAATACCATTGCACTATTACAAGTCAGCAACATAAAAGGTGTCCTAATGGATGAAATTATATAAATCTAATATGCATAAAATGTCACACTTACCAAAGTTCCATGATGAGGTAGAGTTGAGATGGGATTTGAAAAGTGGCTAAGATTTTAATATGAATATTTACTTCATCCTAAAAGGAAAGTAGAGACACAGGCAGCTTATTGAGAGTTAGTATATTTGGAAATAGTGAAACAAAATCTCTAAGGAGGTATTCTGACCAAATGGAAGGTATATAATGAAGCTACTCTATACGGCACCAGTCAGCAAACTGGAATCAGTGGGGCAATTCTGACCTGTTTTTGTAAATAAAATTGTGTTGGATCCCAGCCATGCCATTTGTTTGCATTTTGTCTATACCTGCTTTTCTGCTACAACAGGAGAGTTTAGTATTTGTGACAGAGACTGTGCAGCCAGCAAAATTTTCATATATTCACTATCTAAGTGTGAAAGAAAAGTTTGCTGACTCCTGGTATACGGAATCGTTGTGTGGCCTTAGAAAAGAAAAATAGAAAGATTTTTGGAGAAAGCCCCAAATGATTTTTTTCTGCAGCAGTGATTTCCTTGTTCTTTATTATTTTGGAGAGGTTTCATACGATAGTTCTTATGAAAGACAATAAAGATTCAGTGAAAGAGCAGGAAGATCCAAGTGATTCACAGCAGCTAAATCTCTGTCTTGGTACGAGAAGGTTGAATTATCATTTATTGAAATGGCAGTAATTATGATACTTGAAATAGATGACATTGTGTGCAACTTTGAGTGTTATTTCATCTTTAGTATTAAACAATAAATCTTATTATGGCTTTAAGGATTAGAAGAACAGTTAACTGTATAAGTACCTTTGCTGTACCTGGTAGATAAATGATATATTAGAAAGTCTTCATTCTTTTCTAGTACCTCATTTTTCCTATATTCATCTACTCATTTATTTCTCTTTGGCCAGAAAGGAAATTCACTTCAAAAAGTGATATTGCTGAAAAGTATGATAGAAGACATAACTCACCAAAATTAGGCAATTTCAAGATAAGCCTGTTTCAACCTCTACTCCAATTTTTCTTTGATTTGTAGCTTTTTCCTTTTTTACATAACAGAAATAGGATGAATTCTATCATAAGTCAGGTTAATGTAACATCTGATGATTAATTTTATGTGACTCGTAAAAACTATTGCTATCCATAAAATATACTTAGTTTTAGAAGCTATCAACCTGTAAACATAATAATTTTATTACTAGACCAATATGGATTTCAGAATTTTTTTAGGACTATTGTTATTTAATATTGAGATTAAAATTTTCAAAACATTTTGGATTTCATTTAAATTGCCGGGGAGTCATGAGTAAACCTTCTCTTGAAAATACTGAGAAACAAACAGAGATTTGAAGATATTATTCACCCCTCACCCTGTCATTGCCTAGTTAAGAAGTTTCAAGTCTTCCTTTAATTTGTGTATGGGACTTGGAATAATCCAGATGGGAGCTTACTTCTGGATTCGTTTTTGAAAATCAATGGTTTTTCCATCTCCTTATTTTAGTTTTCATATGTCTAAAATGAGGCTAATGATCTCTTCTAAACAGTTGTAGAAAGCTTAAGTTTAAGAAAACATACTAGAAACTCCTCCATATAGGAATATTTTCTACATTGTTGTCATAAATTCTGATCATTCTTCAGTGCACAATAACCTGCAAAGAATAAAGTCAATATATTTAAACAAAATGCTAAATGAATGTAAGGAAACTATTATTCAAATGTCTTACCAGGACCAAATTTATCCATAACTACAGTTTAGTCTTTCTTGAAACAACACACTTAAATTTCATTCTATTTAGATAAATACCATAAGTTAGTATCATTGATATTCCTTTCACCACTAATGCTATTGCTATAAAGAAGAAACTTTATTAAATATGTCAAAACCTTGCTACTTAGGGTTTTTGAATCCTGAAAAAGTAGTACTGACCACTGAAGTTAATAGTGCATATACCAGAATCAATATAGAGATAGCAATAATTGACACTGCTTGAAGGTAATTAAGAATGATTAAACAACTGCTCCATTCTTGACAGTCACCACCTACACTGAGATTTCATAACACATTGTAGAGACAAAACAAGCAGCTGATTATCCTATATGTTAATCTACATCAATAGTAAAGATATAAAATCAAAATTTCTGAAATGCTGGAAAGTTTAAACCCGAAAGACATCTTAAGTATGAGAAGGAGAAAATGCTATTTGACAACATTTGATTCAGCTATCTTTCTTATTCTTTTGTCTGTTGAAGATTTATATATATATATATATATATATATTTATATTCTATAACATTATACCCATATGTCTTAGTTACTTTCTCATTATTGAGACACAATACCTGACATTCACAATTTAAAGGAGGAAAGATTTATTTTGGCTCACAGTTTGAAGAGGTTTTGGCCTATAGTCAGCTGGCTCTAAGGCAGGGCAGCCTGGCAGAGGGGCATGGCATTCACAAGCAGCAGAATCAGGGGAGTAGGAGGGAGCTATATTGTTCTCTGACCCACCTCTTCCGACCAGGCTTTGCTTCCCAACATCACATCCAGCTATGAACCCACCAGTGGACTGATCTGGTATCACATACCCTTGATCCAGCCACCTCCCAAAAGCACCACCTGTGAGTGCATGAGGCTTTTATGGGAATATCTAGATGTAAACCGTAACACCATACAAAAACCACACACGCAAATTTCTGCTTTAAAGATGTGATTAATTTTGTAGTTTTAGGGTGAAAGTCTCCTCTCCCAAAGCTGTACAGTTGACCTATAATGTATAATTGGGATAATAGTGTTAAAGAATGGAAAATAGAATAAACAAATTGCAGTACATCCTTTTCCTGAGCGTCTCTGGGATTCTAACAGTGACCCTGCTGAGGAAGTGTAATCTTTTCCTTCTTCTGGGGCATTTACTTGGGAAGTTATTGATCTTGTATTCTTTATTTTCTTTCTTTCTTTCTTTCTTTCTTTCTTTCTTTCTCTCTTTCTTTCTTTCTTTCCTTTCTTTCTTTCTTTCTCTTTCTTTCTTTCTTTTCTATTATTTACATTCATAAAACAAAAGGGAAGGGTGTGTGATTAAAAGCAATGGCCCTGAGATAGGTCACAGTCAACTTTAATCAACTGGTTTAGCAGTTTGTTGTAACAGACTTTAAAGTTATGGCTTCTGAGGATGGCAAAAAACAATTCAGCATGAGAAGAAATCTAAAGGACCATGCAATGCTTGGTTAATTCTGAAAGTTCATCCAATTTAGAGTTCAGTTATAAGTAAGGCAGTAAAGATCACTTTATAAAAGCATAAAGTTTAAAGAGTTTGTATGTTATATGTTAAAAATAATTTCCCATCTCACTCCTTAAAATACATCATATAAATATAGAGGAGATAATTAAGACTTAGTAGATGTTCATCACTGTTATAAATGACCTTGATTTTTAGATTTGTCATCATTTGTTTTAGGATACATTGCCCCAACCAATGTAATCATCTATCTTCTTGTTCATATCCTAAAGGTGTTTTGTAAGTGTAAAATGTCCTGTGATCTGCTTTATAACTTTACATTACAAGCACCTTGTAGAGTAAGAATTATAAATAAATATTATCACAATAAATAAATATCATCACAATATTATAATCATAAATATTCTTATCACAATTCTATGAAAATAACTTAACTTTTAAAACTGGCAAATAGTAACTCAGCCTGAAAATATTTAGTCTTAAGGAATGGAAATTTAACTTTTATAATTCATTATGAATATAGTAGTTTTAAAAATCATAAGCAAATATCTTACAGATTTAAAAAAAATCAATGAAGTTTCCACGATAGGTTGGCGTAATGTGTATCTAAAGTTGCCATATGAAAAAGTTTTTATATCTCAATGTTAGATTATCATAAACTCTCCAGTACTAGTCAATTAACTTACATGATATATTTAGGTTAAAAAATAAAACTAATAAATTTGCAGCTTTATTATCAATATTTCTCAGAAGCATAGAAAAAGCCAGTTGCTATTGCAACAGAATGGAAAAATAGAATTATATGGCCTTTCATATGTGATATAAAATATCATGTTCAGGTATTTCGAGTCAGAATTTTATTTTATTTTTAATTTCTATGATTTTTTTCAGAGGCAGTGTCTTGGTATGTCAGCCAGGCTGGCCTTGAATTCCAGGACTCAAGTGACCATCTGCTTCACCTGCCCTAGTAGCTGAGGAGAGTGACTACTGGTGCACAACACTTCAGTAATCAGGATTTTAATCATGTTGGCAACTATTAGAAATGTAAGTGTTTGTGGATTAATTAATCTGTATAAAGTAGGTAAAATTGCCTTAGACATCTGTATATTTTTCATCATCCTTCTTGATTTGTACAGTGCTTCTCTATACTTAATAATCATCTACCATTTGCAGAGTTGAATGTATCTATTTGGGCTACAGATTCTTGCAGGAATCTCAGGCTAAAACTATATATTCCTTGATCTTATCATTATAAAAGAGATGTCCATTAGGGCTTTCTTAATTATACTCTCATTCTTCCTCTGTTCATTTTTTTAAATGATAAGATTTGAGTGAAAAAGTAATCACATATGAATAGGACTTAGTCAACAAATGTTTATTACAGTACTCTAAATAATTTAATAGAAGTATTCTGTTTAAATTATTGTCTATTCTTCAGGTTTTTGTAATTTCACATATAGAAATGGCTCAATTTCCTAAACTTAAATTTCTCATAAACTTAAAATGATTCTCATAAACTTAATTTTCAATGTATGTAGAGCATTTAGCTTATGATTTTAAATTATCTTATTTGACCTTTGGTATATATTAGTTAGCTGATTTCATTCTGGGTAAAAGTATCTACAAGGACACTTCTGAAATGTCTGCAAACTGGGTCTAAGGCTATACCTCCCTGAGCATGCCCAATCTCACCTAAAGTGCCTGCAAATTGGTAGAAAAGAGAAAACTGGAATACTTTATTATTTCTTAAAGAAGTACTTAAAAGAAAAAAAACCTTTAACTTAGAAAATTACAGTTTTTAGTAAAGTTTTAAGAAACAAAATTGCAGGAACTTTTAACCATTAAACATAAGCAATATTAATATTTCATCGCATACAAGACAAGGTAAGTAGCATTATCAGTGGCAAATAATGCCATTATAACTACTTTGGAACTGAAATCTTGCTTTGTGTAGGTTTTATCTATCATTAATTTCAAAATGAAGGTAGAAAGATTGTCATAAAGAGATAATTATATATCATATTTGTAAATTTCAGAAAATGTAATCTTTTTCAAAAGAACATAGGTAGTTATACTGAAAGAAACTAATTAATGGTTTAATATAAGTAAAATGCTATAGTCTGTTTCAGTTGCAACTGAATCTTACATTACATGTTCTTTCATACCTGCTCTCCTACTTTCTCCTTTAAAATATATTTACATGAGAGTCCTTTAAAATTAGACCTGAATAAATATAAGTTAACTCTACTTTATGACACTTAATGTATGATAGGTAATAAAATATATAATAATTTCTTTTATAATTTAAAAATTTATATAGCACATTAGCAAGAAGTAGAATTAGGAAATCCCCAGCTTTTCAAGGAGTTTGCTGTGACTCTAGGAGTAAAAAAGAAAAGATGGATTCCATTTGATTTTTAGAAGTCAAGAACCTGCTCTGCAGTAATTGACTACTTTAGGATCACAGAATATAAGAATAAAGTGAACTTATATAAAGTATTAGAACCTTTTCATTAGATATTTTGTGACTTCCCAAGGTTACATAATTAAGAATAAAAGAAATATATTGATTCTTTTGAAATCATGTCAAGTGCTACGCTGCCAATCTTACCTTCCACTCGATGTTCAACCACATCAAATTCTGCCAATTACTCTTGGAATGAGTTTATATTACACAAGCAAAATTTAAAATATCTACAGAATTATGGTTGATAATAACCGGGGATGTAGCTCGGCAGCACAGTGCCTGCCTGGCAAGTGTGAGGTCCTGAGTTTCACCTGAAAAAAAAAAAAAAAAGGATTGACACTGGTTGATAATTCCCAGGCTCCTGTTTTTCAGTAAATTTTTTTTTGGTTTTTTTTTTTGGTTTTTTTTGCCATACTGCGGATCGAACTCAGGTTCGAGGAGCCACTAAATTAAATCCTGGGCCCTCCTCTAGCAAATCTTTATAGGAATTTAGTCACAGAGTTTTTCAAGACTTTGTGTGGAAAGAAGATTTGAAAAATACTTGGGGTGTCAATGCATTAGGACATCTGCTCATTAAGCAACCCACCTTTCTTCCTGTCTGGAATGTTCAAGGTTTTGGATACATAGGTGTTTACTGAAGACAGCTAGACACTGAGAGTTCACCTACAATTACTGTTATTGTTTTAAAATTGTTTAACATCTTTAACATTCTTCTTGCCCTTGATATTTTCATCCCAAGTGCTAAAAGAAGGATTACGGAGGATTAAACATTGTTACAAACAACTTATTTCCAATGACCTTTAGTTTTCATGTTGATCAGTTGCCTAGAGAATATTTTAGGTCTAAATCTACTCCCCTTAAAAGATAGAATCATTTATCAGATTTTCGAGGTAAGGAAGGTAGCTAGGTACGCATGCCTTATCCTCTTCACCCTTGTTTTCAAGATTCACATTTTCTTGACTGTAGAATGCCTATTCTTAATAAACTTTATGTTAAAATACATGAGGGTTGCAGACTTTGTGTGACTTTTTAAGGGCATCCACTGGGAATCGTAGCAGTGGTGCAAAGCTCAAAGCCACTAAAATTATTTCCTGATATTTCTCAGAACTCTTTCAGTTAGGAGAGAGCCTGTACTAACATGGTTCAAATATCTGACACTTCCAGATGAGCCAATAACAAACTCATGAGAGATTATCCTGTGTCTCTTCTGCTGATTCAGCAACTAGAAGCTATTTCAGACGGTACAGTTATAAGACAATGGAACCTCAAGATGCCTGGTTCCAGAACTAACCAAAAATAACACCAACCTATGTGGTTATTTTATAACCTAGCCAGCAATGATTGTGTGATTTGTGCAGGTATGCAGGGCTCTGAGCTTAGGAGCTCCCAGTGCATGATTTAATGCTTTGCTATTCCCATCTTGAAGGTCTTGATACTTTTGAATAAAAGGTCTCACACTGTCATTTTGCAATAGGCCCTGCAAATTATCTAGCCAGTGGTGATTGTGGCAAAGTCTTGTTAGTTTCTAATTAGGAGAGAATTTTTAATAGCTGACAATAAAACACATTCTGGCAAGAATGAAAAAAAATTGTTCAAGAATATTACTTGTTAAGTTTATTATATGCTGAATTTCCAGAGACAAGGCAAACAGAAAAATGATTCAACCACACCACAGAAAGATTTCATTTCAAATTCTGCAATAGCAGCAGTAACAGCTTTCTGTCCCCAAACACACAGGATTCCTGGGACTGGACAACAGAAACTCTTATATAAAGGCTAAACACAAACACACACATACATACACATATATACACGCAAAAAAAAGAGAAAAAATAAATCTGATTTTGCTTGTCAGAGAAATGCCAAGGCCTCCTCTTGCCTTGTAATTATTAAATCAGCCTCAAAATCTTATATGAAAGCTTGCTTGCTAGATGCTTGTCACTTGTGAAAACTTAACTACAGGAATGTGATAAATGAGGTATTTCCTTTCTACTCCCTCATTTAAGGGAAGTAAAGCTGATTGAACCAATCTTCAATATTTCCCAGAAACAAGTATGCTCTGTCTAATTCTGAGATTCAAAACTAGAAAGAAATTCCAAAACCTCATCCTAAATCAGTTAGGATGCCTTGTAGTTACTGTCTTAAACATTTCTTCTAGTGATTTCATTTCTCCAATATCAATTAAAACCAATTGATATCTGTAGGTTGTTTGAATTTTTTTCTAAAATTATTTTCATATAAAGTCTCTATGACTTTATATGGATCTATGAAATAATCAAAAATGCAACTCTCATAAAGTTACTCCCCGGCTTAACTACTTCTGCCCTCCAAATAAATTGTGGCTTTGAGGATCCAAAGTCTCAGTATGGTACACAAGCTCTTTAATTTCGTTTTCTCTATCTTTTTAACCTTCCTTTCATCCTCACATTTTTTTTTTCATTCTCCACTTGTACTCTATGCCCCATCCATAAGGAACTCTTTTTCTAGCCCACAGGTTTCCAACCTACATGCTATTCCTTTACATGCATCCAATAGTCTCCTATCTGGATTCCCAATTTTGTCTGCCTTTACTCGGCTAGTTCCCACTCACAAGGTAAATGGTTGGCTTACACAATTCTGACAAGTTTGTCTCACTGTCTTTCTTCCCGACTTAATATTGTAGTGATTTGCTCTTTGATCTCCTTGCATTCTTTACTTGTATTTACTGTGTTCTAGTAGCTTGTACAATTATCTTCATTCCCAGATGAACATTGTAAAGACTGAAGAAGTGATTGACTATTTGTATCATATGAAACTCCTCAGACATAACATGCTTTTCAAAAATTTATGGCAAATGATGTGAATGAACAGATGAGGAAATAGATAAATGTATAAACTAATGATTAAATGAAGGAAAGGTTTCTCTGGCTTCTATTTAAATTCTCTACTATCACTTGGCTATATTTTCTATATGTTATCTTCTGAAATTCTGACCATACAGGTTTTATTATTGGATATTCTGTGGGTTTATTAACTCAACAAATATTTCTCAGGCCTAGTGACTTTGTGTCTTTAAATTCCCAGACCTATACATTGTACCTTTCCTAGAAACAAATCCAAAAGCAAACAAAAATTTATTTTCATATTTTTGTAGGATTTAAGGTTTAATTTGCCATACATTCTCTCTTTCTCCTTTGATTCACTGATCACTTCTCCATCCTTTCATGTTACAAAGGTGTATCTCTTATCCAGATGTCTGTCATATTCACCTTGTCACTTTAGTTCTTATGTAAATTGACTAAAATATGTCTCACCAAACAGTTTATATTAAAAAAGGAGTATATTTTTATACTCACAATTGTAATTCCAACACTTAGCATATTAATTTCAACATCAGAGGCTTTTTATACATAGCTTAGATTGGATAGATAATTCCCGTATCCCCAGACAAATTTATAAGTCAAGTTTGCATATATGGACTCAAGTTAAATACATAAAATATCATTATTATATAAAACATAGTTACATAAATCTAAAAAAGCTAAAAGAATATGGCAAAGGACATAGCTATTCATTTTGCCTCCTGTGTAATGACATTCTACAAAACTTCTCACTATCATCTCGCTTATATTTACTATTCTCATTTTATAACTGAAAGCCATTTGATACAGAGTTTAAGTAACTAGATAAACTCTGCACTCCTAGGAAATGACATCACTGGGTTACTTAACCAATCTAATCATGCCCAAAGCCCACTGTCTTTCTATCACTCCATTATGGAACATCAGTACTTATATCTGTATAACTTCTGATTACCTGTTAGATTTTCTTTACCTTTGACTTTAGTTTCTCAAATTAAAGAATGAGTTATGTGGAAATCTTAAGTTTAAACTATCTTAGACCCACAGCTTCTTAATTACATTTTCTCTTTTTCCTCATAAGTGCAGTCACAATTTAACAGCTTCTGCAATTGTTGATTACTGCACTTACAATATGCCAGATGTTATCTCATTTAAATTGTGCCCACACACTGCAGGTGCAAAATGGAGGGCAAAATGGAACAAATTTGGACTTAAATAATTCTGTTTTTCCATATCATTTACATTCTTGGTCCAATGTAAATTAATTTCTTCAACTTTTTTCTATTTGCTTAGACTTTTTAAATGTTACTTTTAAAGTTCTGAAAAGTGAGAATGTTATATTACATTTTTTAGAATTAAAACATCTTCATCACTTAGGTAGACTTCTCATTTTATCACACTACAAAGTGATGCACAATAACCTGGTACAATATTGGTTGCATAAATATAATGAAGGTAAACCAGTCATGCTTTCCAGAGAATAGAAAATTTTATGAGATGTGGCCATAAAATATCAGAAATCTATTAGCAAACAGGTCTACCATAATCATGCAACCACTCTTCATTTATTTTAAGGGCTGGCTGGGCTCCTTTACATTCTTCTTAAATTTTCTTAAATATATTCTCTAATGATTCTTCTACATTATCATGTACGAAAACATAACACTTGTAACTTTGGGTGGCATCCACAGTGCCACCTTTATTGGTTGCTCTACCTGAACTAGTGAGGAGAAAAAAGAAAAAACTCTGAAACATCTGTAAAAATTTTTATCAGGGTACAGCTTGTTCACAATGTTATATCCCACGAGCAACTACCATAGTTCATTAAATCCAACACACAGAGTATTACTTAGGGTTATCAGAAACAGAAATTGATAGAATATATATTCTATCCATCTAAATTATAAAACATGATTTATTAGGCTGACTTACAGAATTAGAACCTAGATACTCCAGTCTATAACTGCCACCTGCATGGAAAAGTGTGAGAGAAACCAGTAGCTATTCCATCTAAGAAACAAGAAGTCTCAAAAAAAGGACCAAAACTATGGCCTCAGTTTGAAGCTGCAGGCTTGGAAATTTCCTTAACTGTCGATGATAGAATGAGTCCCCATTGAATGGCTGAGAAAGCTGGAGTCTGATGTGCACAGGTAACAGCAGTAGCAAAAGCCACACCTAATTGAGCAGAACAGAGCTTGTAAATTCAGGCTGACTTCTTCCTTTTCCCCTTTTGGCTCATCCAGGCTACAAGGATATCAGATGGTGCCACCTACAGTCAGGAAAAACCTTGCCCTCTCAGTTAACTGGTCTGCATGACAGTTGTCTCTGGAAATATCACACTGACATATTCAAAAAGAAACTTTACTAATCTCTTAGCTGTCACTCAATCCAATCAAGCTGACAATCGAAATTGACCATCAATAGTCAATTGTGTGACATACTATTAGTTTAATTGTCATTAGAAAAAACATTAATGGAACCACACAAATTAAAATGTTTTTCAAAAATTTTTTTATACTGTGAGAAAAAATATTTTCCATTTATTATGGCAATTTAGACTTTTAGCATTTTTCCATTTATCATTCTACATGTGCATGAAAAATGTGATAAATACTTGGGTTAATGTATTCATCAAACAGTTTCCGTTCAGTCTGACTCATCTTAATCCCAGAATTGCCAATCTGTTTTACCTTAGAATAGCTTCCTTGTGACATCAGGAGTATTGCTCACAGAATAATCTGGAATTCCTTTAAAGAGTCTTCTACACTTATCTCCAAGCTGTTTTCCCTGTCAAATATTTTCTTTCTATGGATTTGATTTTTTATTTAAACTTTCTAGATGATTTTATTGAATAGCTTTGGGCGACAATGAGAAATTGTATTTTTTCTCTGGTGGCTTTTAAATGTCCTGTTGATTTTTAAAGGGAAGGGCTACACTTGTTAAAATGTAGTGAAGTGTGGCACCTTCAAATTGCTCTCTTTGACGTAAAGACTAGGCCTAACAACATTTAAAAATACAGCAGGTACAAGAAGTACACTTTGACTGTCCCCATTTTACTTTCTGAAAGAAGACGAAATCCCCATATGGAAGAAGAACTCTTCCCCCATTCCAAATCAAGGTAACTTTCTTGTTATTCAGAGAGGAATCCAAGAAATTTGAGACTGAGAAATTCATTATCCTCCCCATGTAGTTATATTTCTACAATTCTTTCTCTTTATTGAACCTCATAAAAACATTTAGGTTTTGCTACTTCCTTGGGTCTTCATCTCTTTATAAGATCTAATGTGTCTCCTAAAACATTAAATACATTTTTATGCTTTTATCCTGTTAATTCATCTTTTATATAGTTAATGTTCAATCCTAGCCCAAAATTCTAGGACAGTTATAAAATTCTCCTATATTCTCTTAAGAATCAAAGGCCATGGTTCTTGGCAACACTGGATGTAACTTCTATTCATTGAACTGTGACACTCTTAAGATATTAACAATTTAAAAAATCATAAAAAATAAATGCATATACATACATGCATAAATAAAACTGCTTCTTAAATACACAGAAGCTAGATAATCAAATAGGAATCTAAAATTGGCAAGCGTTATGCCTGGCAAAATGGTTTTATTGGATATCTTTTTCTCATTTCTTTCTTGGACTAATACAAGTTTTACTCACCCCCAAATTACCATACCAAATATTTCTTCTCTGGAAATGGTAGGTTTAGCTATTTTCCTTTTAGTTCTTTGTCCCTAAATTTCTCTAGATAGAGGAGATGTATCTGTCACATCAGCATATCTTGTCATATTATACTTTAACTATCCATCTAAATAGATGAAGAATATATGCTAAGTACCACCCTGCAACGGAAGGAAAAGCATAGCTAAGGTTTATGGTCACTTATCTATTATCCACCAAACAGTTTGGTAGAGGTTTCATATATACTTTATATATACATTTTTATGGCACTGGGGATTGAACCCAGGACCTTTACACTTAGCTACATCTCCAGGTTATTTTCTATTTTTTTATTTTGAAACAAATTCTCAGTAAGTTGTTCAGACTGGGCTTGAAATTGTAACCCTTCTGTCTCCACTTCCCAAAGTGCTAAGATCAAATGTGTATCACCATATCCAGTTTATGTATACTTTCTAAAAAGTTAAATGTGAAGAACTATTAAGGATTTATAAATAGAATTTTAAAAATTAGGTAACAAAAGATTTGATTATTAAATGTAACTAAGACATAGAGGAGTGTTTTGTTTTGTTTTGTTTTATTTCAGTACTAGGTATCAAACCCAGGGCCTCACACATGTTAGGCAAATGCTCTACCACTGAGTTACATTCCAGACCTTTTTAAAATTTTTATTTTGAGACAGAGTCCCTCTATTTTGCTCAGAATGGCATTAATCTTTGATTTTCTTACCTTGGGCTTCTAAATAGCTGAGATTACAAGCATGTGCCAATGTGCCCAGCTTTATTCTAACTTTTAAATTCTCTATATATTAGCCAGCATGTTGTAGTTTCTCTTCCTTTTTATTTCTAATGGTATTTTATCATTAGTGCTTCTTTTATTATTTTATGTTATCCCATGTTTATGCTTATTGAAATGCAAATCATGCCTGCTGTTTTATTTTGGGTTTCAAATATCTTTTTTAACTTGAAATGATTACATGTTCATCTAAAAAGTCCCAGTTGGTAAAGTCCCTTCAGTATCTGACTGATCACATTTCTCATTTATAGTTGGGATTTAAAATTTGTATGGGAAAACGCAATAAAAATAAAGGCACAAAATCATACACTGCAATTTGGGCACTGTCTTAATATTTTCTTAGGAAACTAAAGTGGTGTATAGGAAATAACAGCCACTATAGTGGAAGAAGGAAAAAAAGGAAGTGTTCAAGATTTCGATTGCCAGATTCCAATATAATGCTAAGCTTGGTCACATTAAGAAAAGACTCACTTTTAGCTAAGTTTTCTGCCTTAGAATGTACACACCCATACTGCCATGGAGTTCTCTGAGATAGAAGCTGTTATAAATTTAAAGCAGAAAGGATTATATGCTCTGGTGTTTTATATGTCAGCCTAAATCTACAGAAAAAAATCATATGATATGAAGCAGATGAGTCAGCCTGTTTTAAATTAAGCAAAGAAGCTTAGTTTATCTGATCACAAGGAGAGGAGATCTAGGTTCTTGGTTTTCTAAAAGATTTGCTTGTTTTTGGAATAAAAAGTGGAATAGAATTAATATTTCAGGTAGAATCTTTTGTATAAAATTAGCAGATCCAATTCTCTTACATTTAGTATAGCATCTATGGCATAGTTTTCTAACAGAATGTCAAAAGATACTGTTGTATCCATCTTAATATTTAAAATTTCAATTGTTATTGTAGCTGTGAAAAGTGAAGAAGATTGAGCTCAAAGAAAATTGTGACAGGATTTTGCAAAATAGTCATTTTTAAATTCAATAATGCTAGCTCCTCTTTTGTCATTTTTCTTTTTTTTTCTAAAAGTTGAGTGTTGAAAAAAATCTAGTTAAATGAGGACTTTGTTACTTACAGTTTTATTGCTTACAAGTAACAATACCATAAGAATATACAAATTGGCTCAGCAAATAGAAAGCTACAATTATTTTATGGCTCACTGGAAGATAGACATATCAAGGAAGGTCCCTGGGGATCAGGATGTGCTTTGGTATTATTTTACATATCCGTTAAGCAGTCATCGTAAAATGTAAATGAGCACACTTTGAAATCTGTAATAAAAAATATTAGAAGTGTGAGATAATAAATCAGCTTGATCAAAAATACAGATAGATCTGGACAGCTGAGGAAATTATTCAGATGAGAAATAGATGAGTTTTAATGGAAAGAATAGTAATATAATGATTGTGAAAAAAATAATAATATGCAGCCTAGAAATATAAACAAATAAGAAGATACATGTGAAGTGATTATGGAGAACATTATTTTAGTGCATTTGCTGATAAACTGAAAAAAGTTCCCTCAAATTCTTGTAATATGACAATGAAAGATAATTGTGTTATATTATCCCTAAGTTGAAAACTGGAAAAGAAAAGAAAAATTATAATACCACTTAGGTAGACATTAAAATTTTGTCTATAAGCTTAATGGGAGTTTTGTTAAGTCAGACAATTTCAGGACAAAGTAGCAATTGTAATAAAATCTGCCAATTTATACTAACAGGGAGATAAGCATTTGAATAATTTTCCTTTCAATAAATTTTATTATCTAATATATACTCAATATTTTAGATTAATCTCAAACCTATCTGTGTCAAACTTTTCTACCTAATTACACTCTCATGACATTTAAGTCTCTTAGCTTCAAAGCACTATGGAATACTCCTTTCTTACACACAAGATGTAGTGACATTTATCAAACTAAAGTTAACTATTGCCTTAAGTAAATAAACAATTACTAATCCCTGAGTACATTATATAGCCTACCCATAAATTAAGCCAGGATACTTTCAAATTTATAAAATCTGGCATTGCTAAGAACAAGAAGAAACTATTGTTAGAACATATTCAGTACCCATTTGTTTCAAGGGAGCAAAATATTGACCAATAAAGCTATGAATTGTTTTCACTGAAAATACTTTGAATTTAGGAAATTGATACAGATATATGTAAAAATAAGCCTTACTGATATGATACACTCATCTTAAATGCTTATCATGTATCATTTAGATCTAAACTATCGCCCCAAATCTCATGTGTTCAGAGGTGGGCTTTTGAAAAGTGACCAGATTATGAGGACACTATACCCATGACTACACTTATCCATTGATCAGTTCATATCTAAATGTGCCTGCTTGGAAGTGAATCACTGGGGATGTGACCTTGAAAGATTTGTTCTTTTCATTGGCTCCTTTCCTTTTCTCACTTTGTTTCCTGGCTGCAGTGGGTTGATCGGCTTTCCTCCCAGACACTCCTATCTTTCCTCCTTTATAACGTGGGTGTCAGGTATTTTTGTCTCAACAACAGGAAAAGTGACTATGACAGTTCACATAATAACAGCAACAATAAAATCTCCTTAGAATGGGTAATGTAAACAGCAGCAGACATTTATTTCTTGTAGTTTTTAAGGTTACGAAGTCCAAGGGAAGGGTGCCAGCATGGTTAAGTTGTAATGGAAAGGACCCTTTTTTGCTACCTCCTCAGTATATGTTCACATGCCAGAAAAGGGAGAGAGGAGATGGGAGTGGGGGAGAAACAGAGAGAGAGAGAGAGAGAGAGAGAGAAATGAGAGAGAAAGAGGGAGAGAGAGAACATATGCACATATCCACCACATAATGCTCTAATACTCTAGTCTTTTCCTTATGTAGTAGGAAAATAATCTCATTGGGATCCACTCTCATCACATTTATCATCCCATCAAAAATCTAATTACCTACCAAGGGCTCTATCATCAATGCTGAAGCTTAACACTTATACTCCTTGTGAGCAGGCACAAAGTTTCAATCCATAATATCAGAGCATCATTAATTGTTCTCTTCTTTTTTCTTTGTTTCAAGAAATGTACTCTATTATCCTGAGTTTCTTTCTTTTACGTTCTTTTGTATTTTTTGTTTTGTTTTCCTATTCTTTTTGTCCTAGATACCATCACTGTTCAACATCATTAGTAATGGTAATGAATTTAAAAATCTCCAAAAAGTCAGTTACTTCCCTTCTTACTTTATATACTTTCCATCAGAGGATTGGGTGCTTGCCTCTTCTGTCATTTCTTCAAAAAGGAGAAAAAAGTTTAGTATTCACTGTAGCTTCTTCACTTTTATAAATGGTGTTTCTTCCTGAACTGCTTTCTGCTGTAGTCCCAGAAGCACTTAGTAATTCTGAAATCTTCTCTTGGGTGATTCTCTGAATTGGAAATTGTGACCTTGAGGCTGTACTGATAGATCACTTCTTATGTGCTCTGATTCCATGACTATGTTGAATTCCAGACAAAACCATCTTCTCTTTGCTCTGAGAGATTCATTTATCCCAAGGGTCTTTGCTCCTCTTCTCTCATGGGAGCCATTTCACACATGTGCACTCTCTGGGCATTGAGGACAAGAAGAAATGTATGACAAATAATATACTCATGATGTTTTACGTAGGAAAAAGAACAGATGAGTTCAGATAAAACATATAAATCAAGGAACAACCTCAGTCAAATAATTTCATAATTATTTTAATTAATTTTTCATTATTTTAATTAATCATATATCTTAGAAATAATATTTAATTTTTTTACCTGAGAATAGAACCAGTTTTAGGGGCTTATTTTCACTTTTGACTAAAATATTTTCATACTGATAAATCTCATTTGGAGGACTAATCAGGATTATCTCAATAAGAAATACTATCCAATAGAATAGTCCTTATATATTATCCCAGTTTATAAGGGAGGAAGCTAAGTTTCAAGGACTACAAAATTGTAAGCAAGAGAGCTAAGGTTATAATATGTATCTATCATAATTCAAAGAAATGCAAGATCTTAAAAAACTGTCTGTATTTGATAGAAAAATATTCCAGAAAGTAAAAATATTCATCACTAAGTGTATTCATGAAGCAAAAAGCATGGAGGTAAACAGGACTCTTGCCAGCACTCATATTCTACACCAATCAGTTATGAAACAGAAATCCTGGTATGTAGAGTTTGGTCAATCGGGGAAACTCTTCAGCTCCTCAGGCTCCCAGGGATACACTGAAGACCTTGATAAAGTTATTTGGGAAAGTCAGTACATTGCTGACTCTGCCTGGGAAGTGCACATTCAGGATGATGTGCAATAAATTATGGATTGTTTAAAGGTTCAGTGGAATACAATGAAATGACAATCATCCTGAAAACCAAGGTCTTGCTGGGCAAATCCTGTTCTGGGCAGCAACTCTCGCCTGTCCTACAAGTTTAGGAGCTGTCATGATACAATGTCACCATCATAGCTCATACTCAGTCTCCACTATGCTGTGTTATATTTATACATCAGCTCCCTATCGAAAAGGGGGCAAATATCACTAATAATAAAAGAACAAATGTCACTAAATATTATAAAGTGAAAGTAACTGCATAATACTTGGACAAACCCATGAGAAAATCAAAACTGAAAACAACCATGAGGAAAAACAAGTTAATTCTCAATAATGAGTGCAAATATATATCATAAAGTTTCCTTGCAGCCCTTTAGGTGCTAACACCAGTAAAACATGGTTTATTAATTTGTTGTGTGATACTAATTTAATCATAACACATTTGCTTTACCCTATGATTTGTGGTTCTACCATGCTTCTGTTTTTGTAATTATTCATGCCAGTTATTATAAACCATATATGTTTTATTAATTAATATACTTTATAATGCAATTTAGTTGTGAATATCAGAAACCCAATTCAGACAAATTCAAGCAAAACTGGAATACATTGTTCAACAGAGAAGCCTCAGAGTAGAAACAGTACTATAAGTGCTATGATATGTGTGTTCTAAGGAAATATTCAAGAATATTTCCCTGAAGATTACTCTGTTTTTGTCACTGGTGACTTAATTTTTAGATATCTTTAAACATAATTAATTCTAAGTGACAACTAGTGATACTAAGATGACATTATATCAATTTCGACATCCTTTTTGAAACAAACAAAACACTTTATTTTTTTCTACAGAGTTCTGGTAAATTAATATTAAGGATTTCAGTGAGGCAATGAGTTTAATGAAAAGACTGAAGTGCCCTTAAAGGGTCACATGTACTGCTAAAGCTCAAAGTTGAAGTCTATGTCAATCATATGGATTAAAATTGAGGAAAGAGTCATCACTCTAAAAATTCAAAGCGATTTTATCAGATGAAATAAATGGTTCCTAGGTAGGCAAAGCAGTAGGGCCTCTGCATAAATGGCAATCAGAAGAAGAAGAAGCACATATTAACACAGAGTCTAAGAATAATAATGTATAGCCTGTTTAGAGGCCCTTAAACACTATTGCCCCTTTGTTCAATTTTAGACTGAATTTATTGCCAAGCACTTGGCTAATGTCTTCAATTAACAAAATGGAGTAAAAATTATCAAAATGCTGGACCATAATGCAATTGGTATTATAGCCATGCTTACCAGACCAGCTCTCTAATGAAGCCAGTATATTTTCCAGCCAAATGAAAGACTAGACCACAGAAACAGAGCCTGTAGAAATGTGAAAGCGTGGTTGATTACTCAGAATAAACAGAAATAGCATCATGCAGCTGGCAGGGAGGAATCAGAGATGCACTGATATAATTTTGAGAAAAAATTAGAACTATCTTACTGAGACTAATATATAAGAGGTAGGGCTTCAATTGCAAAGGAATTGCTGAAAAGTAAAAATCACATAACCTAAACAGAAGAGCAATTTCCAATAACTGTCTGCCTCAGAACATGTGCTGGTCTTTTCAGCCTCATCCTGCGCTATCAAATGTTGAAGCATGGTAATTTTGTAAACCTTGAAGGTGAAAGAAAGGGGATGAAAAGAAAGAATTGAGATGTTTTATGTACATGTACCGATTTTCCACAAGGAATATAATCACTATGCAATGCAAACATGTACTAATAAAAAATGAAAACTGAAAAAATATCAAAGCTATGGCAGATCAAAGAGTAATGCATGTGGGACAAGCACTCTGTAGATTATGCAATGTAGTGACTCTCTCAAAAACAACCAACTAAATCATCAAGGCTAGCAACCAAAATTTCATGCTCAAACCTCAATAATCTAAACAGAGGTCTCATAATTAAGTCCAAGTTAAATTTTAGGCTATTTAAAAAATTTAAGACAAGTACATAGTTTAGACTGCTTGAAGTCAGAAAAATTGAAAATTTGGATACTTGTAGTCATATAAATTCTATTTGCAAGCTTTTGTGTTTATTGGCTGTATATGGTATTTTCTCATGGCAGTTTACCAAAGTAGTGTATGCCTATGTGCATGTGTATGTATGAATACATTTGTGTATGACTGCCCTAGCTGGTCAGAGTGTTAATTCAGTTTTAGAAGCATGGTATAAAAGAGTAATTTTAAAATGCAATTTAAATCCAGTAAGAGCAAAAAGAGTTACCTTATTTGTACATCCAAAATAATTCCTTAAAAATGGTCAGAAGCAAAATATCCTAACAGATTGTAAATGGTTACCCATTAACTTAGCACAATACTTGTAATCCATATCAGTATTATTTAATAGAGCATAACTGCAAAATAGCATGATACCTCCAGAGTTTGGAAGGCTGCTGTGTACCTAAGTCATATTTACCAATTAGGAGGCTAAAACATAAAATCCTTAAATGGTAGATTATTTTCAAATACATGCAAATTTAATTTTTTCCAAATTGAAAAATATTTGAAAATATTACAGAACTATACTTCTCACATTTCTCTTCATTTATCTTAATTAGATATAAATCATAGTAAGAAAAAAACTATTGATCTGAATGACAAAAATCTTGGATTTTTAAAAATTGGTTTGTTAAAAGAGTAAGATTTTTCTAGAATTCCCCAAATTAGTTTGAATGCTAACAACCAAATTTTTACAGTTCTCTGCTCTACCAGCTGAGCTATCAAAGGGCACACTAAGAGCCATTTTTTTAAAGAATGAAAAATAAGCCTTTTATTATAAAATAAAAAGAACATAGAAAGCAGCATGATAATCTTCCTTTTGCAATCTAACAGGAGATAAACATTCATTTGGGACAGCAGTCCATGAACTAACAGCTTCAGTAATCACCTGAAGAGTTGTTAGAAACCCAAATTTTCAAGTTCTACCTAGGACGTACCAAATAAGAAATACAGGGGTGCAACTCTACACTTGATGATTTAAGAAACTCTACCAGTTAACCTGATAAACAGTAATGCTTGAGAAACTCTGCTTTAGATTAAAAGAGATTTGATAGCAGTGGTTTAAAGGTAGTTGTTTGAAAAGAAGTCATTATTCCTCCCCCATTTGGAAGCTAGAACTTTAAGGAGGCCAGAGAGTGCTCAATACAAACACCAGGAGAAGAGTCCTTGGGGATTGTCTTTGTTTCCCTTTTGGCAAGGAGCACAGGATGAAAATGAAACTGTGTGTGCTCTATATGGCATGAAATTGAAGCGAGCAGCAGCTTCAGAATTCTCAATTACAGAAAAAGCAGAAGAGGGTTTCTGAGTCCCCACAAACACGAACAAAAATATTGAAAGAATAAGGCCAGGAAGACTGAGTCTGAGGGCCTTTGTGATCAAAGACTGGCAGAAGGCATATATATTTCAGCGCCAAGTTCAGTCTCCTCTCCTTTTATTTATGGCAAGATAATCTATAGCATTCTGCATCAGCTTCTGAATGTAGATCACCTAGAAAGAAGGATCTAGAGAGAAGCTTCTCATAGTAATTGAATTACTTTAAATTAGTAATATTTCTAAAATGAAGTCTTCTGAGTTTTCTTATATAGAAAAGTAATGGCAGCTATGTGTTTTGATTTAATATTCCAGTCCACAAGTATTCACTTTCTACATACCACCATTATATTTTTTGAAAGATTTTAACAGCAAAAAAATCTTCCCATGATTACATCATTCATATTTCTAACTCAAACTGTATGCTGCTTAGGCAGCCTTCCACAACTGTGACACATATTTAAAAGGGTAAAAGCTCATTTTTGTTCAAAGTTTCAGAATTTTCCATGTGGGGTCTCTGGGTCCTGTTGCTTTGGTCCTGTGACAGCACAGGGCCTTATAGCAGGACTGCACACCAGAAGAGCACTGTTCACTTCACTGCAACCAGGAAAGAAAATGATTAAGACAGGAAGGGGCCTGGGCCCCCAGTATTACTGTCAAAGGCATACTCCTAATTACCAACCAGGTTCCACTCTTGGAGGTTCCATAACCTCCTAATAACATCACAGGCTGGAAATCAATTGTTTAACACATGGGCCCTTGGGGGACATTTCATATTCAAACAACAAAAATGGAGCCACACATTGATTTTAGCAGTGCCAAAAACTGACATTCAAGAAGTGAAAATTGTGTTTCAAGCATTATGCTATGTGTTTTCCATTTGTTATGTTACACAGATAACAAATCTATGCATGAGGTGTTATTTAACATATCAGAAAACTGAGACAATAACTCTAAATATCAGAGGTCACACCAAAGCAAACTGCAAGCACAAATGTTTGATATCAAACCTAAGATCCTAATCCCTAAATAATGGCAAAGTTTCAACAATTAATACATGGGGAATGTAAGTAATGTAGGTTAGATATTGAATAAAGCATCTGGTCTATATTATACATATTAGGAAGCAAATAATGTTTAGTAATTGGACAAATACCACACAATTTATATATACTCACCTCTTAGAGGAGCTTTATATAAACACTTCATCTAAATATCAAATTTTATCCTGTATGTCTCCTTAATCCAATTTATATGGTCTCTTAACAGTTGTTTATTACCACATGATATATAGTTACAGGTAAATTCACTTGCTATTTCTTTCCCACTCTTCTGTAATTTTCATGAGAGCACAGCTTTGACTTTGTAGTCTAATATCCTTAGTGCCTGGCTTCTATTGATGATTCAGCCAAAAACTCCTCAATGAAAAACTTACAAGTAAACAGTATTCTTGCAATTTTCAGTAACATAAATATTTTTAAATGAATATTCACCTTTATTTAATCCCTTTTTTATCTATTACATAGACATTAAATTCTAACAAAACACTTAACAGTATTATCTGTGGATTTTAAGGAGATATCTTTAAATATTTGCCACATTATCAAGATATGTAGATTTTAACTCAGTGGCATACTTCCTCCACCCCTGTACATTTTTTTTTTTACATTTTTGAAGGTGACTAAACAATCACTTTAATGCAAATTTGCAGAGTAACAGTTTCATGAATTTCTAGAGAAGAGCAAGCAGTGCAAGACTGAAAACATAAAGAGAACAAGCCTGTAACAAAACATCATCTTTGAGGCTGAAGATTTAACTCAGTAGTGTTGCCACCTGCCTCATAAGCACAAGGTCCTGAGTTTGATCCCCAGTACCCTCCCAAACCAAAACAAAACACAAAAAAACACACACAAAATCGTCTTTGTCTTTCAAAGATTTATGTCACCCTCTTGTGGTACAGGTAATCCTAACTGCCACTGAGCTACTGTCAAATTAACCGGTGCCCCTCATGCTACCTGCCTATCATGGTTAACCCAGCACAGCACAACAAGTTCCTAGACAGGGAGCCAATTGGAACAAAAACACAACTCTGAACAACAGTACAAAATGAAAGGTTTTAGGATTGCAATCTAACAACCAGCAATTCCCAGGAAACTTTTATCTCAGCAAGCTAGGAAGAATTTTGGTTCTAATTTACTTTCATCTAGAGAAGACATCTTGTTGGCACCAGGAGTTCCCAAAAGTGTCTGCCAAGTCCATGTCAATCTTGGCACATTTTCAGTGATGCGCTACACAGCAAATTAAAATTCGCGCTACAAGAAAGCACTATATGACCACCCAAATCTCTTTACTAAAGACCCAATTAAAATGTAAGGACCTCCTGATTGGCTGACCGATCCCTTTGGGGTAATTTAATGTCCTAAGAGTGAATGCAACAGCCACTAGAAATCTCCATTTCACTCACTCAGCTTACAGAAAACACATTTCAATTCTATTTGCATTTCCTCTCTCCCTCCCTCCTGTCCTTCTTTCCTTCCTTCCTTTCTCCCTCCCTCCCTCCTTTCCTTCCTTCCTTCCTTCTTTTCTCCCTTTCTCACTCTGTTCTTTTTTTTCTTCCTTTTTCCTTTTCATCTTTTGTGGTGTTGTTTTTTCTTTTCTTATATATATATTCTGTTGTCCATTGCTAATAAAGCAGGTGATTTTGTTCATGTGTTAATTGTTTTGCTTTAATCATACCATTTGGGGGCTTTTATGAGCTTTGTCTTATTTTCTAGGCACCCTCAAATAAGCCAGAATATAGAATAGGAAAAAAGATAAAATTTTGTCAACTCTGTCTTAGAATCAGAGGTATTAAAAATTAATAAAATGTTATTTAAATCTCTAAACAGATTTAAAGTAAGCAGTAAGACTGATACTTACCTTAAAATCTAGTTGTTTACTTGCTTTCTGATATTTAGTACATGCAGGAATCCATTTTCACTTCAGGAAGGGAGTTTTCATTACTTGATTCATGAATACAGAGAACTATGAAAAGAAATGAGCATCAGAGAAAGAAATAGGAAACTCATGGTTATTTCCACAATACAAGAAGCAGTTCAGAGATTCAAAGAAAAATAACCAAAGGTGAAAGATTTGCCACTTTCTCAATATCTTGTCATATTGGGGAAAAAATAAAACTTTTTTTTTCCAAAATAAGGATGTCCCCATTTGGTGTTAATAGGTGTGCTACACTAGTATAATTGAAATTCTCAAGCCCTTCCTCTCCCTGTGTCACAGGAAATATGAAATATTACATCTCCCAACCTTTTAACTGTATCATACACTGAGTTTTTATTCCCTAGAAATAGAAGAATGAGTCCTAGGAAAGATAGAAGTTAAAAGTAGGAAGATATTTATTGATAGGAAAGCTCCTGAGGGGCAGGAGGGGTCCTGAATGGATAGCCAAGGATCCCACTTTACAGAGAAGTTTTATAGGATGAAACCCACATAGGTACAATGTGGGCCACAGCCATGACCATTCAATAAAGTTGCAAGTATAGTCACTTAGGTAATGGTGGTCCAATTGGGAAGCAAGTCACGTAGCAAGCACTGATGAAAAGAACAAGCATTCTCCTAGGAGGCGGTGGGTCCAGAGCCCTCTGATCACCCCCAGGGTGGTCAATACCTATTTATACTTCACTAAGCCCAGTTCTTTGAAGAAGTACGTGGTTCTGGTCATCTTGCCTCCATCTTGAGGCTGATGTGCAGCTGTGGTGTGTTTCACCTTTGTCCTGGCCCTCTCGAGGATTTAGCCCTATCTGACTACCTGTAATATTTTTACCTAGCTCATCTATCTATAATACCTGTTTGTACTCAGTACTCTTCTGGGTCTAGAAAGGGCATTTATATGATATGGAGTTTCGAGAAGGAATTCTGAAAAACAATCATGATCTGTGACGAACAGCAAGAGAGGTGGAATATCTGAAATTGTGACAATAGAATACTTAAAACATGGTTCCAAATTAGGAAAATTATTTCCTCTAAAGAAATTAAATGAAGTTACCCTAAATGCTACATTGTCACTTCCCTGTAACCATTTTAAAATGTTTAATTTTGCTTTATATATTAAGAAATAAAATACATCTTTTCAGATTTGTTTATGTAACAAAAAAATAATGGTGACAAGTGGGCACAATTTATTTATATTATATGCAAAGTAGCTCAGTTTTAACGAATGATTTTATGCAAATGAACAGACAGTCTAGCATTTCATATAATGTAATCAATGAATTGGAGTGTTGCTTTGTTAATGAACTTGCCTGGACAGATTATTCCACTGTAAGGAAATTTTTCATGATAACCCAAAGTAGAGAACTCATCATTCCTGGATCTAAGGAATGACTAAATCCCCAATTACAGTATCAGATGACTGTCAGAAAGAGAAAAGCTCATTAGTTCAGCATAACTACATGATTATTCCCATACTGCAATATCTTATTTTTTATGCAAAAATGTATTGCACTTTAGCAAAGCACTGTTGCATAGAAAATGTATTAAAAGCACTCCTTGATACATGCTTAATGTTTTTGTATTGTTGAGGAGTTTGGAAGACATTATTATGCACACAGATGTGCTACAGATCATTAAAGATCAAGAGCTTTCAGATTGCAAAGTCAACAGGCTGATACAAAAACTAAAAGAGAAAAGCAGGATATTATTCAGAGTAGGAGTTTTGAGCAGTAGAAATCAAAGTGATATTCTAATCATCACCACACCCCAAAATATATTAATATCAGCACTTTAGATTACAAAAAGGAGCAGTGGACACTATAGTTTAAGATTAGTGTTTATGAAATGATGTATAATTTTTTTAGAAAGTGATGTTTTATAGGAAAGCGTTGATGTCAGCACCTGTGACAATTTAAGAATAGGCAGTGAAAATGAGTAGGAAATGTACTATGGCTGACTGATTTAACAATATTCTTTGTGGAAAAGAATAGAAAATTATGGCATTTATTGAAAATACTACTTACTAAATTTTGACAGGTATTTTTGAAAAGAATGTTTTAAGTGTAAATTTGGGTAACAAGGTAATATTTTAATTTTTGAGATATTCTGTATTTTTAAAAAAATTTAGATGATGTGCTTCACATTTTGAATTGGCTGGAATAAACATTTTAATAGGTTATGATGTTTAAACATCATAAGCTCTGAGAAATCAGAATTATTGTATATTTAATTCACTGTTAATAACATTTAATAAGGAACAGAAAATATTTTGCATTTACATATGTTCTCCTCAATAATAAGAGGAATACTCATGACTAAAAGCTGTAGTATTTCCAATTAAAGGATGTAATATAAAGCAACTGAAAGAAATGTAGTGTGAATTTATATAATTTATTAAGAAGTAGGCCAAGTGTCTAGAGAATCAGGGTTTGGCTACTTCCCATGTACCAGACTTCCTAACATTAAGATCAACTCTGCCGTTCCTTCCAGACCCCAAATTCCTTCATACTAACAAGGATGTGATTCATAGCTAGATGGTCAGCAACAACTTATCATTGTTACCAACCTGACTCCAGGAATGCTGGTCAAATAAAATAACCATGCTTCTGTGTTGTTCCTGGGAACAGGTCTGCAACTGCAGACTATCCCTGGTCCCCTGTGCTAAAGTACCTGCTTAAGTTTCTTGACAACTTCTCCAGTCTGTCAGACTGAACACCTGATTTATTTTCTGGTCAGTCTTTCCACTCTTACCATTGCAAAGATTGCAATTAATCCCCTAATGTCTGCCACCCTTCTGCTCTGTGCAGGTTTTGTTGTTGTTGTTGTTGTTGTTGTTGTTTTATCTTACCTATGTTGGTCTCTGAACAATGACAGCTCCTAAATTACTCATTGCCATGCTCCACTGGCCTATCAGTGATTTTCTGATACTCCTCTTGGAAAGACCCCGACACCAGTCACTAGCCCACTCCTATCTTTTGTTATGTATTCTCTGGACACCATATCTTGGCTGGTAACCCAAATTACATTTAGTAGGAAAGAAATCATAGATTCTGTCTTAAAATAATATTTGGACAATTAAAAGTGAGGTTTGTCTAACTGTGGAAAATTTAAACAAACAACAATAGTAAAATGAAAACCTCTTTAACGTGGTGTACAACAAAATAAAATCCAAGGCACAAGGACTGTTGCAGACAAAAATATTGAGGAAATTTTATCTGACTACAAAGTATAAAAATATATTAGGGTAAACTTACACCAAATTAAACACAATATTTTAATATTTAACCCTTTAAAGAGACCATTTACCCTGGTCCTTCTTGTTTGTTTGTCTGCCTGTGACTCTGAAATTTGGGATTCAAACAAATCAGAAAAGTGCATGTATATGTATACATATACATATATATGTATACATATACATATATATGTATACATATACATATATATATGTATATGTATACTCTTGTGTCCACATTTCTTTTAGAGCCTTTTCTTTCTATCTATAGTCTTCTAAATTCTTTTAGTGGGAGTACATGCCCCAAACCAAAGAGATATAGATAAAAAAGCATGGATAAAATATATGGATATATATGGATAAAAAGTTTCTACCTCTAGGAGACAAAGCTACCAAATTTGTTACAAAAATAGGAACTGACTAGGATGAAAATGTCGCAGTGAATTCATCGTAGGCTCTTGTCGGTATTAATGCAATAACAAATTGTGAGTAGGTCTTTACCTCACTTGTAAGTGAATAAAAGAAACAATTAAAAGAAAAAATGGAGACATTAAAAATATCTTTCTAATTAATCTAAAGAGAATACCAGAAAATTGAAGCTGAGGACTTGCCTTTAAAATTAAGTTAAAAGTAACTCACAACATGCTGAAAAAGATACTTTAGGAAGTCTTTGGGATCTTACAAAAAAAGACAGAGAGAAAAGATACTGCTTATTTAATCTGATATCCATAAGAAATGAGCATATAAGAAAATAAAAGAGCGGAATTACAGAAAGGGACAGAAACACCAAAAAATAAATTATTGCAAAACCAGCAAATGCAAGAGTTGAATAAAAATTAAAACTAAATAAAATAGAACCTAAGTTTTACATTATTAAAATACAAGCTAGTACACAGGACAAGCCTGAGAACTTTGAAAACACAGAAGGAAAAACTCTAATGCAAAAAACAAGGGAAAATTCAATGAAAATAATAGAAACACTGGAATGCTAGTATATATTCATTTAAAATGACCAGATTAAATGGAAAAGAAGCAGTTACCAAAAGCTATATTGGGACAGTTTTCCTCAGCTGAAAGGACTGCATATATTTTTTAAAAATTAGTGAAAATTGATCCATATATGGTTACAGTCACACAGTAAAGAAAAGGTTTCAGTGTACTCCAGACAAATGAGACAGTCCCAACAAAAGATAATTTCAGACATTTCTTTAGAAATTTAATGGGTAACAGATTATAGAGAAAGATAAAACTTTAAAAGGGGAAATTTTAATGTCATATGAATTTTATAAATCATCATAGGACCTCTGAGTATGAATTCAGAATATTATAATATGTATAGGAATTTAAATCATTACCTATGCAATTATTTTTAAATATATGCAAAAAAAGCTAATAAAAATATAAAGCCCATTTTAGAGCAACAAAATGATGTAATGGTATAGTTTAAGCATTGCTGATTTGAAAATTCAAGATCTGAAATGTTCTAAAATCCAAAACTTTGTAAGTGCAGACAGTACGACACAAGCAGAAAATTTCACAACTGACCTTACATAACAGATTGGAGTCAAAACATATGTGCACAGACAATTTTGTATAAAATTACCTTCAGTCTACACATATAATATATACATGAAACATAAATTTATTTCACATATAGACTGGTTCCATCCCCAAGACAGTTCATTATGCACATAAAAAAATTTAAAGACCTGAAGAAAAATCAAATGCTAAAATACTTCTGGTCCCAAACAGTTGGTATAAGGAATATTCAACCTATAGTGTAAAATAAATGACAAGGTGACATGAAAGCAATTAACATAGAAATTCAAAATGGATACTTGCTATAATACTTTTATTACTGAAATCTGATATGCACAAAATTGAAAATTTTATTTGCAGATGAATAAGGAGGAAAAAAATACCTAAAATAAAAATGAAGTGGCAATGCTTCTACTATATTTCAAAGTAATAGAAAGAAAATATCAGAAAATTCAAGCCCAGGATGTGGCTCTAAATAAAACTGTTCAGAATACAGAAGACACTTTAACTAGAAAACTATAAATTCCTAAACAATATTGTAAATACATACTCAGTTCTAATGGGAAAAACACTATACTAGGAAAACAAAGTGGAAGAGACAACATTTCCAGGATTCAATAATTCGTTCACATTAAATACTTAGTAAATTCTGAAAAAATGAGAGCACATAATAAAAGACAAACAAATTGGAAAGATGTTTCTAAATCCATAACAAAGAATATAAAGCTTTAAAACATAAATCATTCTAACAATTCAATGTAGAATAGAACATCCCAATAGGAAAATGGGCAAAGTATTTTTAATGTAATTTATGTAAGATAATATTAAAGAGTACATCAAATATTGAGAAAATGTCCAAGCATGTTGTAATGAATAAATTGATTTTTTTGTAAAGAATATAATATATCACCTTTAAAAATGTTATTATGTTGGCTTGGGTATTGGAGGATTTGTAAATTGCTCTTTGGAACATACTTAAATTAGTGCACTCATTTAAAGTAGTATGAATTTATTAATCAGTGCATATATTTAGATTAATTAGTACATTAAGTTGTTAATAACCTAAATGCTCAAATATTGAGGAATATTGGAATATAATATTTATAAAAATTAGCATTTATATTATTGAAGTTGCATAAGAAAATCTACTTTTAATATGAGTATCTATTTGGTTACATCTTGTAAACTAGTTCACATTTATAGCTATTTAGAATAGTAATGTTACATAATGAAGTTTATTTACTGACATAAATGTGAATTACTGCTAAATTGCTACCTAGTATTGTTAGTCCTAATGGTAGTAAACTAGTAAACACAAGCATTTGATCTGAAGAAAGTATATTTTGATAAATTCTTTTTTTCAAGAAAGGAAAGAGTTACAGGGAAAGAAGTAGTTTTGCAAAAGCCAAGGTTAAGAAAGCCATGGTCTAGATGCAAAAATCCTTAATAAGATAATGGCAAACAGAATGCAGAAGATCATCAAGAAGGTCAAACACCCTGATCAAGTGGGATTCATCCCAGGGATGCA